>CM033751.1:30758764-31358764 GCA_019671005.1 Hibiscus mutabilis | reverse complement strand
GATCAGTGGGTTAAGCCGGTATGACAAAGAATGATTTTATTTGAAGAATTATAGTATGACTGCTAATAAATGATTTGAAGCATAGAACAAGAATTATAAGAAATTTTAAGAACTGTCTGTTAGTAAAGCTGAAATTAAAGCCAGTAATCTGAGAATTCTAAAGCCAATTTTAAGATAAATTGGCTATCTATATGAAATGTAGAAGTAAGATGTAAAAAGAAAGTTGATCTTTGGACAAGATGTTATCAATTAAAGCTAAAAGAAGAAGATGTATCAAAGACATTATTTAGGGTCGAAATTAGCCAACTACACATAAGTTATGATTTCAAAAAAATCGAGAAAAGAGTTAAATTAATAAGACAAGATTTATATGTATAAAAAATTATTATAAGTCAGGATTTCTTTAAACGACTCCGTAACATCTTTAATGTATATTCGGTCTACGAGTATACGTTAAGGGTGTTACATTTTCTGCTAACCTGTGCAATGAACATGGTCCAACCTTTATAAAAGTTTTATAGGCTTGCTACATTGGGTGACTTTTAAGTGTCCTATTTTTGACAATGTATTTTCACTACTGTTATGTTGTAATTACTACCAAGTAACATATCATGGACCGTTTGGAATTCTGTTCAGAACTCATCAGTCATCATACACGATAAAATACAATGTACAAAAATGCATGTGTTGTAAAGACCTTGTAATATGTTATCATCATCATCATTAGTTTTGTGCATTCTAATTTTACTTTTTGTTGCACCTGTTAAACCCAAATCTTTAATTAGCTTTTTTGTTGAACATAAGAGCATGCTTGTTAATATGTTATGTTTATCCTAGTTGAAGACTCGGATATTTATGTGATACTATTTTTTATTCCTTGTTGCAGCTTTAATTAGTGCAGCCAGGCTGCTGGGTTGTGCGTCGCACGACCTGAATCAAGCTTTATGTGCCCATCCAATCCATGCTGACAAGGGTAGTATTGTTAAAAAGTTTACATTGCAGCAGGTTTGTCCTGAATCTGGTTAACAAAATTATTCTTCCTCCGTCCTTTATATTTACTGTGATGCACTTGTTGACAATATATAATTCATTAATTAACTTGTAATTTAGGCCAGTGATGCAAGAGATGCTTTGGCGAAATGGATCTATGCTTACTTGTTTGACTGGCTTGTGGAAAACGAAAAAAAAAACAAGTTACTTGATGTGGGCAAACATCACGATGGCAGGTCCATAAGCATCCTTGATATTTATGGGTTTGAGTCATTTAAGGCAAGTGCATTTTAGTTGGCTCTTTAGAGTATATCTTTGTTAAGTTTTTTCCAGCTGATGATTTTTCGTCTTCTCATCTTCAGAAGAATAGCTCTGAGCAGCTTTGTATAAACTATGCAAATGAGAGGTTGCAACAACACTTCAACCGGCACCTACTTAAGATTGAGCAAGAGGTTAGCAACATAAATCTTTGACTTGTACAGCATTTTTATTTTTGTACTGTTCAGTAGAAGAACAAGACCTCTATGCTCCTAAGTTAGGATTCCATTACTCATCCCTCATTTATTGGGCATACAGATTAATTTTCAAAAGCCAAAATTCTGTATATTCTTGTTCTCAGCTGTCTATTTTTTTTTTTTTTTATCTCTGGATTTGGTTTACCTTCTATCTCAGTAATTTTTTTTTTGACCAATTTCCTGTTATTAAGAGTCTTTTCTTTTTCAAATTTCAGGAGTACGAGTTGGATGGGATTGATGGGGTTAAAGTTGATTTTGTAGACAACCAAGAGTGTTTGGACTTATTTGAGAAGGTAATTTGAAGGTTGAATAGTTTTTATTTGTCATCTTGTTCATTTGGCATTCTTTGGATTATGTAGCATGTGGATCTTGCATATATAACTGTTTTTCTACTTAGAAATTGAGCTTGGTCTTGCCGAAGTATGCTTTTGTTTTGAGTGCTAATGCTGGCTGAAACTTTTATTTCCTTGTCATATCTTGATGCGATGAAAGCAAAATGTTTGTGGGCAATCTGTCAGTTTTCTCTTTGCTAGTCATTTTGCAGAAACCAATTGGGCTACTTTCCTTACTGGATGAGGAATCGAATTCCCCTGATGCAAATGATTCAACCCTTGCTAGTAAGTTGAAGCAGCACCTGAGTGGTAATTCTTGCTTCAAAGGAGATAAAAGCAGAGCCTTTGGTGTTTGCCATTTTGCGGGAGAGGTTAGTTACTTTCTTTTTCAACAGACAAAAATCTTTATAATATTTTCCTTCAACTCAATATCAAAGGCAATTGATCAAGAAAAGTACGAAATATCCTTTATTTAATATGGATTATTTTATATTCTGTTTTCTAGTTATCTTTTGTTAACAAAAAAATTTATTTATTTATTAAGAAAAGAAAAAAGAGAAATGGAAATTGAACAAAATTAGTTCTGACATACTTGAAAGTGATCAAAACATTGGGTAGATGTTGGCCACTGTAACAGATTTAATACATTCTTTGTTTCTCCAGGATCTATTATTTATAAGTTGATTTAAATTTTTCTTGCTGCAGTCAAACTACAATTGAGATTTAATAGAAACCCTTGAAATGTTATTAATTGTAGTTTGGTTTATCAATGACTGAAATTGCAAACTTCTTTGTAGACTTTTGTTTGTTTTCCCTATTCTGAATTAGATTGTCTATTTTGGCCATAGCTTTAGATGCATGTATATCTATTTTAACCATGTATCTTTAGAACAATTATTCGAATCGGGTAAGGGAGCTTGCTTTTTTGTCTTAAAAATTAATTAACTTGATATTTTAGTATCTCACTCAAACCATAAGATGCAACTGAGAAAGTCCAGTTTTCGAAACGGTCGAATTTGTTTGGGAAGATGCGTACTGCTGGTATGGTACTGCGGAAGGCATACAATGAATTATTGATTTTCAGAGTTATGCGAGGTACTCTATGATACAAATGGCTTTCTGAAGAAGAACCTAGATACATTGAACTCTGAGTTAATCGAACTTTTATCATCATGTGAGAGCCAATTCCCACAAACATTTGCTATTAAAATGCTTAATCAGTCTCTAAACCCAGATGTTCCAAAGCAAGGTGTCGGTATACAGTTGAAGGTAAGTTTACTTCCTTAATTGTGATCCAAGTTCATCCATGGTTGTAATATAATTCAAGCTAATCAATTAAACTACAAATCTTTTTTGCATGGTATCAATTCTTTACTGGAGAAGCTTTCTTACATTAGTCTTCAGTATAAAGCATAAAAGATTTATTTATTAGGAGTTTACTGCACAATCAGATGTACCTGTCACCAAAAGCATGCTTTTTAAGTGTTGATGTTTTTCTTCCATACTTGCAGGGTCAACTCTTCAAACTAATGCACCAGTTGGAGAATACAAAACCTCACTTTATTTGCTGCATAAAACCAAATCGCAAGCAGCTCCCTAGCATGTATGATGACGATCTTGTCTTGCAGCAGCTTAGATGTTGTGGAGTTTTTGAAGTTGTTAGAATCTCTAGATATGGATATCCTGCTCGAATGACACATCAGAAATTTGCAGAAAGGTAAAGGCGAAAGCCTTTTTTAGTTCTTTTTAAATTTTTATTATTCCCTCTAACTAGTTCCCCATAATTCTTCTCCTAATATGTGTTTAGGTACGGTTCCCTACTGTTGGAGACTAATGTATCTCAGGATCCATTAAGTATTTCAGTTGCTGTTCTAAAACAATTTAATGTCCTCCCTGAAATGTATCAAATTGGCTACACCAAACTGTATCTTCGAACCGGGCAGGTAAGTTTTTTTTTTATATCTTTTGATTGTTAGCTGTAATTTTCAACCTTGATTTCTCTTTCTCCAATTACTTCCAGGACCTATGTGACACTGTAGATAATTGCAAGAGTCAACCAAGTTAACTTTTTGATTTATTCATATCAAGAGCCTGTACTTAGACTTCATATGAGGCCAGCACCCTGTTCTAGCCTTGCTAGCTTTTTTACTCTGCTTGAGGTTGGAGATATGACTTTCTCTTACTATGGTTAAAAACCATGTTAGCCAAATTAGTCTTTGTAAAAATCACTGGGAATCTTTTTTCAAGTGGAGCCCAAGTAACCTGGTATATATATGTATATATTGCTATGCCAACCAGGTTTATATTTGACTATAGACGGATCAGTGTTGCATGTAAATGCTTGACATATTTCTTAATGCTTAAAGTTGGACCTTCATATTAATATGCCGAGTATTGAAAATGGATAAACAAAGCTATTTCGTTTTGTTTATGGTTATCTTATATAATAGTTTCTTTGATGCTCTTATGTCCGGCTAGGTTGCAGATTGGTGCATTGGAGGATTGGAGAAAACAGGTTGGTGCAGTGGAGGATAGGAGAAAACAGGCTTTGCCAACAGGTGTTGCAAAAACCATTGCTTGTTTTTTAACATTGTTTCATGCATTTAGTTTATCATTTTGCATGAGATTTTAGATTTGGTCTTTAAACATCTTCATCTTTGAAGCACCTTTTTATAATTTAGAGGCTTGAAACTGTAGATTTACTTGTGTTTGTACCTTAAGTTTATTCCCTTTTAAGATCACGGGCAGGTATATTTTGGCAATTTTACATTTTTTTTTTGATTGACTGGATGTTTCCTTTGCGATGCAGTTGCAGATGGTGAAATCCAAGGGAAGTACACTAATGAGGAGGCAAGTAGCTACTTAGCATCCGGTTCCCAATTACTTGACGAGCAGTTGACAGCAATCATAGTTTTACAATCTGGTAAGTTCTTTGTGTGCTAACTAAATTTGTGTGTTCTGTCATCTGTAGTTTTCTTGTTTATCATTATCATCATTTTTTTCTGTTGCAGTAATTCGTGGATGTTTGGTCCAGAAACATCTCGGTAACTTGCATGCTTTGAGACGGTTGAGATCTAGACGAACAATGTCCAGAAAATATTCTAAAGTAAAGGTATCGTCTTCTCTTAACACTATAACATTACTTTGGTCCTTGAAAAAAACCATGATAACATTACCGAGTCTCTGTTTCCTGAAGATATTTTCTTTCTTGCTGCGTCTTTTTTCTCTTAGTTGCATGCCTCCAAGCATGTTTTACTTCAATAATTTGTTGATGGTTTCTGTTGAGAAACTCCAAAGGACTTGAAATGTGATCCTCTTTTCTGGGCTGACCAGGACATACCAAATGAGCAGCCTTCAGCAATTGCAGAGCTTCAAAAAAGGGTTCTCGACGTGGAAGCGACTTTGGGCCAAAAGGAACAGGAAAATGCCACATTACGAGAACAAGTACAACAGTATGAGGCAAATGTGCAAAAAGAACAGGAAAATGCCGCATTGCGGGAACAAGTACAACAATATGAGGCAAATATGCGAAAAGAACAGGAAAATGCCACCTTGCGGGAACAACAGTACGAGGAGAAGATGCAAAAAGAACAGGAAAAGATGAAAAAAATGGAGGAGACGTTGCAAAAGCAAATTGCATCCTTGCAAGTAAGTTGGCGTGCTTGTAGATAAATATAACTAATTATAACATGTTTTAAGCAAGGTGGTTGTTTTTACCTCGACATAAAAGGTCCTGAGAACATCGCTGTAAGTACAAAAGTAATGCAATCCTGGTGATTGCAGCTAATCACGTAAACTTGTCTATCTCGTTAAATAACTGGTGAATGTACATTGATAGGGAGCTCACAACATGTATATGCCATTATGAGAATTTCATGTTTAATGTAAATATACACGCACACAAATTACGTGTTGAAGAGATTACAATTACAATTGATAACCTTTAACATAGATCCAACAGACAAATGCATGTATAATAATTTAATGACTCAGATGCTTATTGATTTCAATTGCATTTTTTGCAGGCAAGTCTTGCTGCAGCCAAAAAGAGTGATGGCTCTGATGGTCAGCTAGGAAGAGGTGAGCTTGATTCAAAAGATAATGTGTCCATGCAACCTCGAACTCTTGGTGGAAATAAAACTGATGTCGGGGGCAAAGAAAATGGTGTGAGCGGTCTGGACAAAGGAATTTGAGCAGCAGAAACAAAGTTTTGAAGATGATATGAGCAAAATGGATCCTAACTCGAGTTCTTACGAAGAACTATGGAATTTAAAGCGCAGCTTCAGGGCATGGAAGAAAGATTACAAGATGAGATTAAGGGAAATGAAGGCAAAATTCCCTAAAAAGCAAGGACATAAAGAATCAGACAAAACACGCAAAACATGGTGGCCGAAGCGAGGTAAAGTGTTACAGATGCAGACTTGCACTAAACCGACTGGACATAAAGGATCATAGTCTGTCCAAGCATGTCGGGCTTCCATTCTCTGGTACAGTTTCGTAATATTTTATGGCAGCAAATATAAACATTTCTATAGTCCATGGACATCAAGCGAGACGTTTGTATCTGTATATCTACCAATTTTGCTTCTCGGTGGAAGGAATGATAATGTGCAGAGACAGATGGGAATTTGTTGAGTCAAGACCGGTTTCTTCTTCTGATGGTTCGGTGTAGGTTGTGTATATTCTTCTGTTGTAAACTGATGTAAGATCCAACTTTGTAGTTCCTTGAGTGCACAAAATTGAAATTCCAGGGAAAATTTTTCATATGCCCTTTACCTGGAATTTCAATTTTACCTTGTGCACTCCATCTTTTTCTTGCACTTGACATGTAGCAAACTGTTTAAGGATTAGGGTCAAAACTCGACCCAGAAATTTTGAACATAGTCAAAATTTATGTAACTCAAATTATGAATGTATATACTATATATATTGTGTTTATAGATAAATATACATATGTATGTGTGTGAAAATAATACGAAAATGAAATGAACAAATAAATTCTCAGTTTTAAGTCATTTTAGGCATGAAAATCTTATGTTATATAGATTCGGATGTGTCAACTATTTGATATTAGTATGCTTAATATCTTCGTATATTCATATATATTTACGAATTTGAAGATTTTTTTAAGGATAATATCTTACAAATATTAGATTTGCATATTAAAAAAAAGAATAGTTCAACAATCCCAAATATTACTAAACTACAAAATTATGTTTTTCTGACTTGAATATAAGTGTTGAATATGGGTATGTTGGATTTTTTTCTGTATATTTGTAGGTTTTTGACGGATCATATCAAGTTATCAACATATCTAAGATCGAATATATTTGGAATATAAATATCGAACATAAATACTTTAAAGAAAATGAAGAATCGAAGCAACTTAATACAAAACTAAAGTCGGTACAAGAAGTGAAGAAATGTAAACGAATGCTAAGCGTTGATAGTCTCTAAATCAGCAAACTGGTTCGCCTCATCAGCCTCTGGAGCAGCAGAACCTCGGAAAAGCAAAACTGCAAGGCTGCCGACGGAAAAATAAATGAAACAGCCGGAACAGTGCGTCACAAATGAACCAAAATCAGTTCCGACAATGCATTGCCACCCTGGTCCGTATGTTCTGTCAAATTCCTGTAACAAATACAGAAAGCCTTCATTAACAAGATTGCAGATTGCACAAATACAGAAAGGCTTTTATATGATGACTCAGAAACCAGATTGGAGGATTTTTGATTCTATGTATGCTGAGATGGTTGCTTTCTTCTCAAGGCTCATAGGACAAGCTGATGGAGCTGTTAAGGGTTATTCTGATGATCTACAAAGCTTATTGCAGTACTCTTTATCTACAGGAGCCAATGAAAAGCTATGTAGGGATATCACTTCTCAAGAGATGAGGGATGCTTTATTTGTTTAGGAAAATGATAAAAGTTCGGGCCCTAATGGTTACACTCCCTGATTTTTCAAGGAATCTTCAGATATTGTTTGAGATGATTTTATAGCTGTTATCAAACACTTCTTTTGCTGGCTGCT
This sequence comes from Hibiscus mutabilis, assembly GCA_019671005.1. Classification (NCBI taxonomy): domain Eukaryota; kingdom Viridiplantae; phylum Streptophyta; class Magnoliopsida; order Malvales; family Malvaceae; genus Hibiscus; species Hibiscus mutabilis. The sequence continues at coordinate 31,350,897 of CM033751.1, read as the reverse complement.
TTCAATGCTACTGCCATAGTATTGGTTCCCAAGTCTGCAAATTCTAGCAAGGCGAAGAATTATAGGCCCATTTGTTGTTGTTCAGTAGTGTACAAAACCATTACTAAGATTTTTGTCAACAGATTTGCTCTCTTTTTTTCTGGGATGATATCTTTGAACCAGTCTGCTTTTTTTCAGGGGAGAAGTATCATTGATAAATATTTTTTTAAAATAATATAGGGATATTCTAGGTAAACCTCTCCCTAGACCTTTTTGAATTTTGAAAATTGACCAATCCGGTATATATTTTGATTCTGTTCATTGGAATTTTATCGTTCAAGTTCTGCTAGCCATGGGATTGCCTGAAGTTTTCATTGGTTAAAATCTAAAAATAAAAATTACAATGCTCAGATCTCTGTTTCCTTTAATGGCAGTTTAGTTAGTTTTTTCAAGGGATGCTGGGGTGAGACAATGAATCTTCAACCTCTTAGAAATTTTTATTTTGTAGTTACCTTGTGTTGAATCTATGTTCAATTGGCTGAAAGTAAACGTGGAGAATAAGTTCCATCCAAAGTGCAAGAAAGTCTCACTTACTTGAAGACTAGTCGAAAGATGACCTCCTTATTTTTCTGTAAAGGAAATATTTTCAATATTTGAAGTTCAAAAGTGGATTATTAATTTTTTTTGATGAAATAATTAAAACTCAATGACAAGAAACTTAGTCACTTTATGACTTATCTCCAGCAGGCAAACTCTTTGAGCCAAGAATTGTTTGTTTTGTATTAAGAAGGGCACTCTGTCTAAAAAAAATTTAAGTGTCCCTTTAGTAAAGAAAGATGTTTAGGGACAAATAGTGTCATGTTGATTTTTTTTAAAATCAAGGAAAAAAAACCAATGGGCAAACAGAAAACTGAGCTACGAGGGAAGATTGCAGCTTATCAAAACTGTCATCTTTAGTATGACAAACTATTGGTGTAAAAATTTTTTTTTCCCTAAGTCTGTTTTTTTTTTTTTGAGCAGCTTTTATCAGATTTTTCTGGATAACATTTCAAATGATTCATCCAGTTAAGAATGTTTGACACCACGCGATTAGTCAAATATTAAGTTTTAAATCTGAGGGTGGTCTGGGATTAAAGGATCTTCATTGTGGGGAGCAAAGCTCTTTTCTTGTTTCAGTAAGAACATATTCATAATCTCAGTGGTTTGGGTTGTTTGGTTGGGTGCTGTATGTGTCCCCAAAGGAGAAGAGCTGTTTCGAGGCTATTGGAGAGGCAATTTCTCTTTCAAACACCGGTGGATTGCTGGAAGAAATTGTTGATTACTGGAAATTCAGCTGCTACTATTTTTGTAAGAATCAATGACTGGACTGTGATAAAACTTTCTTTGAATCTGGGAGAAAATTCAGGTTGTTGTTAAAGGTAGGGCTCAATGTATAATGACGAAGATGTTTAATTATGGTACCCTTGCCCATGTCCCTAAGGTTTCTATAATAGCGTGGAGGTTCGTATTTCTTCTTTTTCTTTATTCGACAAGAGCATCGATTGATGCAGTGGGGAAAATCAAACTGCATCCGATTACTTTGTAATGCAGCAGTGAAAACTAGGAGACATTTGTTCTTTTTAATGCCCAGCTTTAAGGTTTAAAGTGTGAAGAACGGTGTTTGACCTTTGCAGGGTGATGCGTATGGTGGAGCAATGGGATTAGTAAACGACTCTGGGCAAAAACAAGATGGAAAGTCTTCCCAATGATTTCTATATCCTCAAAGTTGAAAAGTGCAGTTCCAAGACATTACTAAAATTAAAAAGACAATCTCAAGGACTGTTAGATTGATACAAGGGATAGTTTCAACAGCAACAAATAGTCATTGGTGATATTTTTCTCAAAACAGTAGAAACATATTTTTTGTATTAAGTTCAAAAGATAAATGTATGAAAAGAAGGGATGAAAATATTGAATACAGGGTTGTGTGTGAGTGTATGGGGATATCGTGGGTATAAGGTTTTAGACAAATATATAGGAATATGTTTTTTCTTAATAATAAAATCAGGAAAATTTTTAACAAAATAATTTTGAGGTCATTCAATAAATGGAAATGTTCAAAACCCTCATAAGTCATAACTCTTAGCATCTTTTTTGCCACATTTCCCTCTCTACCATTCTTTCCAATCATCCCAACAAAAACTGTTTTTTCACTCTTCTTTTTTTGTTTATGTGGTCTCCTATCATTGAATATTAGTATAACATTTCAAATGTTTCAACAATGCCATGAGCTGATGAAACCACGCCATTAGGCTTTTAAGTTTTCATCTCTGAGGAGGAGCTAAAGAGAGAAAACGATAACGATGGGCCGTCGTCTCTTTTCGTGTTTCTGCAAGGGTTCCTCCTCATCAGGGACCGAAAACCATGGCAAAACCAATGGAACAGTAGACGAATCACCGCCGCCCGAAGGTCCAATCATGGTCGAATTGTTTTCTTCCCAAGGCTGTGCGACATCCCCGGCGGGCGAGCTACTGTTGTCTAGGCTAGGGAGAGGCGATTTCGAGCTCGAAACACCGGTGATCGTGCTGGCTTATCACATCGATTACTGGGACTACAATGGGTGGAAAGACCCCTACGGATCGAGCCTATGGACCGTCCGACAAAAGGCTTACGTCGAAGCCTTGAAACTCGATACCATGTTTACACCACAGGTTGTTGTTCAAGGTAGGGTTCAATGTGTGCCTAATGACGAAGATGTTTTGTTATCCACCATTGCTACTGCTCCCAGGTTTCCAGCTCCATCATTCCAGGTTTTTATTTCTTAGAGATTCTTTCATATTTGATTTAATATATTTGAAAAAGACAAACCTATTCCGATTACAGGCGAATTTCCAGAGGCCGACATCGGAGACATTGCAAGTGACTTTAACGGGAGCATTAAGGTTTAAAGTAGACAACAATGGCGTCAATGTGTTGGTAGCTTTGTACGAGAATGGATTAGTAAATGACTGCTCCGCAGGAGAAAACAAAGGGAAGTTCTTGTCCAATGATTTTGTTGTAAGAAAGCTTGAAAAGCTCTGCAATGTCCAAGACATACCGGCTAAAAAGACAATCTCGAGGACTGTTACTTTCACTCTGTGGGAGAGTTTCAACAGCAACAAATGTGCCATTGCTGTCTTTGCTCAAAACAGCTTCCATCAAATTTTTGGTTCTCAGAAATTTCAAATTCCTGATGATATATGAAAAGAAAGAAAGAAAATATTGAATTTAATGCGTGTGTGCATGTATTTGTATCGTGGGTATAATGTTTAGACAAATTATGTACATGATATTCTGATTAGGTATATATTGAAAACTATTGATATCAATTTCTACGTGTTTTCCATTATTTGTTTCGTTGTTTTACGATTTAGGATATATGTGAATATATTTTATTTAAAGATTGTATTTTTATATTCGTATCGAAATATACGTGGAAAATAAATGTTGAATGGAAGGATAAAAGATTGTGTATATAATTTTTTTGTTGGTTTTCTGATGGTGATAAAATGTTTTTTTTCTTCTTCTTCATATAGTTATATTACGTTTATAAAAATAAACAACGGATAAATAAATAAGCTAAACAAGTCAACATAAAATTATGACTAAATTCAGATATATGGATATTAAGGATGGAAATCGTCTGCTCCAAATTATGTTTCTTTTGCTGTCCCGCTTTTAAAAAGTGGGTTTAGGGTTTAAGATTATAGTTTATAGAAATTAGGGGTATGGTGTATCTTTTAGAGTATAAGATTTAGGGTTTAGAATGTAAAATTTAGGATTAAAGTTTAAAATTTAATTTTTTTAATTTTTTTATATTATAAAAAAACTAAACCAAAACACATAAATCCTAAACCTTGATATTAAAGTCTCTAACATTAAAAACCAAAATTAATTAACAGATTGTAATCATACCAAACAATTATTTTTTTTAACTCCAAGCTACCATTAAGAAAATACACCATTGTCATTTAACATTATTTAAATTTTATTCCAAAATAATAAAAAAGGAAGAATAATATTTACAACCCAAAATCACTTTCTTATAAAATGAAAGCGTTCATTTAATCACAGTCTTCTATATCTAGAAAATCCATGAAACTTGCATCAAAACCTAATTGTATTAGGACCCCAAGAATTTAGTTCCATCACTTTCTTCATAGACTTCTCGAGTTTCTTCTTTTCCTCCCTCATTTTACCGGACACTGCCATCGCCGTTGTCGATGACACCTCCGACCGCAAAGATGGCAAGGATCTACTGAGATTGTTCTTGGCAACCCTTAGCGTATAATGGTATAATTCCAAGAAGATTCCTTTTTCCTTCAATGCCTCGATTTATGTACTGATATTAAAAATATCCAATTCCTCTTTAATATTTAAGACTAAGATTTAGAGAATGATAGAAAAACAATTGTGGCACCTTTGAAAAATTGAAGATTTTTGTTGTGGCTAGCAAGATGAAGAAAGGTTATTGAAATTTAATTAAATTAAGTTATTTCTTCGTTTTTTATTTTCAATGATTGATAATGAAATGGAGAATTTTCTAATTTATATAAATTTATCTTGACTAAATTTAAATTTCTAAATTATAATATAAATTAAATTTTAAAAAAAACAATTTTTGGGTTATTAAAATTATCTTGTTTAACGAATTCTTCTAGTTCAAACTTTTTTTGATTTTGGTTTAAAAAGATTCATTGGGACAATTAAAACTTTAGTATTTGGGGATAAAAGGTCACTGATTTGGAATTTAACTAAAGTAAGCTGTTTGATAGTTTTTATTTTTGTTTCTAGGATTTATTATATAGTACATTTAAAATTATGGTTTAACTTTTAAATTAATTTTAAAATATTTTGATTAAAGTTTTATATATCAATATGTTTTGAATTAAATTTTTAATATTATAAGTGTTTCCCTAAAATTGATATTATTAGGGGTGTTTTCCAATCAACTAATACCAAAAAAATTATAATATCATATTACTTCATTAAAATCAATATTTAAAAAATGAAAAGATGAAGATAAATCATTCAAATCATAATTATTTTTTTCTTTTATATTCAAAAGCTTTAATATTTAAAATAATTTAAAAAAACATAATTAAAGTACTAAACATATAATTTTTCTTTATTTTAATTGGTGGGGACCACGACCTTTGGGCCCTCACCCTGCTCCATTCTTTTTCAAAAAATTTAGATTTTTTTAGATTTAAAATTTATATCCAGTATTTAAAAAGTTTGTAAATTTAAAATTGCTATTTTATAAGATATTGCCACAAATTTTATTATGGTTTGGTCAAAATTTAATTTATTAAAAGTTTTCTGTATTTAAAAATAAATTTTAAAAAAATAAAAAAGAACGTGGACGGCAGGATTCTAACCTGCGCGGGCAGAGCCCACATGATTTCTAGTCATGCCCGATAACCACTCCGGCACGTCCACAAGCTCTGACATGGGATTTCAATACGTAATTATCTAATGATAAATATAACTCATTGAAGAGACCTTGGACTATTCAAGAACAGAAGGTCCACTGAAACACCTCCGGAAACCCAAACCCAAAGCTCCAGATTGGGGAAAAAAATGGTTCCATTCCACATTCTTTTCCCATGGACGAAAATATGATGGATGATGACAAGTGAGAACTCGTTTCGCTTTGATTTGTCTCCACTTCCCAGTCTTCAAACTCAAGTTCTTCTCCCTTTTTCTTCCACTTTCCTCTCCAAAACTAACTATCTAAAACACTCCCTCCAGCTCAAAGCTATCTCCTTCTGTTGTTTTGAGCAAACAAAATGAATCATACAGATAACAATGATCATTCTCAGCTTCCAACAATCAGGATCCACCACCCAAACTCCGCAGCTACTCCCACCCCAACCGCCGGTGCCCGGCGTAAGATCGGGGTAGCCGTCGACCTCTCCGATGAGTCTGCTTTTGCCGTGCGTTGGGCCGTCCAGAACTACCTCAGACCCGGGGATGCTGTCGTCCTCCTCCACGTTTCGCCCACTTCAGTACTCTTCGGAGCTGACTGGGGTCCACTCCCTCAAAGCCCGCGAAACCCAGAAACCCCACAGTCCCAGCAGCAACTCGAAGACGATTTTGATGCCTTCACGGCCTCAAAGGCGGCGGATTTGGCCAAACCCTTGAAAGAAGCTGGGATTTACTTCAAGATTCATATAGTGAAAGATCACGATATGAGGGAAAGATTGTGTCTTGAGGTGGAGAGGCTGGGGTTGAGTGCTGTTATAATGGGGAGTAGAGGGTTTGGAGCTGAGAAAAGAGGCAGTGATGGGAGATTGGGGAGTGTTACCGATTATTGTGTGCATCATTGTGTCTGCCCTGTGATTGTTGTTAGGTATCCTGATGATAAAGACACTGGGAATGCGGTGCCTGTGGTTACAGTTAAGCAGGCTGAGGCTGTTGTGGAGGGAAAAGATGGCAAAGGTTAATTCTTTTTCGGGTCTTATTTTTTTATTTTGTTTCAGTTTGATCGGAAATTTTGGACATTTGTACTTGTTTCAATGCTTAATTTGGATGGATTGAGAAGTTCTTTTAGCAAAGTTGACTTGCATCTTGTGATCCATATAGCTGATCCAGGCATACTTCGTTTTTGATTCCGAATGAGTGAATTTCGGTTTCTTTCCAGTGACCATCTTATTTTTTTTTTTTCTTGGTTTTAGATGATGATTAGGTGCACAGCAGCATAATGTAATCAATATGGCAGATGACATGTAGTGGAAAAGGTATTAGTTTGTTGTTGTTATGGCAGACACATTATTTAAGTTACCATAGGTTGGCCTTTTCTTGGTAAATTTTGGCAAGTTTTTGTTTAATTTGATTGGTCTCAGAGATTGTGTTACATTAGCTGATTGATAGGGCATGGTAGTATAATATGATCGGTGTACGCTTCATACGTAGTGGGAAAGTTTAGTTCCATCCGTGTTCTTGTAGCTTATAATTGTTTAGTCTGATTCTTACTATTAGATTTTTAGCAATGGGAATCTTTCTTCAGCATGCGCAGTGTGGCTATTCTTATCATTGCTAAGTTGGCATAATACAAGTGAGCCTTGCATAAATGTTCTGAAAATATATGATAGCAATTGTTATTGTGTTTATATCAAGTAACTAAATGTGCTTCAATAATTGACAGTAATAGCTCTTCTTTCTTTTGAGTTTCGTTACGGGTGTTATGTTGTTAAGTTTTTGAAGCTAATTGAAATGGGAACCTGTGATTGGAAATGATGACTTAATATTGGAGGAGGAGGATATATAGTATTGGAAATTGGAATGGTTTGTTGGAGCTGAAAAGGACTATCAAAAAGCTTTTTGTGTGGGATATCCCAATAGTTTCATAGATCATGTTTACTTTAGCCGGCAGAATGCTTCAGCATGCTTTTCTCTCTCGATTTCATATATTTTACTTCATGACACACCATTAGGATGTTTGATCTGCTAGAGTGGATAAGTTTTACAAATTTTTGGATTCTGATTTGGGAAGTTAATTGAGACTGAAAAGATAAGTCCAGATGCTGAATTACATGCCTTCAATTGAGAAAAGACACTTGCCTTTTGTGGGAAGTTGTTATATGCCAATTGATCATGCACAATTGTCTCCTTGTCTTTATATATTTATTAAGGACATTGGTTGTGAATCACAGTCGAACAATGTATGAATAAGAAGACTTGGAATAAAAAAGATCTTTATGTGGTTTCCATGCAAAAGCATCTTGAATTGTTATGAAATCTGTAGCATGTTCCAATGGGAAAGTTTCCCGAGTTTCTGTCATGTACTTTTGTTTATGTATTTAATTTGTATGAGTTGCTTTGTTGAACTTACCACTTCTTCTTGTTAATTAACACATTTGTTGAAAATGCTTCTTTCCTTGCAGATGCTTAGCAAGTTCCCCATAAGTTCAGCTTTATACTATCAAGGTTATTGGTGTTGAAAACATCTTAAATAATGTGATATTTGTTATTCTTTTAACAGTAGAGTCTGTAATCTAATCGTATTATCTTGCTTTTCTTGTGTTGTGACATAGCATAGAGAAGGCTCGGATCATGAGATGAAGGAGAAGTCATCAAAGTGCATGGTTAAAATTGATCCTAGGTTTTTCTCCTGTATGGTTGATGAGGTTCTTGATTCCCAATTTTAATGGCGCTTGAGGTTGTTGTATGGTTTGAGGTGCATGATTCCCATTTAATGGTATAAGATGATGTTGTTTTCAAACAATTTGATATACTATAAGATGATGTTGGTGTCAAACATTTGGCTTCAGTTTTATGATTAGGTTTTAATGCCAATGTACATTGTTGCCCTGATCGAGTCTTTTGATTCTTAATTTCATCTTTTAAGTTGCATGAATCAACTCTGATATTCAGTCTTTACACCCTAAGAATCAGTTCTTACAGCACATAAAGTTTATAGTGTTGTCTTGTAAGTTCATACAATGCTTCAGTGACTATTAATACAATCAATTCCAAGGAGTTCATCAAGGCAAGCAAAACCAACATTTAAAAGTTCTTAGCTTTTCTCTTCTTTTATCTTGCTTCTGACATTGTAATGGTGAAATCATTAGAGGATAAGAGTTTTTGGGTGCTCGATGAAGATGAAGTCGATTCGATGACATCTCATTCAGTGAAAAAACCAGGTTGTTTAGGGTTTGGCAATGGCCCCTGACTTCCCAACATCATTACTACACTAGCCATGTTTGGTCGGTCCTCTGGACTTTCTTGCACACACAACAGGCCAACATGGATTGATCTCAACATTTCAGATGGATTACAAGTTTCCCTCATTGTTGATGCCATCAACTCCATGGATTTTCCTTCACAAAACAATCTCCATGCCTACATATTCAGCAAACAAGCACTCAATCAAACGTGGTACGTTCGTTATTGTCTGGTTTAAATCTGTGATTTAAGTTTGACAAAGACTTACATGTTAAATCTGTGATTTAAGTTTGACAAAGACTTACGTGGCCAAGAAGATTAAGATGATGATCTGGATGGCAGAAACCTCTGTTTACGCTTTCCGGTTATAATTTCGAGCACCAATACACCATAGCTGAAGACATTAGATTTAATGGAGTATAGACCATCAATTGCATACTCTGGAGCCATGTAACCACTGCAGATTGTTTCAAATTTTATGTCAAACCTTGAACAAACATTTTAAAGACAAGAGCATGAACTAACTGGATTAAAGCTCAGGTTGTTTCGGATTTTTACTTACTATGTTCCCACAACTTTCTTTGTATTTGCCTTGGTTTCCTTTTCTCCAAAACTTCTAGCCAGCCCAAAGTCTGAAATTTTGGGGTTCATTTCATAGTCTAACAAAACATTACCAGCTTTCAAATCTCTATGTATTATTCTGTCTTGAATCTTGATGGAGATAAAGTAGACCACGAGCAATCCCATTGATAATGTTATATCGTGTAGGCCAATCCAGTGGCTTGCTCTGAATTTCATCTGTTCAGATTTTTTCACACAAAGTCCGCCATATGCATTTTCGTAGTAATTACGGACGTGATGAATGTTATCATAGTAAAAATCTCTACTGAACGGACCCAGTTCAGATCGGAAACTTGTACCGAAAATAAAGAAGTCGAGGCTTTTGTTGGGCATAAATTCATAGATCAAGATCTTTTCATCGGAATGTATGCAGCATCCTAAAAGCTTCACTAAATTTCGATGCTGAAGTTTTGCAATGTGCATGACTTCATTTTTGAACTCATCAAGTCCTTCCCCAGAGCTTCTCAATAACCTTTTTACTGCAATTTCTCGCCCATCCTTCAAGATCCCCTGCAAAATTGCATAACTATATATTTATCTTTGCAAGCCAGATATCTTGCTGAAATAATCATTTCCGATGTTAAGATATTCATGTCCGATATTTATACCGAATCTAACACTGACCCCCAAACTATATAAGCAACATGTTATCCCTGTAACTAATACAGATAACATGGAGATTGAACAAGAATCTACCTTATAGACGGATCCAAAACCGCCTTGTCCGAGTTTATTCTTGATCGAGAAGTTATCAGTTGCAAGAACAACTGTGGCTAAATCAAATGATGGTAACTCGAACTCTTCATTCTGATTTTTAACACTGAAACTGCTTTCAGGGGCAGATGTGGGTGTGGCCAATCCTGCAATGTAGAAGTTGGAGAAAATGTAAAGGATACATACTCATATCCCCGTATTGATGTCTCATTATGCGTCGAACACGAGTATCTGATATTTCTATCCTATAAGGTATAGAGATATGCCAACAGAAATACCAGATTCAACATTAAAAGTTTATGTAAAGATCTGATGAACAAGTATAAAAAAAAAGACAAATGGAAGTGTTAAATAGTGGATTTGATGCATATACCAGGTTTTTCATGGCGTCTCTTCCTCCAAATATATAAGATCAAGGTTAAGCCAAGGATCAACACTGCTGCAGATAACATTGAGATGAATGCAACCCTAATTCTTTCCTTGTCCTTGGATTTTGTACTCTCTATTTCATCGAAATCATACAAGAAATCTTCGAGTTAGAAATCATTAAAAAGAAAAGATACTCAAATTCAACTTACTCATAGCTCAAGCCATCAAGCATTAAGGAGAAAAGAGAATTTCATACCTAGTTCTGATGCAGCCATCCTTATATATAAATCTTGTCCGTTTTCACTGAATTGTTGAATATCAACCAGATCAACAAACCAAACATGCACCCACTTCCTCCATCTCTAATATCCAAATTCGAATATGCAGTACAAGAACAATTTCTAGTACACAAATTCTTACACTCGTCAAGATTCATACTGTAATTAAACCACGACTGTCTTGAATCCGGTAACTTTGCATTCGAATACTTAAAAAACCCGTCACTCGAGCAGTTCAAAGTGGTTCTTCTAACACAACAGTGAGACCAGTTTTGAGTGTCCCAAACCTTCTGAAATTTCGGCACAAATCCGTTCAGACAACTGCATTTTACATTGTTGCTCGCATTGCAGCTGCCATAAGCACCACATAGTCCATAACTGTCAAAAGGGTCCATTTGAACCGTCATGAAAACTTGAAAGCCCGTCATGACTCAACACCATCATCGAAAGAACCGAGCTATTATGAAGCACAAAGGTGTCATATACTTCCTTGTCATTGATCACAACAGAAACTGTGAAGAACTTGTTCGGTTTTAGTTCCGGTGTGCCTCTAAATCGTACACCGTTCCAAGGACCAGGTCGGAACCGAATGACGGAGCCTTCTCGAAGTATAAGTTCCGGAAAACCACCGAAGTCAAACTGATACGTAAAATTACCAGGGGAAGGATCATCAGGAGTTCTCCAGGATGACAGGGGTCGATCCAGGCCTGTGACTAAATCCCTCCCAAGCTTCATCCCTTGAAGCAACTTATCACACGGATAATCAAAGCTTTGCCACAAGAAATTCTTCGGATCACTCTCGTTTTCGTCTTGCACGACAAAGTTCCCCGAATCGAAGAGCGCTGCGGACGGATTCCGAGCCGATCTCGATACGTTCGAACGCCAGATGGTGGTTCCATTATGGATCTGAAGGATTAAAATCCCTTGTTTGGTGAGTTTCAAAACAGCTGATGAATCATTGATGGGGGATTCTTGGTTGGCTACCCATACTGCAGTTTTGATTGGCATTTGTTTGTACCAAATTCCCAGGTACTTGTTCTTGGTTGAATTACTTGGACTGAAGAACCCTAGCTCAAATCTTCCACTTGCTGAAACTATTGTGTCGCCATCTTTAAGTATTTGAGTTGAACTCAAGGTGTCCATTGCTGTGGATATGGTTAGATTAGCAAACAAAAAGAGCAAAGAAGAAGAATGGCAAAGGCTTCCATTGATATGATGAAGAGCTAAATGCTTGAAAGTTGCTTCAGTAAATAATTTCCATAACTAATGAAAACATTCTGAATTAGAATTCGAATCTTAAACCAATTGAATTGATTTTTCTCGGGAAAAAAATGTTTGTTCACATTACTATAGTAAAAAAAATTTATAAAAAATTTATTTTACTTGTTCTGTAGATAATTATTTTCCTGCATCAAGCAAGTGGTCCAGATTTTCTGAAATAAAACAGAACTCCATAGTGAAATTAGGATCAATGGCATTTGGCATATTGATGTATGATTAAAAGAAATTATAAAGAAAATTGAAAATGAGTGGACAAGTATTTCTATGTCACACTTGACCTAGTCAACAAAAGAATGAGGGTTAAATTAGGACTAAATTGATTGAATGTGTAATTATATAGAATTAAATGTGTTATTATTTAAATTTTCGTAACTATCACGTCATTCAATGAACGATAGTAAACGATAATTTAATGCCTATTAATATAACTTTTAAAAGTTTAATGACCATCTTATATTTTTTTGATATAATTCAATAACCATTTGTGTACTTTACTCAGTGATCTATGTTGATATCTGAAAGTTGAAATTAAATACAAGAACAACCACCTAAAACCTAACATCACATTAAAGTTTGCAAATGGTTAAACTTTTTAATAACTAAGGGTACAACTACCACCTCAAATATAACATTCACCCCTGTTTATATTTAGGGTATACTTTTTTCAAAAAAAAATGTTTAGAGTTTACTTAAAATATTAAGAGGTTGATTAAGAATATTCAATTGATGATTTAAGAAAATTTTAAAAGGAAATTTTGAATATTTGTAATAAATATTTTTTAGATAAGTTATCATTTTTATTGCCCAAAAAACAACAATATGATGCTACAAGAATCAAAACTCACCGATACCCCTATACATGTATACCCCATTTAGCGCATAACTGAATGTTAGTGCTATCCTCTATATATGTACATTTTTTGTGGAGTTTTATACTAACAACCTCTCTCACCAAACTAACAATATCCTTAGGAGTTTGAGATAACCCCTAAAAACCTGCGATTCATCTCTTCCTAAATGTCATATTTAAAAGCGATCCAAGCCAACTATGTTTTTTGTTTGCTTTTAATCTTCAAACTATTTTTTGGTCATAACAAGTCCCTAAACTATTACTTTTGGTTACATTAAATCCCTAAACTATTTTTTAGTCAAAATAAGTACCTAAACTATGTCATTTTTCTTCTTTTAGTCCCTAAAATATCTAGTGGTCAAAAAATCTTGTGATGTGTCAATATCTTATTAGTCGAAATAATTTTCTTTTGACTTAAATAACTATCGAACTTAAAGTGATCAGAAATGATAGTTTAAGAACTTATTTTGACCAAAGAGTAATTTAAAGATTAAAAACAAACAAAAATATATAATTTAGAGGTTGATTTTTCTTTTAAGCCTATTTTTAAAGAAAAGTGGATCCAAGACAAAAATATGGACCCAAAACCACCTTTGAAATTCGGATCAATATTTCAGGGTTGGGGAGAGTTTTCAATTATTTGGAGTCAAGGAACATGTAATGATTCAGACAATATTCATCAAAACTACAGTCTGAATGTCTGCAATCTTCATGGCTTCCAACAAGATACTTACAGAGATGTTGATCCTTCTTTGGTATTGATATTCAGGCTACCTAAAATTGTGTCTACGATCCCAGTCTCGAGCAGATGACATGATCCGCATCCGAGCCTGCCGATAACGGTAAGTTCTAACCAGTCTCAAAACTAATATGCGGCCTGCACAAATTTATTTACTTCAGAATCTTCATTTCCATGTCTTGCTCTTAGATTTTCTATAAGTATATCGAAAACTCGAACATGGATGTGGATCGTGACATCTACACAAGAAAAGATGAACTTTAACCGCAATCTGATATAGATGTCACGATATGCATCCATGCCAGCATCAGCATGTATGGGTCATAATTTGTGCTAAGCCAAAATTCCAGGCCCGTGACAGTGACATTAGCGAGTCGTAGAGTTTCTTCGTCAACCAAGAGGACTTAACTGTAAAAGAAGTCATTTTCGTGGGACCTTCCGTAAAAGAAACTTCTGCTTATTAATTGTCGATCCAAAGAAGTCATTGGAGAAACTACAACATTCCTTCCATTGAATTGACAATTATACCCCCATCCAACCTTCCTGGAAATTAAACCATCATCAGTCCCCAAAACCCTAAACATACCCGATTTGATAACCCTCATTTCACGACCACATTACCTGTATCTTTAGTTGTCTCTTCTTTCCAATGGACTTCCCTTTCTTGGAAACTTCAACTCTTCCATATATTCCACTCCATTCCTCAATCAACCCAACTTTCTTTCCTTTTTCTTCCATGGCGAAACCTTTGGCTTCTGCAGATTCTTCTTCTGGTTTCGAGGATTTCTTGCCCCTGATGGCTAACAAGCTGGGAGGGGAAGGCCTGGTGGGTGAGCTCTGCAATGGGTTCAACCTGTTGATGGATAGGGAGAAAGGGGTGATCACTTTCGATAGCCTGAAGAAGAAGTCGGCGTTGTTGGGGTTGCAGGATTTGAGCGACGATGAATTGAGGTGCATGGTGAGAGAAGGTGATTTTGATGGCGATGGAGCGCTTAACCAGATGGAGTTTTGTGTTCTCATGCTTAGGTTAAGCCCTGAGTTGATGGAAGCTTCTCGGGTTTTGTTGGAAGAAGCTTTTGAACATGAATTCAAGGATTGTCATTGATCTTCTTTTGTTTGGTGTAATGAAATTGTACTAGTTGAGAACAAAAGTTTATCAAAGATTAGATGTGGCCTTTTTTTATTTAATAGAGTTTTTTTTTTGTTTGGCAGGGCTACTTTTGCCTTGTCTTAATTTATCGATTTTACTCATATGATATTTTTGCATTGATTTGGTCTTTGAAATAGTTGAATTTCATCATCGTTTGCCCATTGACTAACACTTTAACTCTAATTTTTAAATCTTAAACCCTAAATATTAAACTCTAATAATTTTTTTTATCAATCTAAAGTGATTATGAAACATAAAAGTATTCCTAAATCTTAAATGGTGATGCAATTTAACTATTTTAAGGGCCAAATTGATACAAAATATCATAGGGGCGAAATCGATAAATTGAGACTATTATTAGGGAAAAGTAGCCCTTAAGCCCTTTTTTATGTTCTAAAGATAAATGTCAAAATTTAAACTCATATAAGATGTAACAACATAAACATCTTTAACCACTCAACCAATTAATAGATCTTTTGTATGCGGTTTTATTAACATCTTTTGGTGTAGTTTTTCCCTCATACTTAGGTTTTCTAAAATTATCAAATGAAAGTATTTTTATATTTATTTCTCATATCAGATTAGATGGTGACATGGATTAACATATATTGATAATTAGGATGAAATTAGAACATTCAAAAGTTTGAGGATCGATTTAGGATGAGAGATAGTTTGAGGATGAAATTGAAATATTCAAAAATTAGCGTTTTATATAGAAAATGTACATGCACAATTGGACTATTCTATAAAGCCCAAAATAAATTGGGAATGAAATTGAAATGTTTAAAAATTTTGGGATCAATTTAAAATGAAGAAATTAAAATGTTCAAAATGTTTGGAAACCAATTTAAAATGAGCATCATAGTTTTGGGATATATAGTATAATTAACTTTTTTAAATAGAAAAATGTACACTTGTTTAAAGCCAAAAACAAATTGTGGGTTTGATTTATTTTATTTAGTATAATATTTTTGGATAAACAACTGGAGTTGGTTGCATCTTATTTAATAAAAAAAATTAGGCTAGGCGTTCGATCAAGTAGAGTCAAAATTTTTTGAGTTATTTGAGTTTGCAAGTTTTATTTTACGATTCAAACTTTATTTGAAATTCTTTCGAATCGAGTTGAGTTTATAAAATTCGATTCGAGTCGAGTTTTTGTACAAACTTAAATGTACATATATATTTCTATATGCATACACGTAGCAGTGCACATATATATTTCTATATGCATAGGGATTGGCTGTGCAGGGTTGTGCACATATTGATTCCAATTTTAACGGCTTTCTATATGCATATACGATATACATATATATTTCTTTCATATTTTTACATATGATATGCATAATATATCATGCAAAATTGACAGACTAAAATCGAATATGAAAACTGATAAACTAATTGCTACAAATTTTGAGTTATTCAAATTTTTATTTCATAACTCAAATTTTATTTGAAATTTTTTCGAGTCGAGTCGAGTTTATAGAATCACGAGTCAATTTTTTCACCTCGAGTCAAGTCGATTTGTTCACCAAAAACTATTTAACAGTTGATATAAATTTTTAATGTTTATATTATTTTGTAAGAAATATGCACATCCTACAAATTAGTTAGTAAACTATTTAAGAATATGGTTTTATTATTTTTCAAATTAATTTTTAGAGTAAAAAAAGACTTTCATGATTAAAAGTATCGAAGAAAAAATAAATTTTCAAGTAAAAAGTATTTTTTTTGTTGCTCTCTCAGTTTTTAAGGCTTCGTCCTAATTATTTCGGACCGATTTGCATCATATACTTGGCTTTGATGGGTAAGTCTCCCAGCGAAGATTTTCTGCATACACAACACCTCGAACTCTAAATCTACTTAAATGAAACTAAACTACTTACCACTTAGACTAACCCCTTTGATCAAGTAAAAAGTATTTTTTTTTAATTTGAGTTGTAAAGTAGTTTGCTGAAAATTATAATTTTTCGTTCTTACCAAATATACTTTTGAATAAAATTATTCATTTGTTTTTATGGTGAATATTTGATATATTGTTAGTGTAAAAAAATACATTAGCATGTCTATTTTTAAGTCAAAATTTAAAATCTAAATTTTTAACCCTAAAATTCTAACATCAAAACCTAAACAATGAACCCTAAATTCTAAACACAAACCCTAAATTCTAAAACTACCAACTAAACCCCTAACCTATATACCCTAAACTAAAACCCTAAACCTCTAAATAATCCCGCTTGTGAAAACTTTATTTTTTACCGCCTGTATATAGGATAATAACCTTTAATTTTATTTATATAATTAATTCTTTTATATTTTTAAAATAATGTTTGAATATGTATTTTATTTATTTAAAATATTTTTAACAATAACCTTATACGCTTAAATTTTTAAATTTGAAAATCAAAAAATATTTTTAAAAGGAAAAACTTTAATACACCCTGTCTAAACTTTAGTTTAGACATGCTAGTTAAGATTAGACTTTAGAGTTTATGATTAGGGTTAAGGTTAAGGTTTTAGTATTTTAAGTTCAGTAATTTAGAATTTATATTTTAAAGAAGGGTTGTGTAAAATAAATTTACACAGATTGTATATTAAAAATATAATATTTTAAAAATATGTTATATTTTGATACATAAGATTGTGTAAAATTAATTTTACACAAGCCTGCATATTTACACTATAAAACTTAAATCTTAAATTCTAAATACCAACTTTAAATTCTAAACCATAAACTTAAACCCTAAATAAAACCTCTAATTCATAAAATTAATTTTTTTTGTAAACTAAGGTTTATACGCGGTATCAAAATTTTTTCTTTTAAAACGCAATGAAGAACAAACTTTTAAGACTTTAGAAGGCAGCCACAATTTTATTGCCTAAAATTTAAATCCAATATATACAGTTCTTCAAGCAGCAAATATATTTAATTAATGAAAGTTTTGTTATGAAAATGATATATCAACATACTTCTTATATTTTTAATATTCTATATAATTCTATTAAAAAATATTCTTTATAATTGTTTTACAAAAAATAGTTTTTAAAATATATTATATCAGCAAAAGCAATTTATTCCACTTTTTTATGAATATTCCACACTATTTTAAGATCTCCTAAACAATTACATACATTTTTTAATATCGTTTTCCTTCTTAAAACACAAAAATTATTTTTTTAAATTGTTTTTTAAGTGCCAAGTTTTAGTAAATAAAAAAGTTTTTAAATTATTTATTTATTACTCCCTTTATAAATAGACAATGTCTTTGATTATCTGAATGTAATCCATAGTTCCTTAATTTCTCCGAAATCTTCATTCTTAATTTTTAAAAAAATTTAAATTTTCTTCGAATTAGCAACATGGGCGGAGGAGTAATGAGGGCCGCGGCCAAGCTCGCCGGGACCAGTATTGTTAACACCGGCCTTCGTGGCGGTGTTCAGGTGACTCCATCGTCTGCGGAGTACTCCGTCATGAGCGTCCCCGCTTCTCGTTCGGCTTCTTCCGGAATTTCTGTTTCTGGCGGTGGGGTTTGTTCCGCTTCTGACATGCCGGCGTCGGTAAATCAGATGGCGCGGGTGTTGTTTGGCGGTGCTCCAACCCTTGAGGAGGCTAAAGAAGCCACTACTGATTTGAAAGATGCATTGGATAAGTAAAAATCATTGCTTTGAGAAAATTCTATTCTTATTAAAATTTCCTTTCATTGGATTCATTTATTCAATACAAGATCCATCCTCACGAAATCTGAATGAATTATTCTGTTATATGAATGATCATCACTTTCCTTTGATTAAGATGTTGAATTTCATGAAAATGTTGAAATTATAACGTGGGAAACATCATTTTAAGGACTAAAACTTTGTATCCAATATTAGAAAATTATAACATGGATCATTGATGTTCTAATTACATCATTGCTTGTCCTGATCTGTTAGATAACTTGTTTTTGTTTTCAGGGCTTATCTATCATCTCCGAATTCGACCGCCGTTGCTCATTCATCTCGATCGCCATTGCTTTCAGAGGTGACTAAAGATTGCATTGCATACGATGTTAAAGCCACTTTAGCACCAAAGCCTGCTGTTCAGGCATTCAAGTTACTCAATGACAGCCCTGGAGTTCAGGTTGGGGTTTAACTCTTTCGTTTTTTTGTCATGTTTTGTTTATTATGTTGAAACCATTAGAGGAATTTCCTTGAATATGTTGGATTATGTCTGGTCTTCGAGTTGGTTTTCGACATGTTTGAATACGAAGCTTTCATACTAACAGAATGTTAATAGTGTTGTTATGTTCTGCAAAAAGTACTTGGGAGTTATAAACTCCGTTTGTTTTTTGTTTTGGTTTTGTTCCCAGTCTATTGTTGCGTCGGTTGCTGCGGATCCAAATGTATGGAATGCTGTACTGCACAATCCGGCTTACATGGACTTCATCCGGTCGCATAAGACCGGTGAGAAATGTACGTATTGGTTTCTATATTTGATGCTTCTCTTACTCTCTTTTTTTCATGAATTTGAAAGAATGAATGTGGTACAGGTTATGCATTTGAAAATATTGGATCCCCTGGGGGTTGTGAATCTTCTTCGGTAAAGATCGAAGAATATTTCGATTCAAATCAACCTCAAGAAGTCAGGAATCCATTTCTGGATTTTGTAGAGAATTGCAAGACTAGTGTGGTTGAGATGGCTAATAAAGCAACCGATTTCCTCCAGAACCTCTTTACTTTGCCCTCTGCTGAAACAGAGAAAGGAAATGCCGGATCGAAATATTTCGAGAAGACTCGGAGCTAGCCTAATGGGGTTGGCCGTGATGGTTATTATGGTTGTGCTTCTTAAACGAGTCTAGATTAAAAGTGTGTGAATGTGTCGATCTTACAATACAAAATAGTCATTGCCATGGATCAATGGCTGGATAATAATAGCTGATTGATGGCTTATGCAACTTTTTTTGCAGGACATCCAAATCCAGATTTTTTTTAATTGTCTTTCAAAGTATGTGCTGTGAGAATATATTTTCTTTTAAATGATAATCAAACCAATATCGAACTTTAACATTATGCACTTCAGTTCAAATCGATTTTCAGTTCCTTCGAGATCCACTAATTGATTTAGTGGTTAACGGATGTTCATACTGTCTCATCTTGTATGGGTTCAAATTTCGGTACGAAAATATAATCTCCCTATTTAATCAAAAAAATTATAAAAAATTTCAATTCCCTTCTAATTGATTGGTTTTATAAATATTCTAATATCCATAAATATTACGATATCTATAGTTACCATTCATTAAAATCCAGACATTATAAATATTATAAAATCCGATCCTGTTGGAGGTATTCAAAATTAGTCATCGAAACCCTAAAACTTGTAAGCCTGAAACAATGAAACAGGGAAATTGCTAACAATTTAACAATGAAAAATGGAACTTTCTAATTAGGTCCGTAAACGAATTGACCAAACACGAACGGAGTGTGTTTATGTTCGTTCGTTCATTTAATTTTAACCGAATAAATGAACGAATACGAACAACTAAATGAACGTAATTTATTGTTCGTGTTTGTTTGTTAAGGAATGTAACTTGTTCGTGTTTGTTTATGTCCGTTCGTTAAAATGATAAACAAACGTAAACGGACACAAATGAACGAACATAAAATGACATATGTGAATAAATTTAAACGAACATAAACGAACCAACATACGTGAATAAATTTAATTTTTTTTAAAATATAATACTTATGTTATGAAAGATAATAAATATAAATGGATATATGTAAATAAATTTAAACGAACGAATATATGTGAATGAATTTATTTATTTTATAAATATAATACTTTTGTTATGAAAAATAATAAATATAAATGGATATATGTGAATAAATTTAAACGAACAATATAAATGAACGGGTTACCGAACGTTCACGAACGTAACTGAACGAATGAGCTATTTGTTCGTGCTTGTTCATTTAATTAAACAAACAGAAAATCTTGTTCATGTACATAAACGAACTTATCGCCGAACAATTCACGAACAGTTAGTTGAACATTTGGTTTGTTTACAACCCTATTTCTAATGCTTATTGTCAATTTCATATACATGGATGGACTGAGGGGCAGTCGTTCCCCTAGAAATTTAAAATTCATATATATTTTAGAATCTTTTTAGAAAATTTTTATGTATTTTACATTGAGAATATATTTTCGCCCCCTAAAATTTTCTAAGTTCGACCCCTAAACTTTTATATGTTTGTACTCTAACATAAAATCATGCGTCCGTCCTTGTTCATATATAAATATATATGTAACACACATCTAAACAGGCAGTATCGGCTTTCTTTACCGATGTTAACTCATCGGCCTGTGAGATTCTCACTCCATTTTTTCTTTAACCTTTGTACTACAAATTTTCCAACCAAAATTACAAATCAAATGACAATTTCTTAGAAGCTTCATGCCGAAAGCAATTGCTTACAACAACATGACCTGTAACATATCAATAATTCAAAAAAATTATATGATTAATTTAGTAAATATAAATGCTAAATTTCGTCCAGTTATTTAATATTTAATGTGAGAAAACTATTAAAAATTTTATTGATTAAAACATTAAATTCAGTATTAAACGTATATTTGAGTTTTAATAATTAAAATAAATAAATTTAGGGTTTCATTAAAATTAGGCTAATAATCTGATTTGGATCCATTTGTAGTCATCAAAGGCCATTTAATTTTTTTAAAGTTGTAAAGTCCATTTTGATTATGATGCCCGTTTTTTTATTGTAGCGGATTTTGGGAACATTTGATATTAAAAAGAAAAGACCAATGGTCATGAATGGACAAAAATCTAGAGATGCTGTATATAAGGACCGAAGAGCCCACTCAATAAACCTTGGCTGTCGGAAAACTCCCGTTAATCTTTTCTATCTTTTCCTCACAATTCGAGAAATCTTTGTCGAGATGGAGAAATTATATCATGGGTCATTCCAGCCACGTCATCCATGGGATCAACCAATCAAATGCATCCATTTTATTAAATTTTTTAAATCTCATCTTTTTATCAAGTGAATCTTCACTTAGTAAAAACTGTTTTTAAATTTAATTTACAGTAAATATTAGTAAAAACATTTTTTACTAAGTGAAGATTCACTTGGTAAAAAGATGAGATGAAAAAATTAATGAAATAGATGCAATTAATTAGTTGGTCCCATGAATGACGTGGCGGGAATGACCCATTATATAATTTCTCGTCGAGATGACGTCGACGTCCCTAAAATTCGGACAATCATCGTCGTCTCTTGCCCTTCAGCCTTTCTATCTTTGAAGGCGGCCTACCATTCATCCTTCTCATTGTTGTTGTTTGCATATCTTGATGGTCATTTGTAGGAGACTAGTCTTTTCAGCAGTTTATGGCTCTTTCTATACAATTTTGACGACGATTAAAAAAAAGTTGTCATTTTCGAAGATAAGGAGTTTCGAGAGGTCAAAAACGACGATAAAATCTTCCTGCTAGAGTCACCTATGTCCGCTCCTCTTTCACCCATTGGTCATGCTTGCCAAGCGTCGCCCCCTAAACTATCTTACTTTTTTATGTGGCTTTCGTTTTGTCTTGCCCTATGTTCTCCTACGATTGGTGACTCTCTCGGAGCACAAGTTCGGTGTTATGCTCCAACCATTCTTCAGTAATCGTCGTTGATGAAAGATAGTTATTTTTTGGTGTTTTTAGGTGGAATGGCACATCTCTTATCTGGATGATTGTTGTGGGATGCAGAAAAAAGGAAAGTTCTTTCATTTTAGCTCGAAGGCAATATTCGCCGCTTCTACGAGCTTTGCTACCTCGTTTTGTGGTTGTCTTGGTGGTGTCTGTTGGTGATACTCTGGTGATGTGGACTGTAAAGCCACAGGTGCACGAAGTTATTTCCGATCAAGGGACTCTCTCGGTTCAGACCATCATATCCCTAGAACCGTCTATGTCGACTACTTGGTTTGTGGTGGCCGTCTGTCTATCCTGTCGATGCTGTTTTATTTTCTCATCTTTGTTTGGGCTGATGTTTTGGCCCTTCTGTGCCCATGTTTGTTTGACCATGAGTGTCATGTTTTTTTGGGCTTTTGTCCCGAGTTCTATGTATTCTTTTCTCCCTAGTACTGTTATTCCTTTCCTTTGATCAAAAAGAATGATAAAAAATCTTATATTCATTTTCGGTGCCCCTTTCAATACCACAACACTAAAAAAATAAATTATAATCTCTAACCCTAAATTCTAAGTTCTAAACCTTAAACCTTAAACTCTACCTCAAATTCACTGAACTATAATCCTAAACCATAACCTTAGTCCTTAAAGCTAACAATACCTAAACCTAAATTTTTAGTATAAGACATAAAAAGAGAGAAGATTTATATTTGTCATGAACCAACTACTTTGCTTAGTATTTCTTTCATAGATTATATTTTGATACACAAGCTGTATAAAAAAAGTACACAACCTTTCTATAAAATTTAAAACCTAAATCTCAAACCCTAGCACCCTAAAATCTAAACCTTAAACCTAAACCCTAAATTCTAAATTCTAACCATAAACCTTAAATTCTACACCCTACAAACAAAACTTTAAACCCTTAACCCTAACCTAAAACCCTAAAACCTTAAACTTATGTAAACTCAATTATCTTAAAAGAAATTACTCAACTCAATCGAATGTTGATTCCTGAAATAAATGAGTACTTGTTTTATAGTGGTGAAATGAATGTCATTTAGATATTACTTCAAATTCCACTCTTTACATAATTGGTTAATGGAGTAATTGGAGAAGGGGCTACATTTGGTCACATCACATGTAGAGCTCTGAATGATTCAAATTTGAAAAGACTAAGACCAAATTCTTTGAACTAAGAATGAATATTACCTATTATGGTTAATGGAGTAATTGGAAAAGGGGCTACATTATTCGTTTGAACACTCATGATATAAGTGGTTCATTTATTTTGTTTTGTTTTTCACTACAACTTGGTAGCATACCTATTATGGCGTTTGAATCAATAAATGAAATGATATAAAAGAATGACCAAAATTAGAGTTAATTATCTCATTTAATTAATATTCCCTTTTGAGCCTAATAATTCACTTATTAGAGAAGAATTATGGTCATTCAAAAGGTACAAGATTAAGGGGAAATGGCAAAAAAAAACCTCATTGGGGAGATATACAAAATAGATGCTAACTGTGTAAAACACCGACAAACAAAATAAAACACAAGAAATAGATACAGAAGACATTCTTCACCCAAACATCTTATTTAATTGAAAAAGACAGAATTTTCCCCGCTCATTTGCAGCTCAACTTGTTACCGGTAATGACACCCACACAACTGTACCTTTCTTCACAAAGTGGCAAATTGGCACAGTTTTCGGCTTCATTTTCAAAAGTTTAAAAAGCTGGGTGGTTAGGGGTCCACGATGATGTGTTATGATGGCAGACGGCTAAGAAAGTCCCGCTTGAGCCATCATCCATGATCAGGGGCATCACGTAGATGTTAGTTTTCTTCATTTTAAGGCACAAAAATAGGGTGTAGGTGTAGTCAAGTTTGTGGTAAAGGACATCCGAATTGGCCACCAGTTGAACTCCACCAATTCGAAAGCAAACTTTTTTTTGTTGGTGATGGAGTTCAACTGGTGGCCAATTCGGATGTCCTTTGCCACAAGCTTGACTACGCCTACGTCGTATTTCTGTGCCATAAAATGAATAAAACCAACGTCTACGTGGTGCCCCTGATCGGGGATAATGGCTCAAGCGGGACTTCCTTGGCCGCCTGCCATCAGGACATGTCATCGTGGACCCCTAACCACCCGACTTTTAAACTTTTGAAAGTAAAGCCACGAACTGTGCCAATTTGCCACTTTGTGAAGAAAGGCTCAGTTGTGTGGGTGCCATTGCCGGCAACAAGTTGAACTAGCAGCAGAGGCCTTTCGCAGAGCTCAATCACTTCCTTGACGATTACGGATTCTGGCGATTCTGGCTGCTCGGAGAAGCATGTCAAGATTTCAGACATATTCTTGCCGAAAAACGGGATTGACTGCTCAATGGAGCAAGGAAGGAAAGAAGCCTTGTTTGCTTCCATTGTCAGCTCGGCCGCATCCATCTCGCTGCCGCTGCAGAGCTTGGTCCCCAGAAAAAATATATGCTGGTACACGCTCTTGGTTAAAAATTGGCCACTTTCATCTTTCGAGTAGTCATAATGAAGTTCCTCGTCGGGAGAACCCGCAATGTCCAAAAGTAATCTCCTACAAATGTTGTTATAGGATTGGACTTTATGGTCTTGGCTCAAGCTATTCCAGTTCCTTCTGCAAGTTGTTTGTTGTTCCAAGGGGATCATCCAGGGGTGTTAGCAGCTACGATACTACCAAAAAGCAACAAGAATGCATTGGCAGCAATCCATGTTGATCGAGGAGTTTAAGAGTACAGTCGACAAAGACGTCGACAAGATAGGTGGGGGATGATGTTGTGGCCATCCCCTTTACGGTGCCACAACCGAGTAGCTACAGCGGGACCAACCGTGCTTGAGGATCTCATGGCTTGGTAAAAGAATAAAGTGTCATCTCCTTAGGTATTTCTATGGTTAAGAGAAAATTATCATTTTTTCAAGCATTTTAATGTCTACTCGGGTCATTTCTATAAATTTGTTTTCGCATATATGTAGGGGGTGGACAGTCGGCAGAGTTTGGACCGATCCACTGGTAAAGGTATGCATTCTACACACCATCGAGGCAGCTCATACTGCCCTAGTCGATGGTGTGGGTGAGTCTTCTTTTGTAACTTTAATATTTTCTTTTATTTAATAAAACCACTTTTTCCTTCGGGGAAGGTGGGGGTCGACAATGGGCATCCGCTATGCCCTACGATATCGACTTGTGGCCTGAGGGATCATGTTGTGGCTTAAGAACTGACGCGTTGCTTGCTTTAACTTGAACAGATCTACAGAGAACAAAGGCTGACTTGGCCGAGAAGTATCCCTTTCAAGTGCTGCACGACATACTTATCGAGTGGACGAAGGTATGTGAAAAAATATAAACACACTAGCCAAAATAAATTAAAAGAACACAAAGGAAGAGGAACAAACCAGTAAAATCGTCGGG
Organism: Hibiscus mutabilis; assembly: GCA_019671005.1. Taxonomy (NCBI): domain Eukaryota; kingdom Viridiplantae; phylum Streptophyta; class Magnoliopsida; order Malvales; family Malvaceae; genus Hibiscus; species Hibiscus mutabilis. The sequence goes on along the minus strand of CM033751.1, from coordinate 31,325,116 downwards.
CGAGATCAGTAGGAGTTTAGCCAAGACTTGAGGATTGGTACTGTTGGGGAATAGAGTGCCCCAGTACTTAACTGCAGTGCGAGCAGGAGGAGGATGAGCGTGTCGGTAAGTAGCTTGGGGCTACATGAAGAGCATAACAACAAAGATTGTCAAGGCAATCGAACGACAGGCCATTTTCATATAATAGATAAGAAGCTTAAAGGGTTGCGATTCAAGCAACAATAACCGTGAATTATAGTGCATCGAAGGGTTACGTTTGGGCTGAAAGGGGGCGTGGGTTCAAAGTCCACTGCCACTCTATGTTTCTTTCATTTTAATCAATCCAATAATTTCTAGTATTTTTTTAATTCAATCCTTCCACTTATAAATTAGAAAAAGAAAATGGGGAAAGTAATAAATGATTCGATTGATTTTTCTTACCGGTTTAAGGCCACAGCGGCGCGTGGAGGAGAAGGAGGAGAAGCTTGCGACCAAGGGAGGTTTCTCGACGAACTGTTGGGCGATGGCTTACACCGCCACCAGATCTAAAATGAGGGGAGCGAGTAGAGTCGAACGGCGGTCACCATTCCTTAAACGGACGGCGTAAACGACGGCGGTCGGCAAGGGTGGCTGAAACTTCCTTGGCCTTTTTCTCTCGAACGGTGGTCGAAATCGAATATATAAGGGTGGGGTTTTGATGGGGACACCGAGACGAATGCTTTGGCGTGAACGGTGCCTCAAACGGCGCCAGTTGGTAGTAGAGAGGCGGGGGTCATAAATCACAAAAGGGGGAGGAAAAAGATGACTAAAGCTGCTAGGTTAGAACTAAAATAAGCCATAGTTGGAGAAAAGTATGTATTTATACTCCAAAAATTAGGGTTAGGCCAAATAAGGTTTAAATATAAATAAAGTGCTACATTTAATAGAATTAGATCCTTGGCTCAATGCCAAAAACATGGTATAAAGCTTGGTGTGCTATTGGAGGTCATGGGTTCAAACCTCAACAATCACATTTTTCTTATCCTTTTTATTTTAAAGAATTCAAACACAAAAATAACTTAAAGAATTTAATACCAAACATTTATTACAAAATCAAAGTAGTTTGAATCGTAAGAGCTTGGGAAAGGAATTAAGGGGTTTTGGGTTTAAGTCTCCACAAACCCACAATTTTAAATTTTTGAGCTCCGAAGAAAAATAGGAAATTTTCAAAAAGGTCCCCGAAGATTTTGAAATTTTAGAATTTAGCCCCAAAGATTTTAAAACTTCCCAATTAAACTTTTTTATCCTTGCGCAAGACTACTAGCCCTATTTGAGGGTGTTATACGTGTAAACTATCTTTTAGTTTTAGGGGTGAAGATTTTAGTTTAAGCTTTAAAGTTTAGGGGTTTAGGTTGTAGGTATAGGTTTTAAGGTTTAGGGTTGAGCTTTTTAAGGTTATAGTTAGAAATTTAGGATTTGCGTTTTATAGTGTAAATATACAGACTTGTATAAAATTAATTTTATACGGTATGTGTATCAAAATTTTACTCTTTCTTTAAAATGGATTCTATAATTGCAAATATTAAAACTCTAACTTCATATATATTAAATACAATATTTTCAAGGGATTATATATTATGATCAGTTCAACAATGATTTTTTTTAACCTACAAGCAAGATTATATTTATACTTTTTTACTTTGATAAAATATTAAATAATTCTATGGTAAAATTATTTTTTGACCCTCAAAATATATAATTCATTGTTTTCTCCTAATTTTAGAAAATCTTAAACGACTCTCTCGATTTCTATAAAAAAATGACTACCTCAATAAATTACGTAAAAGTTTATTGATGTTCGGATATATATGCTATGTTTTCGAGATATGCGATTGAACTCGATTCAAGGTTTAATCATTCACGGAAAAAAGTAAATTAATAGAATTGATATCAACTTCATTTGGATTAGTCAATAAATCATGAAACACGAAAGGGTAAAAGCTTAAATAACTATTGGTCCATCAATTTACAAAGTTTACTTGAAGATGTGTGTTTAAGCATTATATTAGCAAAGGCTTGGAGTACATCTAATGCTTAATAATCCGGATTAATTTGCACTAAGCTGATTTGTCCCCATGTATTTTGTCATTGGTAAAAACAGAACTAATTAGATCGGTATTGCATTTTCCCTGCTCAGAGGATCCAATAAAATGGCGGTACATAGAGGAGCCCAAAACAAAACTAAACAACCATTCCGATTAACAGTACGAATTGAGTTGAGTCGAGTAAAAAAAAATTATTCAATTTGACAAGTTATTTTATCACTCAAATTTTATTTAAATATTTTTAGTCGAGTCAAGTCAAGTATATGAAAATCGGGTCGAGTTGTTCAAGTTTATGTTTGAAATTTAATTGTAAAATCTATAATGTTATGACACTGATTAGTTCTAATTTAAACAACTTTCTATAACCATACACGATATACATATATATTTCTTTTTTTTTACAAGTATGAATAAGATTTGTAATGTTATTTAATAAATCAAACAAGCTCAGTTTTGGGCGGATTTTTGTTTTCGTATGAGGTAATTCGACAATTATGGTATTGGTTCTTCGATTGGTGGGGGATTTCTAAGGGTTTGTCGAGAACTATTGCGAATTTTTTATTTTAAGGTGCTAGCTTATTCACGGGAGTGGTTCGAGATCGGTGCATAGTTAGTTGCGCATTGATAATGTGGTCCACATAGTTGGCAAGAAACGATTTAGTGTATAACAAGTCTCGGATTCAGATGGAGGAATTGTTTTTCGTGATCAAGATGCGTTCTTGGTATTGGGTAAAAACGTTGAAAGATTCAGACTCAATTGTTGAAGCCATTTGATGGGATTGTCCGCGTCGATGTTAAAATAGATGTGAGTGACTCGCGGTGGCGTATGAATATTAGTTGGCAGCCTCCTTTTGTTGGAATGTTGAAATTTAATGTCGATAGTTCTGCACGAGGCAAGCCTGGTTTAGCAGGATGCTAGAGTGTGTTGCGTGATTCCTATGAATGTATTTTGTCAGGTTTTTTGGGTCCATTGAGTATTATGGACTCGAACGAAGCTGAAGTACATGCTATTAAATATGCATTGGAGTTTTTGGTGCGATCGCAGTGGAGGGAGGGGCATTCTTTTATTATAGAATCGGATTCAACGGTCGCAATTTTTTGGATCTTACATATAAAAAGCGACCATAGAGCTTGTGATGATTTTTCGTGCTATTAATATTGTGTGTTGAGGTATCATGTGTATGCTTCATAAATGTATTACGAGAAGCGAATAGTTTAGCAGATGTATTGATTAAGGAGGGTCGATCATACATCTTGATTTTTCCGTACGCATAGAGTATTGGTGGCCGAGTGGTAGTTGATTGTTGCTGGTTTGATGGCTGCCTGATGCGTGCTGTGCAAGCAGCGGATTTGAGTTGGTGCCTCTGGGAGGTGACATTTGGTGTGATTAGCGTTTCGAGTTTATTTCTTTTGTGATTATAAATTATTTAGAAACTGATTTAAATTTAATATGCTTCATAAATTCATAGTAATACTTAAATATTCAATAAATTTTATGATTATTCTGAAATTTATGCATTTTGCTATATATTTGAAGATTAATTACAGTATTTCACTAACTAGTCCTTGATTTAAAATGAGAAATTGACATCTGGAATTGATAATAGTGGTTTTGAAATTTTTACTTCTAATAAAAGGTGACTTTAATTTGGAAATGAGGTTAGAAATTTCATGTTTTGAATTAAGTACAAATATTTTTCATAGTTTACAAAATTAGTCTTTAAAAAAAGCTTGTTTTGCATTTTACGAAGATTTTCAAATTTACGTAGTGTTTAATAAAATGATTTTAAATTTAAAAGTGAGGTTAATATGAAATATGTAGTCGTTTAATAAACTTTTGGTGAAAAATGACAATTTTACCTTTATGTGTTAAATGGATTGTTTTAATTGATTAAGCATGAACATAGGATTTATGTTAAAAAAAAGTTCTTATTTACGATTGGCTTGCATGACTGAGTTCCCGAATTTTTTTAATTAAGTACATTTGTTACATTCTTAAGATAAATATTTAGATTTAAACTTACATAAAATTGAACGGAAACTCGAATAATTTGATTAGACTCAAATTTCATAAATTTGACTTGTCTAAAAAATATCAAATAAAATTTAAATTATAAAATAAGATACACAAACTCAATTATCTTAAAAGAAATTACACAACTCAATCGAATGTTGATTCCTGAAATAAATGAGTACTTGTTTTATAGTGGTGAAATGAATGTCATTTAGATATTACTTCAAATTCCACTCTTTACATAATTGGTTAATGGAGTAATTGAAGAAGGGGCTACATTTGGTCACATCACATGTAGAGCTCTGCACCATCTTATATCGCTTCTCCTCTGCACCATCTTGTCGATGTCCTCATCGGCTGAACAGAAGGAATTCTTTTGTTAATTAAGGCACCGTTGTAACCTGCAACCACAAACTTTCCACCCATGTCACAATTATCCACCCTGCCTACTCCAATTACCAGAGCGCTTAGCGTGATTCACAACGTTTTCCTACCCTGCTCCAATTACCAGAGCGCTTGTCGTAGAGTCTCACAATCCTACCTTGCATACTCCTTCCCCAGGAGCGCTTGGCATAGAGTCTAGTTTACCTACCATGCCTACCCCAATTACCAAGGCGCTTGGCGTAGAGTCTCACAATCCTGCCCTGCCTACTCCTTCCCCAGGAGCGCTTGATGTAGAGTCAGCCCGCCCTGCATACTCTACTCGCTAGAGCGCTTGGTACGGAGTCACCATAATCCTACCCTACCTACTCCACACCGGGAACGCTTGGTGTAGAGTCCGCAATCCTACCATGCCTACTATTTCCTAGGAGCACTTGGCGTAGAGTCCACAATTCTACCCTGCCTACTCCTTCCCTAGGAGTGCTTGGTGTAGAGGCAGCCCGCCCTGCCTACTCCGCTATCAAGAGTGCTTGGCGGAGTCACCACAATCCTACCCTGCCTATTCTTCCCCGGGGAGCGCTTGGTGTAGAGTCAATCGTCAAAGGGACACTATATGTGCAAAAATGCTCAACCAACATGGCTTAAATAGCCTGCTCTGATAACTTGATTTAATATACACTGACATCGGTTTGCTCTATGGCACAATGGTGCTTGGTTGTTTTCAGGGCATTACGTAGATGTTAGTTTTCTTCATTTTAAGGCACAATGGTGCTCTAACACCAACCTAGCTCTATGGCACAATTGTGCTCTGATACCAACCTGGCTCAAATAGGCTGCTTTGATACCAACTTGATCGGGGAATCACATATACTTTGTTTTTTTATTTTAAGGCATAGAAATACGGCGTAGGCATAGTTAAGTTTGTAGCAAAAGACATTTGAATTGGCCACCAGTTGAACTCTATCACCAATTCGAAACCAAACTTTTTTGTTGGTGGAGTTCAACTGGTGGCCAATTCGGATGTCTTTTTCCACAAGCTTGACTATGCCTACGCCGTATTTTTATGCCATAAAATGAAGAAAACCAATCTCTACGTGGTGCCCCTGATCGGGGTTGATGGCTCAAGCGGGACTTCCTTGGCCGTCTGCCATCAAGATATGTCATTGTGGACCCTCATCCACCCGGCTTTTAAACTTCTAAAAGTGAAGCCGGGAACTTTGCCAATTCGCCACTTTGTGAAGAAAAGCACAGTTGTGTGGGTGCCATTGCCGGCAACAAGTTGAGCTGGCAGCGGAGGCCTTTCACAGAGCTCGATCACTTCCTTGACGGTTATGAATTTCAGCGATTCCGGCTACACATAGAAGTGGGTCAAGATTTCAGACATATTCTTGTTAGAAAACAAGATTGACTGCTCAATGGAGTGAGGAAGGAAAGAAGCCTGTTTGCTTCTAATGTCAGCTTGGCCGCATCCATCCTGTTGCAGCTGCGGAGCTTGGTCTCCAGCAAAAATACATCCTGGTGCACGCTCTTGGTTGAAAATTGGCCACTTTCATCTTCCGGGCAATCATAATAAAGTTTCTCGTCGGGAGAACCCTCAACGACCACCATCTCGGACAAAATAGTCCGAAAGTAATCTTCTACAAATGTTGAAAAAAAATATAAACACACTAGCCAAAATAAATTAAAAGAACACAAAGGATGAGGAACAAACCTGTAAAACCGTCGGGCGAGATCAGTAGGAGTTTAGCCAAGACTTGAGGAATAGTATTGTTGGGGAACAGAGTGCCCAGTACTTAACCGCAGTGGGAGCAGGAAGAGGAGGAGCGTGCCGGTAAGCAGCTTGGGGCTGCATGGAGAGCAGAACAACGAAGATTGTCAAGGCAATTGAACGACAGGACATTTTCATAGAATAGATGAGAAGCTTAAAGGGTTATGATTCAAGTAACAATAACCGTGAATTTATAGTGCATCGAAGGGTTATGTTTGGCTAAAAGGGGGTGTGGGTTCAAAGCCCACTGCCACCCTATGTTTCTTTCATTTTAAACAGTCCAATAATTTCTAGTATTTTTTAATTCAATTCTTCCACTTATAAATTAGAAAAAGAAAGGGGGAAAGTAATAAATGATTCGAATGATTTTTCTTACTGGTTTAAGGCGACGCGTGAAGGAGATGGAGGAGAAGCTTGCGGCTAAGGGAGGTTTCCCGGCGTACGGCTGGACGGCTTACACTGCCACCAGATCTGAGATGAGGGGAGCAAGTAGAGTCGAACAACGGTCGCCATTCCTCAAACGAACGACGGGAATGACGGCGGCCAACAAGGGTGGCCGAAACTTCCTTGGCCTTTTTTCTCTCGAATGGTAGCCGAAATCGAATATGTAAGGGTGGGATTTTGATGGGGACACCAAGACGAACGTTTTGGCGTGAACGGTACCTCAAACGATGCTGGTCGTCAGTAAAGCGGCGGCGGCGGCTGTAAATCACAAAAAGGGAGAGAAAAAAGATGGCTAAAACGGCTAGGCTAGAGAAAATATGTATTTATACTCCAAAAATAAGATCCTTGGCTCAATTGCAGAAACATGGTATAAGGTTTGGAGTGTTGGAGATTATAGGTTCAAACCTCATCAACCACATTTTTCATATCCTTTTTATTTTAAAGAATTCAAACACAAAAATAAGTTAAAATAAATTTAATACCCAACATGTATCATAAAATCAAAGTAGTCGGAATGGTAAGAACTTGGGAAAAGAAATAAGAGTTGTGGTTTCAAGTCTCCACAAACCCAATATTTTAAATTTTTTAGTACCGAAGAAAATGAGAAATTTGTAAAAAGGTCCCTGAAAGTTTTGAAATTTTAGAATTTGGCCCCAAAGATTTTAAAATTTCCCAATTAAACCTTTTTATCCTTACGCAAGACTACTATCCCTATTTGAGGGTGTTATACGTGTAAATTGTCTTTTAGTTTTAAGGGTTAAGATTTTAGTTTAGGGTTTAGATTGTAGGCATAGTTTTTAAGGTTTATGGTTGAGCTTTTTAAGGTTATGGTTAGAAATTTAGGATTGCGTTTTATAGTGTAAATATACATGCTTGTATAATATTAATTTTATACTGTATGTGTATCAAAATTTTACTCTTTCTTTAAAATGGATTCTATAATTGCAAATATTAAAACTCTAACTTCATATATATTAAATACAATATTTTCAAGGGATTATATACTATGATCAGTTCAACAATGATTTTTTTTGACCTACAAGCAAGATTATATTTATACTTTTTACTTTGATAAAATATTAAACAATTCTATGGTAAAATTATTCTTTGACCCTCAAAATATATAATTCATTGTTTTCTCCTAATTTTAGAAAATCTTAAATGACTCCCTCGATTTCTATAAAAAAATGACTCCCTCAATAAATTACGTAAAAGTTTCTTGATGTTCGGACATATATGCTATGTTTTTGAGATATGCGATTGAACTCGATTCAAGGTTTAATCATTCATGGAAAAAAAGTAAAATAATAGAATTGATATAAACTTCATTTGGAGTAGTCAATAAATCATGAAACACGAAAGGGTAAAAGCTTACATAACTATTGGTCGATCAATTTACAAAGTTTACTTGAAGATGTGTGTTTAAGCATTATATTAGCAAAGCTTGGAGTATATCTAATGCTTAATAATCCATTTTAATTTGCATTAAGATGATTTGTCCCCATGCATTTTGTCATTGGTAAAATCAGAGCTAATTAGATCGGTATTGAATTTTCCCTCCTCAGAGGAGCCAATAAAATGGCAGTGCATAGAGGACCCCAAAACAAAACTAAACAACCATTCCAATCAACAATATTAATTGAGTTGAGTCGAGTATAAAAATTTCAAGTTATTCAATTTGACAAGTCATATTTTATCACTCAAATTTTATTTGAATTTTTTTAGTCGAGTCAAGTTTATGAAAATCGTGTCGAGTTGTTCAAATTTATATTCGAGTTTATGTTTTAAATTTATTTAACCGCGGTGAGAGGAGGAGGAGGAGGAGCGTGTCGGTAAGCAGTTTGGAGCTGCATGGAGAGCAGAACAACAAAGATTGACAATGCAATCGAACGACAAGCCATTTTCATAGAATAGATGAGAAGCTTAAAGGGTTACGATTCAAGCAACAATAACCGTGAATTTATAGTCCATCGAAGGGTTACGTTTCACGGTTGTGATGTAAATACATAAATGTCAGATCTCACATGTTATAGCATTGCAAAACGCAACCAGCATTATACAGCCAAAGACTCAATTACAACCAAACTTAATTAGGTCAGTCACACGATAAATACCTTTCTTTGCTAAAGAGTCGGCAAATGAATTGCACTCTCTTGGCACGACCTTTATCTGCCACTTTAACCCTGCCGCAAGATTTAAGCAAGTTTCTTTGCTAATTCAATTCTTTGTTTATCGAAAACAATAGTTTGATTGATAATTCAATTTTATAAATATATTTATCAATTTTTTTTTTATAAATGTCAAAGTGTAATTTCTAGACACAGTCTAAATGTTACGGTCAAATATAAAAAAATCACATCGACCATTAAAATGATAATCATAAATTTAACATTTGATGTTATTAATTAAGAATCATCCCATAATTAGTGCCTCTCAGCCACCCTAACCAATTTATGACTCATGTTTAATTAATATTTATATGTAATATACTTATATCAGGTAAAATTAAAAAACTCGACCAGAATTTAAAAATTAATCTACTAATTATTGAAAATTATGAACTATTTGAGTCTCATTTTATAACTCAAATTTATTTTTAAAAAAATTGAGTCAAATTTGTGAAATTATGATTCGAGTTAATTTTTTTTTGTATAGAACCAATCAAATTGTACTCACCCTAAAATCTACAACTACCACCTCAACCACCTAACTTATTTACTTTTGAGGGTGTCAAACCACCTCAACCGCCTAACTTATTACTTTTTAGGGTGTCGAACTGAGTTGTTATGTTTATAGTAATAACTTTATACACTTTTTTTCTTCTATTTAAATTTTAAAAAATTATAAGGTCAGTGTTATTGCTTTTATTCACTTTAATAAAATTCTCCCTTAAAAAAACTACCCTAATTCATGACTCAACTAACTGAAACCTAAATTCACTTCTAGTTGAATCAGGCTAATCACGTAGTTTGTTGGGTTAATGAAAATAACGGGGCGTAAAACAGTTCAGCTGGTAGGAAATGAGGATAAAAATTCACATGTTCGAACATTAAAAAATAGGGTGAACAACACTTTTGAAGGGACTGATTAGTAGTTATAAAGATTCACATGTTCAGACCGATAAGTTTGTGCACAGTTATGTATAAGGTAATCACTAAAGTCCTGGTTAATAGATTGAAATTGTTTCTTCCTGATTGGGTTGGTCAGACTCATTCGAGCTTTGTGTCAGGCCATATCAATGACAATGCTATCTTGGCGCAAGAGGTAATACACTATGAATAAAAAACAAGGGGCTAAGGTATGGATGGATATAGAAGTCGACCTTGAAAAAGCATACGTTTCGAGTGGAGTTTTGTTGAAAAAACTTTGGGCGAATTGGGGATTTTGGATCTTTTCATTAGATGGGTTATGCACTGCGTGAGTTCTATTTTGATGCAGTTTATTTGGAATAGCAAACACTCTGATTGCTTTGTTTCTTCACGAGGAATTTGGCAGGGGATCCATTCTTCCTTATTTATTCGTTTTATGCATGGAGAGACTCTCGCATGCCATTTAACGGAAGGCGGAGGGTGGTGCTTGGAAACAAATCCATTTGTGGCGCTCTTGTCCTAGCATTTCGCACTTCTTTTTTGCGGATGATCTTGTTCTCTTTGTCGAGGCATCATCGGCGCAGATTGGGGGTTTTTCATGATATTCTTGAAGTTTTTTGTGCTTGCTCTAGGCATCGGGTTAGTGTGGCTTAAACCAAAATATTTTTTTCTAAAAATTGTGGTTTGGATTTGAGGCTTTTGCTCGCGAATGGCTTTGGTTTTGAGAGGGTTGATGATCTCAGAAAGTATTTGGGGTTCTCCTTTTACATAAATGGGTCAAGAAGGATTCCTATCAGTTTTTGATTGAGAAGATTGAAAAGAGTCTTTCTGGATGGGCGGCATACTGCTTGGCTTCCTAAGGGTATTTGTGATGCAATGGAGAAGTTAATTCAGAGATTTGTGTGGGGCTCCACTAGTGGCTTGACCAAGATTACTCTTGTTTGGTGAAATACGATTTGTTTACCTAAGGATGGGGGTGGTTTGGGCATTCGTAATTTGAGTAGGCATAATCAAGCCTAACTTATGAAAATTGGCTTCCAACTTGTGACCAACGAGGATAACTTGTGGGTTCGCATTCTCAAAGCCAAGTATCAGTGGGATTCTTGCCTACCGGAGAGCATTTGTCACCCTAATTGTTCGAGGCTTTAGAAGGGGTTGAGTCAGGTTTGGGAAGATATTCGTCGTAGTATTTGTTGGCATGTTCAAGATAGTTGGAACACAAATTTTTGGTGGGATGCGTGGCTTGATGAGACCGAACCTCTAGCAATTTTTTGCATCCATGATACACCTTTGTAGTCCACTCTAGTGGCGACAATGTTGGATGCTTCGGGACAATAGAATTGGCATATGTTGGAGCAATCCCTTCCTCGTGACATATTGTTGAAAATTACTGGTATGGTTCCCCCAAGCAACCCTTGGTTGCGACAAACCTAGGTGGCATTAGACCGAGAAGCGTAGTTGTAACCCCCTTAACCCGGTTTAGCCAAAAGTGAGCTAAAAATGTCACATTAGGTTTGCCAAAGCAAAACCGAACTAATAACCTAAACTGAGTCCATTTTTCTCTTTTTATCTTGTCTAAATGCATCGATTTTAATCTTAAGGTGAACATGCATTAACGGATTCATTAACATTGCGGTCAGATTCCAAAACAGGGTTCAATTGCTCAAACATGCACTTTGAGGACCAAAATATAATTTTCGCAAATTACAAGGGCTTAACTAAAATCCAAGTTACCAATCCCTCATTAATCAAATTTCATGCTCACATGTCAAATTCCAACTTAAAACAATCATCATAACTCATATAATTGCATACATAACATTCAAGGACTAATATGCACAACTTAAACTTCAACAGAGAAAAACCTAAGGAAATATATTGCGTACCGATACAGAAATAATCGTATCGGTACGGTTTAACTACCATAATGGCTCTACGTACCGATACTTGAAACTTCATATCGATACGGTGTATCAAATAACCCGTACTGATACAGTTCCACCCCCGTATCGATCTCTTAAGATGTATTTTTAAAAACCATATTCTATAGCTAGAGGGCTTACCGGTATGGGATCCCGTGTACCGAAACTTATATATATATATATTCCTCGATGCATATTGATACAGTGGCTAGGCATACCGATACCTTTTGCAAATTTTTGATGCTTTGAGCCTCACTAGACCCCACGTACCAAAACCAATAGACTCGTACATGTACGCGAAAGCTTGTAATGACCTCTAGGCCCAACATATGACACTTTAGCTCACTCTAAACATGTCCAAACCTTACATAGACATCATACATCATCAAAGACATACTCATTACAATTATTCAAGCAGTCTAAACTACTTCATCAAGCATGATCCACTTCTCCACAACATCTATAAGCATGCTTCCTACTCAACATTCAAAACACAGTTTTAAACCATTCACAAGCATATTAAGCCTCATTCAAGTCCAAAACAACATTTAAAACTTACACAAACGGGGAGTTTAGCAAAACAACCCTCCCAAACAACAAATGACCATATTGCCTTTATTACTACGAGTCTAAATCAAAACTATACTTTCGAAGATCAAGTCTTTGGATTCCTCCTTGCTTACTCACTGCCTCCAACCCCTTTAATTCTCTGCATTGATAGAAAAATAGAATGTAAACACACTAGGCTTAATGAGGAGTGCTCTAGAACAAAACACCATCAATACATTTAAAACCATTTAACAACCCACTTTGAAACCACTCTTAAAACATCTTTCAAAACATCATCAACATCACCATGCCTTACAAAACATGCACTTAACATTTCCCAAACATGCATATTAAACTATATGCAACATGTATCATGGATTAACAGCAAAATCTCATTTGCTGCACTCAATTTAAGCTTTCCCATGTATAACTACCAAATGCAAGGCTTAAAGAGTAAAACATTTATAAACCAACATTATACAACATAATCCATCACATGATACATCATCAATTATATTGACTTACAAGTGATCATCAATCAAGTTCCACTTTACAAAATATTACATTGGATACACAGATTCACAAGTGTCCTCTCAACACTTCATGTGATCCCAACCTGAATTCAAGGTACAATCACAATCTAATCATTAGTTAGATGCATAATCTACTAACGGGAGTCTTAGGTACCATATAACCCCTCAACCGTTAGGGTACTTGGATGGTGTTTTTGGTACACATAAACCCTTCAACACCCAATGCGACTTTTTATAGTGCACCATCAATCCTATGGCCGACCAACTATATCTGATAACATTTTAAACCACATTACTTGCCAATATAATTCATTCAAACCATGTACCTCACTATTTTTATATGCATCAATCAAAACCATTTTTACAATGCATTAAACCATGTATTAACAAGTATTTCTCATACTTACATGAATCATTTTCCAAATACATTCATCATCAAATTACTTTCAAAACCAGTATAAATCATACTTAAAACATGCATAAATAGTAGGTACCATGTAATACAAAAACAAGTGCATAAAACCAATTTTGCCAACCGTAAACGCGAGAGATTTCCTTTCATACTTACTTTCGAGTTTAAACCAGTGTTTCAAGATTAATTTAAACTCCCAAAACAACCTTTAAACCAATTCATATATGAATTCCATGTTCTCACTCACCGAATACGCAAAACTTTGATCGCCGATGCAAATCCAAGCCTCCAAGGCTTTCGAAACCTTACATCAAGCTTGAGGATCAACCTCTCTTATTTCAACCACACAAAAACAGAGGATTCAATACATCAAAATGCATTCAATAGCTCAAAAACATCAATTCACACAAATCCTCATCAAACTCTAAACAATTTCCCTCTACAATAACCGAAAACAACATCAAATACCTTCCAAACTTAACTCAACCAAAACCTAAAGATTTAATCCATCAATTATCAAAAATTAACATCCAAAAACACATTTACAACATCCTTATACCTCCATCATTCGTTAAACATCACGACTCCTCAAAAACTCATAACTAACAACCTAGAAAATTAGAGATTCACCTAGTTTCGGGATTCTAATGTTAAAATCAACTTATTAACATTACAAAGCATTAAAATCATGTTCTAATCCAATCAAGAACATAAAAAATAGATCCAATACGAAAACCAATTAATCTCATAAATTAAACCTTGATTTAACCAATTTTCCATAATTAAATCATTAAAACTCATTAGAAAACATTTATAAAGGATCAATAACTTGGGAATTTCAGTAAATAACCATTCATTAAAGGAAAATAATGAAGTTCATCTCTAATGCTGACTTTCCCCTTAATTGGATTGATTTACATGAGAAAACAAGATTAAAACAATAAGGTCTTGATATGAAATCATAGGAAACTCATTTGAAATCAAAAGAATGAAGAAATCAAGAAGTTACATGAGGATTTTGAAGAATGAAATAGTGTTTGGCTGGAGAGAATTTGAGAGAAAATCTTTTAAAGAAAAGTTAGTTAAGTAAAGTTTGCTTTTAGAAATTAATTATAAAATTAGTTCTCCAAGCCTATTTATACCCTTTTAAAACCTTTTAAAAATATCTAATTAAAGAGAAAAGTCTGATATTAGAAATTTTCTAAATAGCTCCTTAAAGATTCTAAGTTTTGACCTTTTTACAAAACAGTCACTAAAAATAGTTTTTCATTCTTTACATTTTGGTCACTAGACAAAATGTCAAATTTTAAAATTCCATTTCCAAAATTGATTTTACCAAAAACATCTACATATTAAACAATGATTTTAGGATATTTTTACATATTTTTCCCACTCAAAAATATTTATACCGATTTAATCTCAAAACTGACTCGAATCCTCTAATCCGACCCACCAGGCCATCTATTCAGACCGTCTATTCGATCTAGCTAACGCCTAGGCATAAAATCGGGGTGTTACAGTAGTTTTTTCACTACCTCTGCATATTAGGCTCCTAGCCCGGTACCTTTGCGATCGGTTAATGGTTTGTGGCAATGGATTTGGAGAATAAAGGTTCCTTAGAGGGTCCGGGCTTTTTTGTGGCTTGCATATCATGAGAAATTATTGACCAATTTGGAGAGTACGTGTCACCATATTGCTTCTTCGAGTATGTTTCCGGTTTGTTGTCAGAGTGAGGAAACGATAGACCATGTCTTGCGGCAATGTAGTATGACTCAACAGGTTTGGTCTGAACTGGTTCATCGTGATAAACTACAAGGGTTTCTTCTACAGTCGTTTACGATTTGGTTTGCAGCGAATATGAGGGGGACTGCTCAAGCTTGTGTGTTGGAGCATAGTTGGCCTTCGTTGTTTGCGATCACTCTTTGGGCCTTGTGGAAGTGCCGATGTACAGTGGTGTTCAGAGGTGATTCGGGGTGGCTGCACGATATGGTTTCTTACAGCCGCAGTTTATGCTAGGAAGTTAAGCACGCAGAACCCATCAGGGAAACTCAGGTTTGTACTCCGCAGGTGCTTGGACGGTGGCAACCACCGAGCTCTGGGTGGATTAAAGTCAATGCGGACGAGGGCGTGGGGGGGGGGGGGGAGGCGGCATGGCTGCCACGGGTGTAGTCTTTCATGATGCCATAAGGTTATGGATTTTTAGCTCATCGAGAAGCTTGGGGTCCTGTCTTGTCATTATTTCGGAGTTTTGGACGGCTCACGATGCTTTAGTACATGTTTGGCGACTTGGCTTTTGAGGTTGGCAATGCTTCTGTTTTTCAGATCTTGAATGATGTTTTCGTGGATCTTGCGGATAGTTTGTTACTCGCCTTCGTGAGCTTCGATTACGTGATTGGGATACGCGTGTTCTTCAAATTGGCCGAGAGGAGAATGTTGTTGCTGATGCATTAGTAGGAATAGCTTGTGGCCGTTTAGTGGGCGAAATCTTTTATAGTCAGCCACCGCCGAAGTTGTTTCTGTGAACTCTATTGAATAATTGTTTCTTTGTATTTCTTGGCCTTTTTTGGGCTTGTCTTGCTGTTAATTTTCTGACTATGTAAATTATTACGAGGTACTCTTTTTCTCTACCTAAGTTTAGGGAGGTTTTTAACGAGGCTTGTGGTATAATCCTTATTCAATCATAATTTTTTTTGATGGTATTAACTAAGAATCATTCCATAATTAGTGCCTCTCCAACTACCCCCAATCTATTTATGGCTTGGGTTTAATTAGCATTTACATGTATTTATTAGCCATTACCCCTTAATCCTCTCAGTCACCCCCCTTAAATACACAACAGAAACATGGCGTGAAGAACCCCTATTTACTTTTGTGTTTCATCCCCACAATTTACAGCTAAATTTCTTTAAATATTTCCCCTCATATGCTCAATTTATAGCAACATTTCATGAGCATTTCCTCTTTGTACTTAAGCTGGCACCAATTTGGTGATTATTTATGTAATTTACACTTGCAAATAATAAATGAAACATTTATCAACAGTGAATCATGTGGAGATTTTATTTTCCGAGTGAAAAAAGTTTAATCCTTTAATTTCTAGACAATTATTTAAAACTGCTTCAAATCAAACATGTTCTAAAAATCCATAATAATGCTTAAATATCCAATGAATTTTACGATTTTTTGGGAATTTAAGCATTTTGTTCGATATTTGGAAATTAATTAGTGTTTAACAAATTAGTCCTTGATTTGAAAATGAGAAACTGACATCCCAATTCGATAAAAATTGGGTTTGAAATGTTTACTTTTAATTTAATTAACATTTAATGGTGTTAATTAAGAAGCATTCTATAACTAGTGTCTCTCAACTATCCTAATCTATTTATGGCTCGGGTTTAATTAGCATTTACATGCATTTATTAACCAGTATTAATCACTTTTTTAAATAATTAACCATTATCAATCACTTAATGCTCTCAACTACGACATTTGTCATGTAGGGATTAAATAGCATTGACATGTACCATTGTCAAGTATAGGAAAGTGACCATAGAAAACAATTATATATATATATATTCTAAATCTAATCTCAATTATATTTAGAGGGGACGGAAAGGGAAACTCTAGAAGAAAGAAAATGAGTACTCCTGATGGGTCTTGAATTTATGATCTACAAAAATATGAGGGAACAAAGATGAGCAATTTAGTCAACCAGCCAAATGTGGTTGTTCCATAAAAAACGATTCTTATCTATACGAAGAAAGATTATTATTCATGATTTGCATAACATTTTAGTAGAGTTGGGGACTTTTGAAAGAAAAACATCAAATTGATTTTGCTTATCTTGCCAAGTATAATTTAATATATAAAATATCAACATATATTATTTGTATTTAAATTATCTGTTACCTTGTATTTTTAGAAAAACATAAAACCATTACATATTACATGTAACATGTTATAATCGAATAGGAAATAGTTATCGAAATTATTAAAATTTTCATTAAGAATATTATTAAAATTTTGAATTGAATATGAATTGTTCTCATTCTAATTAGTAATTAGATTAAAAATTATAAGATAAATTTAATTGTTAGATGGATTCAAAATGGTAAGTTAATAATAATGAAATTTAATTTTGGATAAAATTCAGAAGAGGGAATGCCAGCTAATGGACATTTATGAATCACGTAATTGTTGAAAAAAAATGAAGAATCTTCCAAAAGTAAGTGGACCATTTTGTACAAAATTAGGGCCTGAAAGAAATCACGGAAATGAAATTATTGAATTATTATTGGCTAATGACAGTTTACAATTCACATGCCGCTAATGTAGACAATAAACTTGAGGGGTAAAGTCAACAAATAGTCATTAAACTATCCCTAAAATACAAAATGGTCATTAAACTTTTAAAAATTATATAATAGTCATTAAACTTTAGTTTTTATTAAAAAATTCACTGGCTCTTAACTGAAAGATATGGCAATTAAGAAAATTTGTAAAATAATATATTTAATCCTCAATATTTACACATTCAATCAATTTAGGCATCAATAATGAGGGTTAAATTGGGAATAAATTAATTAAATATGTTAATATAGAGGATTAAATGTTATATTATTCAAATTTCTGTAACTTTCACGTCACTCAATTAACGACAGTAACAGATCAGTGACCATTTTATAATAAAAACTAAAGTTTAATGCTTATTATGTAATATTTGAAAGTTTGATGACCATTTTATATTTTTATAGATAATTTAGTGACCATTTATGTACTTTACCCTTTTAAAAGATAAAATGGTTGACTCTTTGTGGGCCCACTTTTAAGCTGGTAAGTCGAATGAAGCGGGCTTATGAATAGATATATTATTATTAGGATTTATATCCAATATACATGCGGTGGAAACTTTTAATTTCCACAAGCGCCTTAGTTTTAGGGTTTAGAGACTTAGTTTAGGGTGTAAGATTTAGGGGTTTAGAGGTTAGGGTTTAGGTTTTAGTGTAATATGTTGAGGATTTAGGTTTTACTTAAATACCATAAATTCTAACACTAAACTCTAAATTATATTCGCAATCCCTAAATTTTAAACTACTAGACCTAAACCCCTAAATCTTACACCCTAAATTAAGTCCATAAACCCTAAAATTAAGACGATTGTAGAAACTTTTAATTTCTACCGCAAGTATGTCAAATAATCATCCTTATTATTATTATTATTATTATTATTATTATTATTATTATTATTATATTGTACGTATATTCACGTTAATTTGTCCCTATGTCCTCAAAATTAAGTATTCTGTACCGGGTGTTGGAAAAAAAATATTATCTACCGGGATCTAGGGAGTGATTTCATTAGAAAATAGATTTTTATAATAATTATAGTTTAATTTAAATATTACTTATATCAATTATGCTAGAATAATTTAGTTTGGTGCAATATTAAGTTGTCTTATTTTCAGGCCGATGTTTTAATTTTTCATTCTCGTTTAATGTTATATTTAACCTGTTATTAATGAGCAGCGTGAGTTTTGAACATGTGCGAGATAAGCGACCGTACAGGGATTTCAAGAAAAAAAATGTCCTAAATGAGTTGAATTAAATGTTTATCGAAAAAAATAAAATATTTTAGTTTAGTAAATTACAAGAAAAAATAAAAAAATGAATTTAAGAGGGCAACGTAATATTTTTTTACTAAGATAAAAATATTAAAAAAAATTTATATATTTTTGAGATTATAAATTAAAGAGCATAGTTTTAATAAACTGTACATGGTCCTTTAAATCACCCCGTTAATAAGAGTATTCATAGTCGAATACGTATTTTTGGGTACACAAAATTTCGAGATATATAAATACTCGTGTGTGAATAAATTGACATGTGTCCTGGCACGTAAAAATCAAGTGCCTGCAAGTTGACCCACTTCTATAAAATCATACAATTTAAAACAATTCAAAATAAAATCCTAAACTTTATCTCAAACTCTCTCAACTTTTTTAAGTTCAGCAGACCTTAGCATGCTTCCTTGGCAGCAAGCTGTCTCTTCAAGGCGATAGGCCTTCTCCCTCCCATCTTCTCGTCCTTTTTTATTTTATTTTGTTTTGTTTTATTTTATTTTGTTTTATCGTTTTGCTTTCGTTGGACTGTTCTAGTAGGGACACTCCGTCCTCGGTTGTCTTGGTTCTATTTCCCTCCCTCAAATTTCTCTTTATTTTTGGTTTTGTAAGTATCTTCGACTTTCGGTGGTGGTTAGAGTTACTCTTTTTGGTTAGAGAGGACCGTTGATTAGGAATGTCGATTTCGGTCTCTCTCTTTCCTTGCCATCAATCATCGATGATTATCAGATCCTCTATCCGATGACGAATTGATAGATTTTAGCTGCATTGCTCTACATGATCTACCTTTAGATGATCCCCGAAACGACATGCAGATAAAAAATTACTATTAGTTTATGTTTTTTTCTATCTTCTTTTGTGTTTTTGTTAGTCTTGGAGATTTGTTTTTTTTCTTCTGTTTGTTCTTTTGTTTGAGTTTTGTTTGTTTGTTTTTTGGGTATGAAAGCTTGTTCTTGATGTTGTTTTTTGTGTTGATGCTGTTGTGCATTTTTTGTTTTGTGTTCTAAGTCTCTTTAAACTCTTGTTTATGTTATTTCGTTTTGTTTTTTCAAGACTATAAAAGTAATTAATATACCTTTTATTAATAAATATTTTTCAAGAGTATAAAAATAATTAAATTAATACATCTTTTACCAATAAAATAATTTTTAAAAATTTTCAACTATATAACTAATTATAAAAATATTGATTATAAAATATTAATATAATTTAAAATATGTTTAATATACAAATAATATCTAAGTTATATCTCTTCTTAATTTTAGGTGTCTAAATTATTTTTGGGTAAAAATAGGTGACTAATGTTTCATTTTGTTAATTTTAGGTGTCCAAAGTTTCAATTAGTTACCGTTTTAAGGTTGTGTTGTTAAAAAAATATATCACCCAATCAGATTTAGACACGTGATATTTATTTTTATTTTTAAATTTTCATTTTTTTAAAAAAAATGAAAATAAAATTGTTTTAAAAAAATTCTCAAAAGCATCCAAAATAGTCCAAAATCCCTAACTCAAAACCCTTAAAGTTGTCATCGTTTGTCGCGCCGATAACCTTGTCAGACCCTACCACTATTATTGTCGGACGTCGTCGCCCATTTTTTCTAACCATCTATCACCGATAATCACTGACAAATGTACCAATTGAATATCGTTCGGCTGGACCTTTCATGTTCGTTGTTTGACTTCTGATTGTCACGTCTCCCGTCGATTACCGGTAATGGATGATTGAGGAAATGGACGACGACATCCGGCAACGACAATGGTGAGGTCTGATGAGGTTATCGACGGCTGTAGCAATGACAATTTTAAAGTTTTGAATTAGGGATTTGGGTCTATTTTGAGATATTTTAAAAAATATTTATTTTCAAATTTTTTGAAAAAATATATGACACGTGTCATGTTTTGATTGGATAACGAATTTTTTAAACAGTCAAGCACATAAAATTAACGAAATAAAATTTTGAGCACATATTTTACCAAAAAAAATTAAGCACCTAAAATTAAAAAATATAATTTGAACACTTAGTTTTGTATTAAACCTTTAAAATAATAATTTTAAATTTTATTCTTCTAAACAAATTTCATTTTAAGATAAAAAAAAAACATAACATTAGTCATTAGCGCTGTATAACTAAATTACTCTGTTCTCCTGTTAGTATAGTATAACCATAAGTAGTCATTTTACTTTTTCTTCTCAATGGTGAAAAAAAATCAATAATAAAAAATGTTTATTTTGTTGTGGTTAAAATTTATTGAAAAGTAAATTTATTTATTAGGGTTTGAGCCAAAGGCATGGCTAGAAAATTTAATTTGGGTATCAAATTTTAATTTTATGTGAATGAATATTTTTTAAGTACATGGTACAAATAATGGGTGTTATTTTCCTTGTAAGAGGTATGTATTTTCTTTTAAAGGATGTCGATATTTATTTGAAGTTGTGTTAATTTTATTTTTAATATTATTTTATATTAAATTTATAGGAGAAATTTCTCCTAAATTTTTGGGGTGTCATGTTATACCCCTTATGCCATAGTGGCTCAGCTCATGGTTTGAACATTATAGAGCAATAGATCAAGATTTTTCTCGGCGAAACCTGAGAATTCGAGAAACAGAGAAGGAGGTTAGAATAGAATTCTTTTGTGCCCTTTTTATATGTTTTACCATGAATTTTGTGTCAGGTGTATTAATGGTTTTTTTACTATTTTATTGATTGTTTATATTTCATTGATAATACACGTGATATAAAATTTATCTGTTTTCTCTCTTTATATGCTTTCTTGCCTTCTATGGTTAAATATGTGAAGCATTGATTCATATTTTGAAAAGAGTTGGACCATGCCATTTTCTTGTTCAAGAAAATGACAATTTTATTTAACCCTAATAATAAAGGGACTGCTATATAAGTATAGTAAAACAGTTTTTAGAATTTTTTTTTTTTGTGTGTCCCAGTTGGTTACATGTAGAACTTTGATTGCTTCGAATTTGAAAAGAGTATATTCTTGAATTAGGAAGAAAACAAGTTTTTAAGAATTCATTTTTTCCTATCAATTTTCGTTTGGAATTATGATTTGAATCTTTCATGAGTTAACCGCACTGTGCACTTTTAAAATATGACGCTTATTTTAAATTAATCTTTAAATTTTTGAATGTTTTAATTTCATTATTAAAATATGACTCTTATTTTAAATTGGTCCTTAAATTTAAATTAACTTCGCTTTTACTTTTTAAAATTTTTCTCCCATAAGTTAACCTTTAATAAAATTTATTGTAAACTATAGCCCAAAAATTAGATTTTGCTCCATGGTTGGGATTGGTGTCTTTCATCCCACACATCTTAGGTTCAAATCCCATGGGAAGTGAATTATATCGGCAAAATTAAAAATATGATGTTAAAATATTTTCATTTTTATTTGTTTTTAAATTTTGATTGTTTAATAACTTATAATTTATTACTTATAGCTTCTGATATTTTTTAATTTTTATATTTTTTTTTAAAAAATTTCATTAGATTTTTTAATTTTTATATACTTTATTTTTTAACATCTTGAATTTTTTAATGTTTTTAAAGATTTTTACTTTTTTCTAATATTTTTAATAATCTTGAAATTTAAATATTTAATATTTTAAAAGTTTAATAATTTCTTAAATTGTATTTCTTCCTAATATAAATAAAAGCTTAAATTCTCAAGAAAAAAATATTTTAACTCATCTATCACATCATCATTAACATGTGAATTTTTATGTCAGCACTATTAACAATTATGTTGTTAATGTTAATTGTCACTCAGTAACAACATGAATCAGAGATGGTTCCCATTGGTTAAATTACTTTATTGATGTATTTTTCAAATTAAAATATTTAATACTTAAGAGTGTAAAAAAGCCCCTAAACTTTTGAAAAAAAATAATTAAGCCTCTAATTTCTTTTTGCACTCAATTAAGCCCCTAAATCAATAAATTTAATCAATTAAGATAGTTTTTTAGATCTATTGGTACAATGCGTTGTGTCACAGTGTTTCCACTTGAAATTTTCAGAATTTTTTTATTTAAAAATTCTTTAAGAGTTCTACAAATTCTAAAAGACTTGTAAAATTTATTAAAAAAATTTGAAAAAAATATGTAAATGCAACATGATAGAACTGTAGTGTATCATGTGCCGGTAATATCTAAAGAAAAAATGTCAAGATGTAATGGTCAAAATTGGTCAAAGGGCGTAATTGATCAAATTTCATGGTTCAATGGCTTAATTGGGTGAAAAAAATTTAAGAGCTTAATTGATTCTTTTTTCAAAAGTTTAGGGGATTTTTACACCGCTAAGCCAATATTTTAATTATGTGCGTTTTCAAAATTGATTTTTTTTAAAAATTCAATTACTAATATATCCTTTTAAGCTATTTTCATACAATAGTTAAGCTACTCAAATTCCCCTCACCATATAGAGGAGAATAATATGTATTTATTTTTTAATATTACAATAAAAATTAATTATGTTAGAATTGGTTTGGTTCCTCGAACTTCTTTTTTTTTCATTTTCCTAAATTGGTCAATTTCCAATATATTTGCAGAATCAAATAATGTAATTATATATATATATATTGAATTGAATGTAATTATAAAATTTAATCCAAATCAATTGGATCCAACGTGCTATATTGGCTGTTAAAATAAATATCTACTTTGATTCCTTTTTGAAACACATTTCTATAATCAAACAATTTAGTTTCTTACCTTTTTAGAAATTAAATTTAATGCTAAATCAATGTGATACAAATCAGAATACATAAAATATAGATTATTACCGTATTAAAAAAATATAGATTATTACCAAAACTAAACTCACGTAATATTCTCTTAAATAAAATATTTTGTTTAATTTTTCTCAATTTTTCACAATCAATTTTGTTTAACTTTTCGGCTCAGGGTTAGCTTTACACGATAAGTTCAGATACTTTTGACTTTCGTCTGAAACCCATTTTCCTTCATGGCTTTTCCACATCATTACACATAGTTTTGTTGCTTTCCTCGTTGCTCTTATGGTTAGTGAACAGATATGAAGAAGCTGGCGGGGAAGGTTCGAAGGAGAGGTTCAGGCAAAGGAAGGTATCCTGGTACAAGCAAACTTTAGCCTGCTGTTTTGTTGTTTCAGCTTTTAATATTGTCTGGGGTTTGCTAAGTTATTTTTATTGGTATACAAATGAATGGTCGGATGATAAGTTAGTAACGCTTTCTGATTATGTGCTAAAAACACTTGCTTGGGGTGCAACGGGTGTTGTTTTGCATTGTCAATTCTCCATTAATCACAGAAAACAGAAAAGGTTCCCGTTTTTGTTGAGAATTTGCTGGGTTTTTTATTTCTCAATTTCTTGTTATAGTCTTGTTGTAGACATTGTTTTTCTGAAGAAACATGTTTCTTTCCCAAGCCAGTATTTAGCATCCGATGTTTTCTCTGTTATTACTGGTTTGTTCCTGTGTTATGTGGCGTTCTCTTGTAGAAATGAGGTTGATGATACCCTACTTGAGGAACCCCTTTTGAATGGAGATTCTAGTGCTAGTAATGTTGCCGAATCGAGTGAGAAGAAAGGCGGGGATACCATAACGCCGTACTCTAATGCTGGTATTTTCAGCTTTCTTACATTTTCTTGGATGGGGCCTCTCATTGCTGTTGGCAATAAGAAAACTTTAGACCTTGAGGATGTTCCTCAGCTGGATAGCAGTCTCAGTGTCATTGGGGCTTTTCCGAAATTCCAAAACAGGCTCCAGGCAGCCGACAGTGAGGGGACTGGAGTTACCACAATTAAGCTGGTTAAGGCATTGTTCTTATCAGTTTGGAAAGATATTCTTTTGACAGGCTTGTTCATGTTTATGTACAGTGTGGCTTTATATGTCGGCCCATATCTCATCGACACTTTTGTTCAGTACTTGAATGGGAAACGGGAGTTTAAAAATGAAGGGTATCACCTGGTTACTGCTTTCTTTGTTGCAAAGCTTGTAGAGTGTATATCTGAGACGTGGTTTATCTTTAAGTCACAGCAAGTTGGAATTAGGTGGAGAGCAGTGTTGACTGCAATGATTTATAACAAGGGCCTAACCCTTTCATGCCAGTCGAAGCAGAGCAAGACAAGTGGTGAGATCATCAATTTTATGACTGTTGATGCGGATAGGGTTGGTGACTTTTGTTGGTACATGCACCATCCATGGAAGATAGCTTTACAAGTTGCTTTGGCCTTGTTGGTCCTGTATAAGAACCTTGGGGCAGCAACCTTTGCAACTTTTGTCACAACAGTACTTGTTATGTTGGCGAACATTCCTTTGGGGAAGGTGGAAGAGAACTTTCAGGAGAAGTTGATCGAATCTAAAGATAAAAGGATGAAGTCCAAATCTGAAATTTTGAGGAATATGAGAATTCTAAAACTTCAGGGGTGGGAAATGAAGTTTCTGTCTAAGATTATCGGGTTAACGAACATCGAGGAAGGATGGTTAAAAAGATTTGTTTATACTAGTTCTATGAGTAGCATTATTTTCTGGGTTTCACCTTCATTTGTTTCTTTATCCACTTTTGGTGCTTGTATATATTTAGGCATAGCGCTCGAGTCCGGCAAGATCTCATCTGCACTAACGACATTAAGGGTTCTTGAACGGCCAATTTTCAGTCTTCCTGGTATGATTTCAATGATAGTTCAGACAAAGGTGTCTCTTGATAGAATCGCGTCCTTCCTTTGACTTGATGACTTGCGGCCTGATGTCATGGAGAAGCTTCCAAGAGGTAGTTCTGATACAGCAATTGAAATTCTTGATGGGAATTTTTCATGGGACTTGTCTTCTCCCACTCCAACAATTAGGGACTTAAATTTGAAAGTTTTCCATGGTATGAGAGTTGCTGTTTGTGGTACAGTTGGCTCCGGCAAGTCGAGTCTACTTTCCTGTATTTTGGGGGAATTACCGAAGATATCCGGAACTCTCAAGTTTTGTGGTACAAAAGCCTATGTTCCTCAGTCTCCTTGGATACAAAGTGGCAAGATTGAAGACAACATATTGTTTGGTAAAGAGATGGAAAGGGAGATGTATGAAAGAGTGCTCGAAGCTTGTAGCCTTAACAAGGATCTCGAAATCCTCTCATACGGTGATCAGACAGTTATAGGTGAGAGGGGAATCAATTTGAGTGGTGGACAGAAACAAAGAATACAGATTGCTCGAGCTCTATACCAAGACGCCGATATATATCTTTTTGATGATCCTTTTAGTGCTGTGGATGCTCACACCGGATCTCATTTATTTAAGGTAAAATAGCATGCATTTTTAGAAGTTCTCTACTCTTAGTTCATGCAGTAAGCTATATTGTTGCATCAAAGGTAGTCAATTAAAATACTAATATTTGCATTTTGTTCTGTTTAAGGTAAAAACAATTGATCTAATTATATATGTTTTATCGTTGAATGGCAGGAAGTTTTACTTGGTCTTTTGAGTTCAAAAACAGTGATTTATGTTACTAGTCAACTTGAATTTCTACCTGCTGCTGATCTAATCCTGGTAAGCTATTTATCATTTCAGTGGGTTTTATCCTATGCCTTGGATCCATGAAACAATATTGTTACAAAGTTCAATTTCTTATTTTAATAGGTGATGAAAAATGGGAGGATTACACAAGCCGGAAAGTATAATGACATTCTCGATTCGAGGTCTGATTTTATGGAACTGGTGGGTGCACATGAGAAAGCTTTGTCAGCCCTTGATACCGTTGAGGCAGGATCTGTTTCTGAAAAGTGTGTCAGTGAGGCAGATGGGGGAAGCGTTATTCATAAAATGCAGAAAGACAGAAACGAAGGCAATGAGAGTGGCGAAGTGGATGATGTTGGTCCAAAAGGACAGCTTGTTGAAGAAGAAGAGCGAGAGAAAGGAAAAGTCAGGTTTTCAGTCTACTGGAAGTATATCACTACAGCATATGGAGGAGCTCTTATACCTTTTATATTGCTGGCAGAAATTCTTTTTCAGGTTTTTCAAATTGGTAGCAATTACTGGATGGCTTTGGCATCTCCCGTGTCTGCTGCTGCCGAACCTCCTACTGGGAACCTTACACTTATACTTGTCTATTTAGCTTTGGCCATTGCAAGCGCTTTTTGTGCATTTGGCAGTTGCATCCTTGTTAGAATAGCTGGATATAAAACAGCCACTCTTCTATTCGAAAATATGCATTTATGCATTTTCCAAGCCCCCATGTCGTTCTTTGATTCTACACCTAGTGGAAGAATTCTAAGCAGAGTAAGTATCTGATATTTTCTTGTTTAGATTTCAATTATTTCATTCATGTTCCTTTTTAAGCATGTATCCCTTGGTTCGGAAGGGTTTTGAAATTTTTTTCTCCCGACTCAGGCTTCTACAGATCAAAGTGCTGTGGATTTGAACATCCCAGATCAGGTTGCGAGTGTTGTCTTTTCTGTTATCCAACTCCTTGGAATCATTGCTGTCATGTCTCAGGTTGCTTGGCAGATCTTTATCATTTTTATACCTGTGGTCGCTACTTGCATTTGGTATCAGGTAAATCTTGTTCTACAATGTTGTATGTCAAATTGTTGATATCTAACGCATAATACTTTGAGATACGAATTCTCATGAACTTGTAATCATGCAGCAATATTACATATCTTCTGCTCGAGAGCTTTCACGGTTGATTGGAGTACGAAAAGCTCCAATAATACAGAATTTTTCTGAAATAATTTTAGGGGGCAACAACTATCAGGGGATTTGATCAAGAATCAAGATTCCAGCAGAAGAACATGATACTAATGGATGCGTATTCTCGCTCATGGTTTCATTCTAGCAGTGCAAAGCTATGGCTGTGTTTCCGCCTCGACATGTTGGCTTCTCTTACTTTTGCCTTCTCTTTGTTCTTTTTGATATCTATACCTGATGGAATTATTGATCCAGGTAAGTGATTGCAGGTCGGCATCTTAATTTTAGTTCACTCTAACGGTGAATGACTGAATACATTCATATTTTGTTTTTAGGCATTGCCGGGTTAGCTGTGACATACGGGCTCACTCTAAATTCGTTGCAAGCTAATTTAATATGGCTAATTTGCGGAATGGCGGACAAAATTATATCTGTCGAGAGAATTCTTCAGTACAGTAGCATCCCTACCGAGCCTGCCCTTGTGATAGAAACTAATTCCCTGACTGATCTTGGCCGTTTGGAGGAGAAGTCCGTATTCATGATCTGCAGGTAATGCAGTTGTACGATGCTTATGACTAGTTTTAATGTAGTGTTTTCAGAAATTTATGATGATGGTCATTGTAGGTGCGGTACGCCCCACATGCCGCTGGTCTTATGAGGGCTGACATGCACATTTCCCGGAGGGTTGAAAACATGCATTGTCGGGAGAACAGGAAGTGGCAAAACAACTCTCATACAAACACTTTTTAGAATTGTTGAACCTGCAGCAGGCCGAATTATAATTGATGGTGTCAATATCTCATCAATCGGGCTGCATGATTTGCGGTCACGACTCAGCATCATTCCTCAGGATCCTACCATGTTCGAAGGGGCCGTACGGAGTAATTTGGACCCTCTCGAAGAGTACAAAGATGAACAGATTTGGGAGGTGAGTTCATTTCGTGTTTTATCCGTACCATATTTGAATTCCAACATCTATCATGTAACATGTAGGCATTGGATGTGGCAACTCGGGGATGAAGTTAGAAAGAAGGAAGGCAAGCTCGACTCTCCAGGTTCGATATTCCAATAAAATAACATACAAATTGTTTAAAATCTAAGTCGATTCAATATTTGAAAGCAAAATTTATTTTATTATGGCTGTTACTGAAAACGGAGAGAATTGGAGTATGGGTCAAAGGCAGCTGGTGTGTCTTGGGCGTGTGCTGCTCAAGAAAAGTAAGATCTTAGTACTCGATGAAGCTACGGCGTCGGTCGATACGGTTACAGATAATCTGATCCAGACGACCTTAAAGGATCACTTCTCTGACTGTACGGTTATAACAATCGCCCACCGAATAACTTCGGTTCTCGACAGCGATATGGTTCTGCTTCTAAGTCAGGGTTAGTATGATTCTCCAGCTAGTTTACTGGAAAACAAGTCTTCATCATTAGCACAACTTGTAGCAGACTACGAGATCAAAATGAACCTACGACTTCACCATTTCCTTAAAATGATTCCGAAACTACATCGTACCACTGTTAGAATATTTTTATATTTAAATTTAAGTATATTTATAGTGTTCCGTATTTTTACTATAAATTTTAACTCATTTATATATTTAGTTTTATTTATAGATTAAACTATACTGGTAGCCTCTAAATTTTTAGGGCATTTTCAATATAATCATAAATATTTAAAACTTTCAGTACAGTCACTGAACTTTTAATTCTATTTTATTACAGTCACTGCCGTCAACTAACCGTTAAAAAGTGTCCGAATTTGTTTCTTAATCTTCTTTCCTCTATAGATATTTCTTTTCCTTCTCCATCTATCCTGTAAAACTTTCTAAACTAAAAAACATTTGGTTTTTTCTATTCTTTCTCCTTTTTCTTTATTTCATAAAACATGACTTCACAACCTTTCTAATTTCATCCTTGTTTTTCCTATGGGTTCAACATAGATATGCAAAAGATTAAATATGATAATCAGTGTATTCTTATCCTGCTTATTTTTATTTAATGTATTATAATATATTTGTATAAATTTTATGCAAGCAGTAGGCAAAAAGATTAAATATGACAATTTGAGTTTTGTGCCATGTGCAGTAGGGTAAGTCTGAAGAAATTATAGTGTTCAAAACTAGTACGTCGAAGAAGATAGTTGAAAGAGAAAAAATAATGGCATAAAACAAAAAATAATAAAGTCATAAAAAATCAAACTCAATTTAATTTATTCAAGTAATTTCGAGGTTAAATCCAAATATAACAGCAATTTCTTTCAAATTTCATTACATAAAACAAAGTAAAACAAAAACAAAACATTGGATAATGAGTAAGAAGGAAAAAAAATCTGACTAAAATTTTAGTAGAGAAAGCTAAGAAAAAGAGTAACGATGATTGAATGATGAATACTAGCTATAAGACAAGGCTAGTCGAGTGAGTCATGGTTAGACTGGTTAAGTGGTCTTATTGCCAAAATTGAAAGTATGGTGGTCATATTGACAAAATTGTTTAATTGATACCATTTAAATAGTTAAGTGGTCTTATTGCCAAAATTGAAAGTATGATGGTCACATTGACACCAATTCTATAGTTAAGTGGTCATTTATGTAATTTACCTTAAAAATAATTAAGGGAAAATATTCTAACTAATAAGAAAAAATATTTTATTTACCTGATGTACAAACAAAAAGTTTCTACAAATGCCTTAATTTTAGGGTTTAAAGATTTAGTTTAGGGCTTATAGTTTATGAGTTTAGAATTTAGGGTTTATAGTTTGAGTTTAGAGTTAAAGATTAAAATTTAAGGTTTATATGTTAGGGTTTACATTTAAAGGCAATATGTTAAGGATTTAAATTTAAATTGATAAACTCTAAATTTTAACCATAAACTCATAAACCCTAAAATTAAATTATAAGTGGTTTTCACGTCAGTGCATGAATAACTACTCTATATATTAACGGTATTTTCTTTATTTCTACAAATTAAAATAGGATCACGTCTCTTTGGTTTTTTTAAAGATATTATAATTCTTTTTGTTTTTTAACCTATTTGCCAAAGAGAAAATCGGAAAAAAAAATCTGTTACATTATATATAAGACTTAAAAGTCTAGTTATTTCCTAAACTCTACACTTTGTGCTGAATTGTTATTTAGAAGATTTTTTTTTAGACTTTGCACTCTTTAAATTTTAAATTGTTAACTTTGTTAACAATAAAAAATGATTTACACAAAGGATAAATTGCACGTTTAGTCTATCAGATTTTATTTTTGTTTGTTTTAATTTCTAAAAATATTTATTTAACTCGAAATTCATTGATATTATTGTTCATTTTAGTTCATAACAATCTTTATTTAACCTGAAATTGACTCCTATTTCTTTCTAATTTTTAAAGTTTAGTTTAATGTTTTTAATATAATGATAATTTTGTTCATTTTAAACTATTTTAAAAAATTTTATTTTAGTGAAAATACTTAACATGTCCTATCCAAGTTACTCTTGTGATAGGTAAACATGTGTTTGTAATTTAATTCATGTATTTTAAATATGTTCTACATAGGGACGGATGTAGGATTTTATGTTAAGGGCAATCCTATACAATTTTAGGGAGAAAACTTATAAAATTTGAGGGGATACATAGAAAAATAAAAAAAATCTCTAAATCGTATATAAATTTTAAATTTGTCTAGGAAGAGGTAATTATAATTGCCAAGTTTCTGTAATGAGGTCTAAGTGAATGGCAGAGGAATACTAAGAATCTATAAAAAAAAGTCTGATAAATTTCGAGGACGAAATTTATTAAGGAGGGAAGAGTTGTCACACCCCATAATTGGGGTTGGATGAAATTTTGTATTGGAGAAGTTCTGGATTAAACCATAATTTTTAAGGATCAATTTAACAGGATTTTAAAATCAGTCACTCCATTGAAAGTTTCAATAATTTGATGACTGAAAGGAAAACATAGTGAACTTTATAGTTCGTTTTGTAACCCCTAAGAAAGTTTAAGGCCAAGCCTATAATTTTCTCATTTGAGAGGGTATTAAATCCATTTTGTTCCTGCCAACTTGAGATATTTAATTTTCATTCCACTAACTCACGCCGTCTAGAATTTCTCTCTCCCTCTCTGTCACTCGTCTTTTTCAATCAACCACGAAACTGATGCCCAATAACCGTTTGTTCTCGGTTCAACCCCGATCTCCTTGATTAGTCTTTTGGTACTTCACCATTTATTTAGAGAGCGTGGCTACCATGTTTTTTTTAGCAAGTTTTTTTAATTGAATTTATGAACTAAAGTCGAGTCGAACTGTTCAAATTTAAATTTAAATATTTATCATGTTATGATATTGATTGATTCAAATTTAAACAAGTTCTATAACCATACATGACTTCATATATTTTCTCACAATTGTGGGTAAGATTTATAATGTTATTTAATAAATCAAGGATCATAAAAAATTATATAATATTATTTTTTAAAGAATGTATTTTGAGGGAGAAAATATTGATAGAATATAAAAGAGTCAAGGAACTGATGGAAAGAAAGAGTTGCAGTCAGAGGACTAAACTCAATAAAATTCAAAGTTTAGAGACTAAATTTCAAAAGAAGAATGCTCATTCAAACTTTTGAGTTATTCGAGTCTTGTTTTATTATTTAAATTTTAATTAAAAAAATTTTAAGTCGAATCAAATTTATAAAATTCAATTGAGTTTATAGATTTTAAGTCGAATAAAAAATATTTTTTAGTCTAGTTGTATTTATTAGATAAAATATGCTTAATAATAAAATAAGTGCCTAAATTATCTTATTTTTTTTAGGTACGTAAATTTTTTTTACTCCTTTTAAATGCCAAACTATAATTTTTGGTCAAATTATGTGCCCAAATTATCATTTTTTAGTCCAAATAAATGCCTCAATTTGACCTTAAAAGGGGCAAAAAAATAATTTAGGCGCCTAAAAGGACAAAAAATAGTTTAGGCCATAAAACATGCCTCGTTAAAAATTTTTTCTAATTCTAATCGATGTAAATACATAAATGTCAGATCTCACATGTTACGCTCGAAGTGTAATTTCTAGACCCAGTCTAAATGTTACGGTCGAATATAAAAAATCACATCGACCATTAAAATGATAATTAGAAATCTAACATTTGATGGTATTAATTAAGAATCATCCCATAATTAGTGCCTCTCAGCCACCCTAATCAATTAATGACTCGTGTTTAATTAACGTTTATATGTGATATACATATATAAGGTACAGTTGAAGGACTCGACCCAAATTTAAAAATCAGTCTACTAATTACTAAAAAATTGAATTACTTAAGTCTCATTTTATAACTCAAATTTTAATTTTTTTAAAAACCGAGTCAAGTTTTACAATTATGATTCGATTTAATTTTTTTATATAGAATCGAATCAAATTTTACTCACACTAAAATCTACAACTACCACCTAACTTATTACTTTTGAAGGTGTCAAATTGAGTTGTTGTTATGTTTATAATAGTAATACGGTACACTATTTTTCTTCCATTTAGATTTAAAAAAGTTTTTTAATAAGACCGGTATTATTTATTTTATTCACTTTAATAAAATTATTCCTTTAAAAAACTACCCTAATTCATGACTCAACTAACTGAAACCTAAATTCACTTCTAGTCGAATCAGGTTAATCATGTAGTTTGTTGGGTTAATGAAAATAACGGATCCTCACTTCCTACCACCTGAACTGTTTAACGCCCCGTTATTTTCATTAACCCAACAAACTACATGATTAACCTGATTCAACTAGAAGTGAATTTAGGTTTCAGTTAGTTGAGTCATGAATTAAGGTAGTTTCTTTAAGGGAGAATTTTATTAAAGTGAATAAAAGCAATAACACCGACCTTATTAAAAAACTTTTTTTTTAAATCTAAATAAAAGAAAAAAAGTGTACGGTGCTATTACTATAAACATAACAACAACTAAGTTTCACACCCTCAAAAGTAATAAGTTAGGTGGTTGAGGTGGTAGTTGTAGATTTTAGAGTGAGTAAAATTTGATTCGATTCTATACGAAAAAAAATAAATCGAATCATAATTTCACAAATTTGACTCGAATTTTTAAAAATTAAAATTTGAATAAAATGAGACTCAAATAGTTCAAATTTTTTCAGTAATTAGTGGATTGATTTTTAAATTCGGGTTGAATCCTTCAACTGTACCTGATATATGTATATCACATATAAATGTTAATTAAACATGAGTCATAAATTGATTAGGGTGGCTGAGAGGCACTAATTATGGGATGATTCTTAATTAATACCATCAAATGTTAAATTTCTAATTATCATTTTAATGGTCGATGTGATTTTTTATATTCGACCGTAACATTTAGACTGTGTCTAGAAATTACAGTTTGACATTTATAAAAAAAATTGATAAATATATTTATAAAATTGAATTATCAATCAAACTATTGTTTTCGATAAACAAAGAATTGAATTAGCAAAGAAACTTGCTTAAATCTTGCGGCAGGGTTTAAGTAACAGATAATGGTCGTGCCAAGAAAGTGCAATTCATTTGCCGACTCTTTAGCAAAGAAAGGTATTTCGCGTGGGACTGACCTACTTAATTTTGGTTATAATTGAGTCTTTGGTTGTATAACGCTGGTTGCATTTTGCAATGCTATAACATGTGAGATCTGACATTTATGTATTTACATTATGACCGTGAAACGTTATACTCTTTTTATTTCTATTAAAATTGGAGAGATTTTTTAACGAGACACGTTTCATGGTCTTTCATGATTTATTATTAATAAAATATCCTACCTTTCAAAAGAAATTGAATTAGACCGTTAAATTTTTAAATTGGTTTCAATTAAGCCACTGACCGTTAACTTTTGGCAAAAATGATGACGTGTTAGTTGAGTAAATTCGTATAATTACACATTTAGTTCTCCTTATTTACAAATTATACATTTTGGTTTAAATTTTAATTTAAATCTATAAATTTAATTCACCAATCAGATGATGGAATGTGTTACCATCTTTTCCCTTAATTTCAATTTATTTAATTGGCTTACTGTCAAAATAAGTGCCCAAACTATCATGTTTTTCCTTTTTAAGTGCCTAAACTATTTTTTGCCCTTTTTAGGTTCCCAGACTATCATGTTTTTTCCTTTTAGGTGCTTAAACTATTTTTTGCCCTTTTAGGTGCCCAAACTATCATTTTTGCTCCTTTTAAGGTCAAATTGAGTCACCTATTTTGACCAACAAAATTATAGTTTGGGCACCTAATTTGACCAAAAAAATAATAGTTTGAGCACTTAAAAGGGGCAAAAAAAGTTTAGGCACTTAAAAGAAAAAAAACGAGATAGTTTGGACACTTATTTTGATATTAGGCCTATTAAATTTAATAAATTTAACTCACCAATCAAACGATGACGTATTACCATCTTTCCCTTAATTTTAATTTATTTAATTTAATAAATTTAACTCATCAATCAGATGATATCACCCTCTTCTACGTGTTATGTATTGATAATGGTTAATAAATAAATACATATAAATATTAATTAAACCCAAGCCATAAATAGATTAGGGTGGTTGAGAGGCACTAATTATAGAATGATTCTTAATTAATACCATCAACTGCTAATTTTTTTAATAATCTAAATATAATTGAGGAAGTCATGCATTAACACTAGATAAAACACCTGTTCAACGCCAAAAACTACACTCATAGCACACAAACATCACATAAACTAACAAACCAAGAAGATAAAACATTCCACACACAAACATCTTATTTAACTAATAACGGTGACCATGGAAGGCAACGCAACGGGATTCTTACCTCGCTCCTTATCTGATTCTATTCACTTCTCAAGTGAAAAGTTTGTAGAAATCTTAACGTATTTTTCTCTTAAACCAGATTCACATGAATACCAAATCCTCAAAGAAGTAATATACACGCTCATCGAAATTAAGTTGTTGGCGATGGAACCCAAACAATGATGCCTTTCTTCAGGAAGTGGCATATAGGCACGGTACGTGACTGAACTTTTAAAACATGAAAGGCCAGGTGTTTTGGGCTCCAAGACGATGTGTCGCGGTTGCAAGCAACTAGTGATATGCCTCTCGATCCATCCTCTCCAATCAGTGGCACTATGTAGATGTGTGTTCTTTCCAAAGTATGTCATTCTCTTCAACTCTTGACTCTTCAGCTCAGATCAGAGGTGTATTATAAACTGATTGGAGAGGATGGTTCAAGGGGCACATCACTGGCTGATTGTCATCAAGACACATCGTCATGGAGCCCAAAACATCTGGCCTTTCATTTTTTGAAAGTTGAGCCGGGTACTGTGTCCATACGTCACTTTCTAAAGAAAAACCATTGTTGTTTGGGTTTCATCGCCAACAACTTGATTTCTGTGAGCCTGCAAATTACTTCTTTGAAGAGTTTGGGAATATGCGTCTCTTGCACATCTCTCCCGTCGGAGAAGTAGCGTGTCTAGAAGCAGCTCCAAGCTGCATTGAAAGCAAAGCCATAGCAAATATTTTGGTTAATGGTAAGAAACGCCATTGACAGAAGAAAAGGTTCGAAGAGAGTGAAGAGCTAAGTTGAAAGCAATAGCAACCCTCTATTTATACCGGATTGGAAATCCGTTTGCTCCTAATGGAGTCTGCTTCTGTTTTTAAATTTTTAATACTATGTTTAATGATATATTTTAACTTATAGTTTGGGTAGGCTGAAAGGGGTTCAAATCCAACTGCCACCCTTGTTAGTTGTTTGTTTTCCTTTTTTTTTCTTTCATTTTAAGTAGTCCAATAATTTCTAGTAAATTTGAATGAAGGGTTAATTAGCATTAATAAGCATCATTTCTCAAACACCCTCACAACTACAACTCTGTCATGTAGAGTTTAATTACATGTACAGATTAAACATTCTCCCTTGATCCTATCAACTACACTCTTAAATACAAGATTTGTGACGAAGGGTTTAATTAGAATATATTGATAATCACTTCTACCACCCCTCACAACTACAAGTCAACAACTTTGTTGTGTAGATTTTAATTAACATTCTCATGTAGTACTTATTAACCATTCTCCCTTAATCCTCTCAACCACCCTCTTAAACACAAGATTTGTCATATAGGGTTTAATTAGAATTTTTAAGCGTCTATTAAGCATCACCTCTCAACTAAAACATTTAAAGGTGTGTTTATTGAGCTGAATTTTTAAGCCGAAAGCGGCGAACGACGGTCTGCATGGCAGAAAAGTCATCGGGTCCAGTACCCGGTCAGGTCTAGGCAGAGATAGAAATAAGTAGAAGAATTTTTTATATATTTTATATATTTGTCATATAGGGCTTTTTGGTTTTCTTTTTTTGAGGTTTCAGGTGAAATGAAAAAAGTTGAAGAATTTTTTTATGTATTTTATAGGGGGAGAAACCGGGAGAATAGGTTAAGTTATTTTTTTTTAAAAGATAAGTTACGCAAATCATCATTGAACTTTACTTTTAAACTTATTTTGGTTACTGAAGTTTTAAAATATTCAATTTACACACTGAAGTTTAGACATTGAATGTTTTTTGTCACTCTTCCGTTAACTTTTTAACGACGTCTATTTACCGGCAAATGAAAGAATTTCTCCAAGATCTAAACGGTGAAAAACTTTATTGGCATAAAAGAAGCAACATATTGAGAAACGTGCTCTATCCGACGACATATGAGGGAGATCGACAGAAGAGAAACAAAAAAGTTTTGGGGCGATTCGTGAATTTTAAAGCACTTTTCGATAAAATGGAGGTCCAATTCAGACTCAGGGGCCAAGACGAAGTGACTGGTCAAATTTGGGATTGAATGACCATCATTTATGATGGTTTGAGGTTTAAGAGTGACAAAAACGTTAAATGTCTAAACTTTAGTGACTAAAAATGTTTAATGTCTAAACATGTTATCTAATTAAACATTTTAAAACTGCAGTGACCAAAATAAGTTTAAGAATGAAGTTTAATAAACATTTACGTAATTTACCCTTTTAAAAATATATACAATTATTTAAAGATGGATACTTTTTGTAATACATTTTATTTTTTTAGTTTTAGAATTTAATTTTTTTAATTGGTGTATGATACATCAATTCAATTATTCAACTTATATAGCAACTAATATTTAAACATATTAATAATATTTTATTATTTTCGTATTAAAAATCATCCAAGACAATTCCCTAGAGGTCAAGTGTTGAAAATTCAATAGTATTGTATCAAGGTGAACGACAAATTAATTAAAAAAAATCCAAAAATGAGCGCCAGTCACTCTTCCTACAAACTAATCAAACAAGACCGCTATATTATATAGGAAAATACTTTGATCTAAGAAATATAATTAAAACAAATACTGCATAATAAAGATGAAAAAGAATTTTATTGGATTAAAAGGAGGCGAAGAATATAGATTTCTTCATTCCTTTGTACATAAAAAAAAAAAAAATCAAATAAAGTTATGAATTTATACTTTTCTTTTCAATTAAGTACAAATTTTATTAATAATACTCCATAGAAAATCATCTTCAGAAGAGAGGCCATTTTTTCAATGTTCAAAGTGGGATTGGATCGATCAACAAAGAAGTGATCCCACCTTTAGCCGCTTTCCCAACATGCGTGTAGCCGTCGCCTTCTCTGTAAAGCACATCCATAACCCTCGCAAGGTTGAGACTCCGGCAAAGAACCGGTGTCGGCATTTCCATCGGTTTCAAGAACTCTTCGTTTACGTCTTTCCACGAACTCTCGATGTGTTTGTTGAATTCATCGTATGCTTCTTGCGCTGTCACGCCGTATTGTTCCATGTAACACTCGATGGCCGAGCAATCGTCTTCTCTCCTATGTTTGAACTGCACCCATATGAAACATGTTATCTATTTAGCAAATGCAGACCCCAAAAGTCCCATTGTTTTATGGCATTATTGATTTTTAGAATTGCAGAATGTGGGTATGTTGTAAGTATACCTTGTGTTCGGCAATGTCATCCATGAACCTGCAAATAATGGTGGAAGCTTTGATGATCTTAGGATCATTGGCTGCCCATTCGAAGGTCTCGGGCGTTATAACATCGCCCATCCCAACGAACGCCGTGATAGCAAGCATGGCGTAGCCGGAGGTTGGCAAAGCATTGTCTCTAAACTCCTCGAATGTTGGTTTATAGTTTAGATGCGTCCATTTTGCTTCCAAAAGGTAAGCTTGAGCAAGGCGTATCATCTGAGGATTTAGAACATCAAGTTCACAAATTTATTATTGGACATTTCAAAACTTTATATGTTTATGACCAAAACAAGTCATATGAACGTATTGTTACATACCGCTTTTCTTGCATACTCGACTCGGTATTGTCTCCCTTGATCAGCCAATAGTTGTTCCATTTCTTCGTAAACATCCAACAATGCCTTGTAGCTTATTTGCATGTACTCCGGGAGTTGATCCATGCATTTAAGATCCCACCTGAAACACAATTTCAAGGTTAATTATCAAGTCTAGGATTTGGATATCACAAAATGAATGTTAACTTATAATGCAAGAAAACTAACTTTTCAATAGCATCAGTATAGGGAATGAGTTCATCATAGGTAGCAAAAGAATCATATGTGTCATCCACAATGGAAGCCATAGCTATGACTTTGGTCAACATCTTCCTCCCAAGAGAGTATTGGGGTTCAAAGTAAACTCCCATTATCCAAAAATACCCTTCCACCACTCTGTCTCTTGCAAATGGCAACTTTCTTGTAAAGTCTAAATCCTTCCACCACCTGAACAAATCATAAAAAAAATCGGGGTTTAATTCATTTGTAAGAAAAAAACCTTAACAACAATAGTATGATTTATCAAAAAAAAGTGTTAGACTTCAGAGCTTTAACGATCTCGAAAAACTTACCTACAGATCTCACTTAGCTCTTTCCTGTGCAAAAGTTGCAACAAGTTGAAATCGATCTTTGCAAACTGAAGTAATGCTTTGTTATGGGATTCCATATCTTGGTATATGGAAATGAATTTCCGGGCCTCCACCCTCGGCAATCCCCTTCGGATTGTCTGCTTCAGGGCATGATCCACCTGTTCCGATAAAGGATGGTCTAAAGTTGGTAATGCAAGTGTAAGTTGAGCTGCGGCGAAAGAAATAGCTTCATCAAGTATATCATCCCCATGAATCCTCATGTAGGAAGCTTTGTAAAGTTCCAACAATCCTCGCACATCACTCGTCAATGACGCCTTGAAATTCCCTTCCTCGTCCTTCAACTTGTTGAAATTACAGCTGGAAACACGGTAGCCATGCTCTCGGAGTAATCGGAATCGAAGGGCTGTGGTGTAGAGATCATTCTCAACATCATTGCTCTTCATGTCATGGTAAATCTTCTCGAGTTCATCTTCAATCTCTTTTTCAAAATGATAACTCACACCCAATCTTTGAACTGCATCAATGAAGGGCAACTTTTGGTTCAAATCATCGGTAGGTTCCACGATCATCTTCCTCACTTGCTCTTTCAATTCTTCGAATTGTAGTTCGGTTGCGGCATCAACATCCTGCTCAAGTACGACAATTAAATATCAGGACTAAAACATAGAATTGATAATAAAAAAATTGTTAAAGCATGAAAGAAATTATAGAATACCATATTGGGACATTGGATGAACATATCACCCCAAATGCCAGGATGGAAATCGGCCTTGGGTCGATTTTCGGTGTCGGACGGAATGACGGAAAGGGACGAAGCAGGAACTTGTGAAACTTGTGTTGAAGCCATTATCAAAGATGTGTTGAAGGAAAAGGAGTAGGGATTTTGGAAGCAAATAAATAAAAGATTAATTTGCTACCTTTGCCAACTCTTACAAGGTTAAAACCAGAGATTTGGGATGAGACTAAGTATGCAATTGTTGCATGTATTTATAGATAGAAGATTGCTCATTAAAGTCAAAAAAGACAACGAAAATTGATATTTGAAGTATACGTATACAAATATACTGAGAAAAGTTCATAATTTTCATTCTTTTGTCTCTTCTTCAATATTGGTGCCTCAAATACATTATTTTAATGTCTAGAGTCGTGAGAGACACATACACATAGTTTGACTGAATTTGAGTCTTGAGTAGATTACTTAGCAGTCTCTTGCTGATGTAATTATTTGTTGAATTTTCTCGGGAAACAAACAATGAGAAGTTGGTGAACCCTTTTGAGTATAAAGCAATACATATATCCCTGCAGAAAATGAGAAAAATGTGGAATTAGATTTTATAGTATTTAAAATATGGAGAGAAAAAAAACTTTGATACAGGATCCTTTTAGTTTTAGGGGTTAGGGTTTTAGTTTAGGGTTTAAGATTTAGGGTTTATGTTGTAGGGTTTAGAATTTAAGGTTACTGATTAGAATTTAGGGTTTAGGGTTTAGAGTGTGAGGTTTAGTTTTTTAAGGTTATGATTAGAAATTTAAAATTTAAGTTTTTATAGTGTAAATACACAAATTTGTATAAAATTAATTTTATACCTGTATCAAAGTTTTACCCTTAAAATATTAACTTATATAAATAATTCCAACATTTGCTTTTACTTTTTCTCGGTAATATTCAATAGGTACATGTAAAATGAAGACACGCAAATTAAGAGTCAATTTTGACTCAAATTTAAATTATTTGTTCATTCGTCCAAATTCAAAGTTGATTAATTCTGCCCAAGTACAAAGATTTTAAATTCCTAAAAATTAAAAAAAATTAATTTAAGTTTTTAAATTTTTTTATATTTTTTATTGATAATTTTATTTCGCACTCGAGTAGCTCGTGATCAATCACGTCTTATATAAAGCCCTATTAGGGAAAAAAAACTTTGATACACAAGTTGTATAAACTCAATCTTGTAAATGTTAAGGTTTAGGGTGTTAGTTTAGGGTTTAGAGATTTAGGTTGTTGGGTTTATAATTTAGGATTTAAATTTTAGGGTTTAGGGCTTATGTTTTAGGGTTTTAGGTTTAGGAATTTAGATTTTTAATTTAAAAAATAAAAATTTAGTATATTATATTTTCGAGTAGCTCGCGAGCTTTTCGAGTCGGGTATCATATAGCTCGGCTAGGCTCGTTAAGAACTCGAGCCGAGTTCGAGACCAATCAAGTTGAGCATATACCGAGCCGGACTCGAGTAGCTCGCGATCTGTCTCGTCTCATTTACAGCCCTAGGTAGATCGGCATTATAATCAAATCATCGTTAACTGGAAAGGTGACACCAAATCCAACCTTAAAAAGAGAGAAAAACATGTTATAAGAGCATAAAAAACGTGACATAAAAGCAAAAAAAAAAAGTACTACAATAACATGAAAAAAAATCACCATATTCGATAGAAAATGGGAAGCCTAAACCAAAACACACTATATTCAAATATACAAAATTAAAAATTAAAAGATGATAAAGAAAAAAAGAAAAGAAAAGAGAAACTAAAGATAGCACAACAAAAATTAAGACAAAGTAGTGATAACGGCTTGATTAAAAGCCGATAATGTCACCTCTAAAACCATTAAAAAAGTTAGGAATAAAAAACACCGACTAATTCAAATTTTAATTGATTTGAATTTGATTTCATGAATCTATCAAAGTAGACGAATTTAATTAAATATAATTTCAAAGGTATTTATTTTAATTAAGCGTCTATATCATTTTTAATTAAAACATTACCGATATGTTAACATATTATATTTCCACATAATTTTTTTTTATCTTATCTTGTATTCTATTATATTATCGTCGCACAACTTGTGGGTATTTGGTATTTGTTAGACGAAGGAAAAATTGAAACGTAAATGTAACTCTCATTCATAAATATATTAATATATCATTAATAAAAAAATATTATAAATAAATTGTTATTAGCCATGGATTATTTCCCCCGAGAAAATAGAGATAAATTGTAATTAAATATTTCAAGTTTGAATAAATTAATCTTATTTAAATAAAAATATTAATGTGACCATTAAATGATAACGACTCAGATAATGCGTTGATTGACAACTTATGGTGGTCTACGTGTACCTAATTGTTAATGTAATATTATTTTACAATATGTACTATATTAATTAATTTTTAAAATTTTTTTTACTTAAAAAATATAAACAAATCGTAATAAATCTATTTTTTTAAATATATGAAAAATGAAGACAAAAAAATAGTGCGTGAGAGATGAGAGTTTCTTTCGGTGTTAATTTGGGTTTGTCCCAGAAATCAGCCCTATATTTATACATTTTATTAGTTATAATTGTATTTAAAACGTTTTTTATATCTTATATAAATATTGATATATTAAAAATTGGAAAAAACTTTGATACACAGGTTGTGTAAACTTTAGTTTACACGTGCCTTTTAGTTTTAGGGGTTAAGGTTTTAGTTTAGGGTTTAAAGTTTAGGGGTTTAGGTTGTAGGGTTTAAAATTCAAGGTTAATGTTTAGAATTTATAGTTTAGGGTTTAGAGTGTGTGGTTTAGTTTTTTAGGGTTAGGGTTAGAAATTTAGGATTTAGATTTTTATAGTGTAAATACACAAGCTTGTGTAAAATTAATTTTATACAGCCTGTGTATCAAAGTTTTACCCTTAATAATTTGGTGTTATTATTCATATAATTATACCATATTAAAAAAAACCGAGAAATTTCTTTGCAAGTCAAGTCAAGTGTCGAAAACCCGTTAATTATTTTATCTAAAAGACAAATAAATTCAAAAAAAAAATCAAAACACGTGCGCCCTCCCACGACAGCCTTTCTTGATCCAAACCATTCAAACAATACAGCTATATATAATAATTTGTTTTATGCTTGTAATTTCTTTAAAATATTGTGTATTTATATAAACTTTTTATTATGGAT
Organism: Hibiscus mutabilis; assembly: GCA_019671005.1. Taxonomy (NCBI): domain Eukaryota; kingdom Viridiplantae; phylum Streptophyta; class Magnoliopsida; order Malvales; family Malvaceae; genus Hibiscus; species Hibiscus mutabilis. Next base: position 31,281,807 of record CM033751.1, on the reverse strand, counting down.
TTATATTCAATACATAGGCGGTAAAAACTTTTAATTTTCACAAGCGTCTTAGTTTTATGTTCTAGTGACTCAGTTTAGGGGTGTAAGGTTTAGGGGTTTAAGTGTATGATTTTAGAATTTAAGGGTAATGGTTAAAATTTAGGATTTAGCGTTTAGAGGTTAAGGTTTAGGTTTTAGGGTAATATTTTGATAATTTAAGTTTTAACCTATAAACCCTAAATTATTCACAATCACTAAATTTTAAACTATTAAACCTAAACCCCTAAACCCTACACCCTAAATTAAATCACTACACCTTAAATTAAGTCCCTAAACCCTAAAATTAAAGTGTTGTGGATAATTTTATTTATACTATAACTTTTTATGTCATCTTTTTCTTTGTGATCTTATATAAAAATTATTTCTTTAAAATTACATTTGTGTTTTGAAGGCTTATATCGTATTTTGACCCCCCAAAAGTTATATCTCAGTGCCGCTTTGATATTTGGAGAATTTTTTGTTCAATTTGATCCCTTGAATTTTTTGTTCAATTGTAACCCTAATAAGGTTTAAATCATATTTTGACCAAAAAATTCATTTTTTATTAGACAGAGAGATAAACATTATGAAGGCTAATATTATTATTCGAACTCATACAAGATGAGACAACATGAGTATTATTGACCATTCAGTCAATCAATGTATCTCAAAAAGTTATTTTTTAAAATGTATTTTTTACTTTTTAAAAGATTTTTCTAAATTTATGATATTTTTCAAATTTAATATGTATTATGTGTCACATGATATTCTAGGTGGCATGCTATCAGAACATCACCATAGTCGAACTACATGAGAGGCTAGTTGGGGCCTGGCCCTGCGGCCCACCCCTCCAACCCATTATTTTTAATTTGGGCCCTGTAGTATTTTTTATTATAATTTATTTTACTTGCTCCAATATTGTAAAATAGTTTTTGCCTTGGTGGTGAGGTAGGTAAGTGAAACTGATTTATTTTTCTTGATATTAGTGAGTCAAATTTTATTGGTGATTTTTTTTGACCAATTTTTTATTTTTATCGAATTTTACTTTAAATATTTTCAGTTCCATTAATTTTTAATTTCTAGCTTCGCCTCTAAGCATCTTGTCATATTCTTGTAATGATGCGAAGTAACACGCCTCGCGGAATGAAAATTCATAAAAAATTAAATAAAAAATTTAGATATAAAAATACTATAACTTGGATCAAAATATCATATAACCCTAAAATAAAAGACAAAGTAGTCAAAATTCAAAACTAATATATTAATTGAAAAAAATAGGCTGCGGAATTAATGATTCAATGCCTTTGAAAGTCTCATTTATTCAATAGAGGAACTTGTGTTTTCCAATAACATTTGGAAATTAAGGAATTCTCAAAAAGTCTAAAAGTGAGGCGAAAAGCCAAAGACAAATTTGATAGGCAAATGGTAACAAGTAAATATATTCAAATATCGAACTGATTCAAAGACTTGCATTCATAAATACTATAATTATATTAAAAAATTCAATAATTACCAAAATTTTATCATACAAAAATAAAAATAAAAAAAACATTTAAAATTTATTTAATTTTACACTTTTTATTCATATTTTTATAAGTCTTAATTTCAAATAAAAGATTAATTTTAGACTTATTTAGAGGTTGAAGGCCCAACTTATGATAAGATTTCTTAAAATATCCACAGAAATGAGTCCAATAACTAAAGAAATATTGGTATTTTGTAAGTTGACGTGGAATCAGCTTATTGTAATGATAATCTGATCAGTCGTCATTTGGTATTGAAAGTATTAGAAAACTAGGAGCAAGATGCCTAATGGAATTGAAAAAATATCAGAAAATGCCCCCTTTCTGTATTGGAAGATTGATGTGCAACATCATCCAACATACGATGTCATCATCCATTACTATACCAAAGAACAAAGATATCTATACCTCTAACCTATTCGTAAAAGATGAACTGATTATTTCTGCATTACCTTTGTATGTGTCTCGGTTTTAGCAGTGCCAAGCCGAAGCCGATATGAGGTTCCGATCCTTCCATCCCAACAACATAGCACCATCCTTCTCCACCAGTGTATAATGTTTAGAGTAGCACCTCAGCAGGCTTCCTATCACTGAATTGACATAAGAGCTTAAAGGGTATTGTCGAAATCCGGCCATTGTTAACCTGGACTTCCATTTCCCGAAGAGCTCGTGGCGCTCCACTCTCTCTCTTCCCTCACAAGCAATGATGTTCACGATGTCCCGGGCCAGGCAGTGCTGCTCCACGTTGATTCTTTCTTTTTTGTCCCTTGGAAGTTTCTCGTCGATGGACTCGAATATTGCTAGGTAGTACTCTAGAGTCTCGATGAATCTGGGGAGGAAAGGGGCTGTGTTTGTGTTTGATTCTTGCTCTACCAATGTGGTAACCTTGGGAGAAAGTGACTTCACCAACCGCAGAAGCCGGTCCCTAGGGTTGTTCACATCAACGCTCTCATCGGGAGTGTGATGGAGCTGCAGCGGGAAGTTGACAGCCAGAGCCTCGTCGGGCCTGACATTAAGCATGTCCCTTGTGATATCTGGGGCAAAAACTGGCACTCCGTGAAACTCAACTGATATATTGAACTGTTCGGATAGTTCCGACAGACGCCTTCCAACAGCTTCCAATCCACCACCACGAGCGTAATTTGAAACAGGGTCATCAATTCCTGTAATCCGGACATGAGGAGCTCCACCTGGTCTGGCTGCAAGTGCTTGCAAGAGGGTCACCCATTGAGTTCCCTGAGCAATCTGGAAATCCAATAATGTGAATGTGATCTTCAGTTCTACATGCTTCAGCGATGGCACCATTGGCTGCCAAGTAGCCAAACTTCAAGTACGGGCAAATACCATACAGGATATGCATGTAGGAAAACAAGTCCTTGCCTTTCAGGTTCTCTGCAACGAAAAGCACGATATATGTTAGAACCCGATGCTTCCTTCCTTGCAACCAACCCTTCCACCATGTAAGCACCGATACGCTGGATTGGTTCTCCACATATAGACACAGCATCCTTAGCCTTTGCAATCAACTTATCAAATTCATCCATATTGTTTTCAGAGAGTGCTTTAGCACATGCAATCAACAACTGCTTCAGATTGCCTGGTGGACTACAATGCGAAGACAAATCAGCTATTGCTTTCTGACATTTCTCGACATGAACAACTTCAGTTGACTGTCGATGCCTAGAGACAAATGATGTCTGAGGCTGAAGCATCAGAGATCCTCGGCGCTCCTGATTCCACGACCTAGATCGTAGGACTGTTTTCTTTGGTCTACTACTCTCTCCGTAGGAAACACTTGGGGTCGTTACTTCTTCAACCCCTTCAGGTTCCATGAGTGTTGTCTCTAATTCCTGCAAACTGTATATCCTTTTGTTGTTGAGTTTGCATCTTGTGTATAACAAGTTCCACCAGAATAGATTGGTAAGCTTTTGCTCCTGCAGTTTACAGAGGGACTTGATGGATGGAAATAAGTGTTAGATTCAAGTGAAGAGTTACTAGAAGGGCCGAGTCTAGAACTATGCTGCTCCTGGTTGTCACTCAAAGAGGTATTGATATCACAATCAAATTGAAAAGAAAAGTCCACGTTGGGTGAGTTTCCTATGTCAGATTTCAAATAGCTAAACACCCTCTTAGGTGTTGAAGGAATAGTTGAATAAGAGGTTGAGCTGGATAGGCCTGCACCAGTGACACCGTATGATCTGAAAAGCTGGTGTGAATCCATGCTACGGGTTTAGCATCAGCTTCCCAACATGATGAAGAGATTACAGAAAATTTATCAGAAGCATAGGACAAGATTGTCGAACCCCTTTTGTGACAATGACTACAAGAAACTTCAACACTATTGTATAATGTTATCCCTTAAGAATAACAAATTTGACCTGAAAAACAAAACAAAGAAAAGTTAAGTTCTATGTGTTCGCATTTGCCGGTCCAAAATCAAGCTTTAATGGACAGTACGGATATTCTATCATAATCTGTAATTTCTTGGCAGACAATCAAACAAATATTAAACAGCAATCTAGTAGGTTGACAGCTACACACATATTCAAAACAGATACATATCTAACTAGTTAAAAAAGTCTATCATAAGTCCTAGTTCGAATCAATTTATGATTTCTTGGTAGGTAATTGATCAACGTCAAAACTCCGTCGAAATATGTAAAATAGTGTTTAGGGAAATTAAGAAACAACTAAAACAACTACTTATTAACACAAACAAGAAAGAAGAAATGCAAAGGCGGCAAAACCATATATCCTTGAAGCATAATTCTATACAAGGTTCCTAAACAGCAACAACTAAATTCTAAACCTATAACTAAGCTTGCGCGTTCAATCAATTCAGTTTATTAGGCTTTTAAGACTGGAAGCAGACCTAAAAGCTAAACAAAAACCCCTAGAATCTAAACTATCTGAACCTACATAAATCCGATACTCATGAAATCATCCTAACTCACAAGGTTATAAGGTCCCTGTAACTGAAGAATTTGATGCAGAGTGATTTGAGTTGGAAATAACTTTTTCTCTTTTTGTGAACTAAATCAAATTTCAGTAATGAGAATCCTAAGATTTCTCAAATTCAGACATTAGCCATCTGCTTGAAAAGCTGCAACATTTAACAATTACAATAAATATAGAACAAAGTAAAATCCAGGCTCAACAATACTAGATCACCCTCCATATTCCAAATCAAAATGTTATAATATTCAACCCGCATATATTATTTCCTGTTATTTTCTAGAAAACTAGAAACAACTATATTTAGTACAAGTTTCTCACAAAACAAACACCTTCTAAGCATTTAAAGCTCAAAAGCTTTTAAATTCATACATAAAGCCACTGAAATCCAGCTACTTTTTTCATCTAATACTAACCAAAATGAAAACCCAGAAAAAAAACTAAAAATCTAAATTAATAATAAGAGCCAATTAATAACCGAAGAACTCAAAAGAAACACCAAGGAAAAAAAAAATCATTTTAACAGTAAATTTTCCAAGTTTACCTGGAAATTCTTGCTTCTCAAGGATCAAATAACAAAACCCAAAGCTCCAAATTAAGAGAAAAAGAAGATAATTTTTCTTCTTATGCTTAAAATCTAGGATTTTTCGAAAAAAAAATCAAAGTTTGAATTCGAAAGACAAAGCAGAAAGAGATCCTTATATTTATAGGAGGGAAGCGAGGGCAGTTGTAACGGAAGTTTTTTAACGGGGAATTTAACGATAACTGTTTTTAAAAACAGTTGAGGTCCTTGAGTTGAGGAGGTCATTTTTGTACTGCGGATGCTAACGGCGTTAAAGCAAACGAACGGCCGCCGACCAGGCACACACGTTAGACAGCATTATCCGAGATTCCCTTTTTTAATGCGTGGCAGAGGACAATGGCTGTCCCACGCGCCTCCATAGACTGTGTCAAATAAACTCCGTCAGCCCTTGCGCACTCGTCATGAGTCAGTGATATCGTTAATCGTGTTTCTATAAACACCCGATTAAAAACTAATGAGTTTTCTTATGGAGTATTTTTTAATTATTCCTTTAATTTAATGTTTTATCAAAAATTAAACTTCAACAAATTTTGAAATTTTAATGTTGTCGAAATGGGAGATGATTAATTCGACTACAGTGAGCACGTGACGTTTGGGAGAGAACCAGTTGTGTTTGGTGTCGTGGAGACGTGGCAGTAAAAAAACATAGGACAGGCACGTGGCTAAAGGATGCACGTTCTATTTGTCTGTTTTGAATTGACGTGGTAATCTTGGATATAACCGAATTAAAAAGGAAATGTTTATTTAGTGAGAAATTATATAATGGGACAGGTTTATCATATCAATTACGATTCCATCCAATAAAAATTATTTATTTTATTACTATTTTCTATGCTATTAATTTAATAATATATTAACTTTAAAGAAATTATTTTTTAAATGACATAGAATAAAAATAATAAATATTCATTTGTTGAAAAAATTATAGGAGAAAAAAATAATAAAATGTGTGATTTTTATTAGATGGGATTATAGCTGATGTAATAAGTCAGGTTCATGATATAATTTTTCCTATTTAGTTACAATTAGAGAGATAAAAATTAGAGGTACGAAAATTTTGTTTTGAATGGATAGCGAATCTATAATCTAAGAAAGAGTGAGAATATCAATTAAAATTTTTTAATCACATCCTCTAGAAATTTTTAACAATAAAAAATATAGTTGATTGTTTTAGTTACTAGTTTTATTGTATTTACAGTTTTATGAATTTATATTCAATACACTGGTGGTGGAAAACAAAATAGTGTCACAAGTGTCTTGGTTTAAGGGTTTATGAATTTATTTTAAGGTTTAAAATTATGATTGTAGAATTTAGTAGGTATGGTTAGAATTTAGAGTTCAGTGTTATACTTTAGGAGTTACGGTTAAAGTTTAGGTTTTAAGGTATTATGATTAGGGATTTAAGGTTTAACCTATAAACCCTAAAATTTAATTTGATCTTACATTCTAACCACGGTCACTAAAATGTATACCCTTAAGCCAAAATCCCTAAATTCTAAATTGAATTCTTAAACCTTGAAACTATGACGTTTATGAATTCATTTTGTTTCTACTGCTAGTATATGAAATAATTACTCTTTATTTAATTTGACGAGATTAATTTATGAATGAATAAAAGATCTTTATAGTTCACATTAAAAATAATATATTTTATGAGAAATTACTTAATTCTCATTGGCATTTACAAATAAAATAGAAAGATCTAAAAAAATTGATAAAAAAGTATTATTGTTTCCTTAATGCAAATCATTATTTACAAGACTAATAAATCATGTGAACCTTATGAAATTAATTTATTTGCTTTCTTTGACATCAACAAGGTGCAGAAGGATAAGGGAAAGACAAAAACAGGTGGCGGGTTACTAAACTTAATATTAATTAGGAACATGCTTCTAGAAGGTTTAATGGATTTTTTTTTATAATTATCGGTATTTAATCTATTGGCTGACTAATTTAAATTGGATATTACAAAAGTTCATTATAGAAACGGTACTTTTAACCCAATTTATTTAATTTATAATGTTAGGACTCGAATCTTTATCCTTACTTAAAAATTTATTATCTCATCCAGTGATTGTCGATTTTAATAAAACTCTTTTTATAATATATACAAATAGAGTTATAAATAGAAATATATTCACATCAACAAAAAATATAATCTTAAAAAGAATAAGTCTAAATCACTGTACTGTTTCATTTATGGATTTTTTAATATAAAATATTTATATTATTTAAAATTCTCTTTATTCATAAATTAAAAGACATTGAATTCTTAACATGGTCGATTTCATATTCTCTTATATATTGTATCAGCAACATACCAATTGAACTCAGTCGACATTTGTAATATGTATATGCGTAATATTATTATATTTATAAATGAAATATATTAATTTATTTTCATATTTATTTTTAAAACTTTAGTTATTATACCCTTGAATAATTAAATATGTTGATTTTAATTGTAATTATTAATTTATTTTAATAAAAGCACTCTGATTTTATCAAATGAATTTTGTCATATTTTATACCCTTTTAAATTTTGTATTATCATATTTTTCTCCATTATTTATTTAATATCTTGTTTTAGATATCAAACTTTTTAATAAAATTATTTTAGTCCTTAAAATTTGTGCATCATTGACGTCAATTATTTATCATGTTTCCTTTTTACATTCTTATAAAATTTAAAATTTTTAATTGTTTAGATATATTTATTTATATTTTTCAACTTTTAAACATTTCGTTTTTAAAATATGTTTATTATTTTTAAATATTGTTTCTGTAGTTTTTACCCATAATTGATGTCAGCATTGCCTAAAAGACAAAATAGTTGATGTTAATATTGTCAAAGATAAATTTATTATTTAACAGTTAAAATGATTGTTTAAAATTTAAGGTAAAAAAAGAGGTGAAAAATATTTAAGAGTTAAAATGATTGTTTAAAATTAGAGGGTAAAAAATATCATTGACCTTGTTTAATATTTGTTGGAAGTTTATTAATTTTTTTGGTATAATAGAACGAAAATTTATATTTTTAATATAAATGTCAAAATTTCAATTCACACAAAATAAAAATGAGTGACCATTTTGAACCACTCGATAAATTAAAGAATCTCTTTTGAATTATTTTAGTACTGAATTAGAAAACACAAAAAATTGAAGTATCAATTTATTTTCTATAAAAAAAAGGCATTTTTCCTCAAAGTGTCACATAAAAAACTCATAAATAACATTTTTGTTCATACATATTTGTAACCATTTGACAATAAATACCTTATAGATAAAGTAATTGAATCTAATTTTTTAAAATAAATATCATTCATTTTTTTTACTGAAATTACTTGTTGGGTTCTCCCTCCTATTAATTTTACTGTCCAAAACAAAATTAAACAATCTTTCGTGTGACAAAAAATGAAAGGTGTGAATACCGAATCATCAAATTTTGAGGGCCCACAATGGATGATGTGAAGGTGTCATATTGGCTGGGAATATCCTTAGTAGGTCCCACTTGGGGTTATGCTTAGGGCAAATGTCCAATTATTTGACCATCCATTTGGTAAATATTTTATGTGGATGTCTTGTTTGACCATCATCTGATTAGGAATTCAACAAATTAACATTAAGATTGGTAAGTTAATTGTTTGGGCTAGAATTAAGCATTACTTTGCCATAAACTAATGATAATTTGAAATAAGTAATTTTGAAAAAGTAAAAGTGCATTTGGTAAGTTAGTTGTGACTTGGTTCAACGGTTTCTATGATTTTTTCTATGCAGATATTATTGTCCCGGTCTCTTAAAACATCCGTTAATTTTTCTTGACCGCTAAGAACTTTTTGTTTAATGGACTTATTGTTGGTTCAGGTGTACGATGTCATTCTTACGCTTATGATGTCTTCCGTCGTCTGTCATAGATACTATTTAGCTAGAATTTTTTCTTTTTTAGAGACTTTTGTTACCTGAATTTGGTTCGAGTCTATGTTATCCTTTTTTTCGTTACATACCTATGTCGTCTTTTATCTATATTGAGCTTATATTCACTAATATAATGTTTTGAATTTGACGAATGAAATTTCCTTTCTAATATATATATATATATATATATATAAATCAGAACTCTTCTATTTATTTTTCATTTGAACAAATACACATGCATCCATATGTGTAAATCGCACGCTATTTTTGTATCCAGGTATGGACGAAGAAATTTATGTTAAGGGCAAAAATAAATTTTCAATAGGTAACACATATAATATTTTAAAGGGTAAACTACATCAGTGACCATCGAACTATTTTGGCGTACCTATTGTGACCACCGAGCTATCGAACTCGTCAATCAGACCATCAAACTTATTAAATTGATCTATTTTTACTATCGCCGTTAAAAAACTAATAGAGGGGTGACGTGACAGTTAAGAAAAAATTGTAAAATTGCACATTTAGTCCTTAATATTACTTATTAAATCAATTTGATCCTAATTTTAATTTATTTAAACGACAGCACGTGTCACAACCAAATGACGACACGTGTCCCATTTATTTTTAAGTTTTAATTTATTTAATTTTTTCTTAACTGGCACATCACTACTCCATCATCCCTCTATTAGTTTTTTAACGGCAGTGATCAAAATAGATTAATTTAATAAGTTTGCCACTCAAATTGTTCGGTAATCACTAGCATAATTAACCCTATTTTAAATTATATATAAATTTCAAATTGCTAGGGAAACGATCAGTCGTCGATCCATCTCTGCTTGGACCTAACCCTTAAGAGGCCTAAACCTTTGCTTTGCTTGTCATTCTTGCTACCAAAAATCATTAAAAAAGAAAAGCGGTGGCACGATGCGATTTTATCGTGATAAATGATAATGTAACATATAACATAATATGAAAGTATAACACGAGCAAGGTATAATTATATAAAATATTGAACGAAAATTCTTACGCAATTATTTTAAATTTATAATTATTTTTTGTTTTATTTGAAATAGTCTTTGGTAACCTCTGTCAAATACATTCTGCTATAAATTTCTATGCTATTACAAGTCTAAATTAATCCCACTTGTCATGTGTCATGGTTGGTACTTTATTTTATTAAAAATAGTGATGTACATTTTGCACATTATTATTTACAACCTTTTCACTTATTCTTAATTCTTGTATTCAAAATACAAGCACCGTATATAATATTTTTTTCATATACCACATATATAATTATGTTTAAAAATTGGTAAAAAAAATAAATTTGAGTAATATTGGAATTCATGGGGCCAATTTAATGGTTTATATTTGACAGTATATAGTTATAGGGTATGAATTCAAGTTCAAGTGTTCAACTGAGTCTCTGGTATGATGATGAATATTTTTCAAAAATAAAGTCTTTATTGATATTAAATATTGAGATTAATCTTATATTCCCTTATTATATAACAAAATAAGTTATGAACTCTGGTTTTTATATAAAGAAAATTGAAGAAAAATGAAAATTGTGATGCTGTATCACTTAAGTGAGTTCAGACGTTTAAATTGTGACGTTGTGAATGAAGCCTTTATATTCATGGATGGACTGAGGGGGGTTAGAGGCAGTGACTGATCCAAAAACATTTATGATGGTGGGCACAATACATTAAGATTAAAAAATTGAAGGACTAATTCATAAAAAAATTAAAAATTTGAAGCCAAATGTATGAAGTTTGAAAAGTTAAGGGTGGGCCCTAACAAAACCTTGCATCCGCCACTAGCTGGAGGGGGCGGTCTTCCTTTAAAAATTTAAAATTCCTATACGATTTAGAATTTTTTTATAATTTTTTATGTATTTTCTATTGAAAATATATTTTTGGCCCCCTAAAGTTTTATAAATTTGCCCGCTAGAAATTTATAGGTTTGCCTCATAACCTAAAGTCCTGCATCCGTTCCCGTTTATATTGAACATCGGTAAATCTGGCTTGAATTAATCGGTCAATGAACCGAATACCAATAGTTAAACTAAAAATAATATTTTTTAAAGACTACAATTAAGGTCATTTTCATCGAGTTAAAATGTGAGCTTCACCTATTTTTATTTAAAAAAAATCCAATTTATATAAAATTATTTTATTTTAGCCTTTCCACTTCGATTAGGTGCGTTAGGTTGAGGGTTAATCACTGCTTCCCATATCTGTTTAGGAGGAACTCTCACAAATCACATCCACGTCATTTGGTGAAATCCAGATTTTAAACATATATTTATTTTTATAAATATTTGTTACATCTAATACTTATTCGATATTTATCCTTTTTTTATTTAATATAACAAACTAGTTTTAATAAAAAAAAACCAACTGGTTTGACTTTCAATTATCTATTTCCAAGTATACCATCACATTATGTACGGTATTTACAATATTCTGTATGGCAAATCATTTATTTATATCTCCAATTTTATAAAACGAGTTATTTTATTACCAACTTATTACTACTTCACTTAGAAAATTACGTAAATTTTAAGAAAATAACTAAAAAAATCAAATAAAGTTATTTGCGTGTTGTTAGTTCTGTAAGGAAAATTATATTATTGATCTGACTCACCATATTATCTATGGTCTCAACTAAAAAAATATATTTTATTATTTTTTATATGCCATTTGAAAAATAATTTTTAGAAGTTAAGTACTCCCTCTGTCCCACTCAATATGTTCATTTTGTGTTTTAAAATTGTCCCACTTAAAATGTCTCATTGAAAAAATCAACAACTTTTAAAATACATATTTCCTTTTATACCCCTTTTTTAGTTTCCCATCAAAACAAAATTCAACTTTTTAAGGATAAAATTGTCGTTTCAATTATTTTACATCATATTTCTTATATAAACTTTTTCCCCTAAAATTACGTGAAAAGTCAACAATGGACGTTTTAAATGGGACGACAGGAGTATTATTTAAGTGAGTTCATGATATGAAAAAGTGTCGATCATATAATTTTCATTGGTTGGGATCATCCTAACTTATGTGGTAAGTCAAATCTAGATATAATTTCTCCGTAATTGATAGATGAAGAGATATATACTGAGAAACTATAGAGGGATTAGTGGGGCCATGGCCACAAAAATAATAAAAACTAGAAAAAAATATGGTAAAATTATATTTTCTCTTAAAAATTATATAATTTATTGTTGACGCTCTCTAATCTTAAAAATTGTCTAAATAACCCTCTAATATAAATGTTTAAAATATTTAATTTATGTGAAAACCCAATGATTTATCCAATTTCTTTGTGATTGGGATTGATGAGAATTTATTCATATAACAAAAGACATGCCGATAAGTATTTGTATCATTTAGGAATTATGAATTAATTACATGCAAAGCTCATATTCAATAATAAAAATGATTTATTTTTAAGTTAAAAAGGTGGAGACTAGAACTTTAATTTATTTCAATAAATAAATTTCATTTTATATAATTGTGTAAACAAATATAAAAACAATTTATATGTAAGATGTTTGTCAATACTAATAAAAACCATTTTAAAATAAAAAAATGTAAAAATATTTTTGTTTAATATTATTCATTTAACATTATAATTTTTTAGGATTTTATATTTTATTTAATGTTGTATTTTCAATTTATTTATGTTGGAGTCACACTGTACCCAATCAATTAATACTATTAATATAATTAAAAATCAATCAATTAATACTATTAGTATAATTAAAAGTATTTTCAATTTATTTCAATAAATAAATTTCATTTTATATATAATTGTGTAAACAAATGTAAAAACAATTTATATGTAACATGTTTGTCAATACTAATAAAAATCATTTCTTAAAATTAAAAAATGTAAAAATACTTTTGTTTAATATTATTCATTTAACATTATAATTTTTTTTAGGATTTTATATTTTATTTAATATTGTATTTTCAATTTATTTATGTCAAAGTCACATTGTACTCAATCAATGAATACTATTAATATAATTAAAAGGCTTAACAGTAAAAAAAAGTGTTCAACTTATACATTTTTTTCAGTTTGGTACCTAATGTTTTTTCGGGCCACTTTGGTGCTTAACGTTTTATTCCGTAATTCAAATCAAGTTTTTTTTATCAATGGGCGTTAAAAATTTTCTGTTATCCAATTATAATATTACACGTGACATGTTTTATTTATTTATTTAATTTCTAATTTTTTAAAAATATGAACTTCTTAAAAACCCCAAAGTTTTATTTTTTTCAATCAAACCTTCAAATCACTTCTTCCACACCGTCCAACATCCCCATACATTGGTGGTTCACCGTTCACTACCTAAATAATAAAAAACTAATCAATTTTCCCACCCTCTAAAAATGTAAAAAGCCTTTTGATTTTTTTTTTTATTTTTGAATGTTTCAAAGGAGCAATTATAGGTTTTTATTGATTTTATAATCGGGATAAAAGGTTTTAGTTTTCAATTTATTTAAGGCAAGGGTGGGCGGTGGTGGTTGAATCGGTGGTGGGAGGGGAAGAATTTAGGGATTTAGGGTTTGGGTATGGGGTTTTAAAGAAATTAAAATATTTGGGTTTTTTATATATATTTTTTATTTTTTAAAAAAATTAAAATTAAAGAAAAAACCTTAATTTTTTAAAATGTTGTGTTTTTATTGGATAATATAAAAAAATATATTACGAAAAAATTTTGATTTGAGCTTTAAAATTTGACGTTAGGATAAAATATTCAAAAAAATTTAACAAAAAAAAAATGTATAGATTCTCCGACGGTGTTTTTTTACTATTAAGATTAATTAAAATAAGTCCCACAATAATTCCATTTTTTCCAACTAAAAAAAACTATATTCTCAGACCTCAAACTTCAGATTCTTTGTTTATAATCCTACTCAAAGAATTTTCTTAGCTACATTTTGATTGTTGTTTTCTCTTTTTATTCCTTGCTCCAAAGAAACCATGTAACTGAAGACATGTCTGTTTTTATTTCTTTGTATATCGTTATAGGTAGGCTTTAAAGTCAATGTTTTTGGTTGATTTATTCATCAATGTATTTAATTTTTCCTTTTCCCCAGGAAACAAATTCTGGGTTTTTCATGTCTCACGGGTTAAAACTTTTCTTGGTCGGTTTTCTTCTTCTTGCATTGTACTCTGTTTGGTTGGGGAGAAAGCTTGGGAAAGAGGAACTGTCAACTGAAACTGAAAGTGGGAAATACTTGCTGGTTTACTCAAAAGCACTTTGTTTTATTGAAACTCTTTTGGAGTTCATAAACTTTCTCCTTTTTCTTACCGTCCAAACATATCAGTATAGTAGTAATTATTGTTCTGTTATCTATAATCAGCTGAAAGTTTCAGTTTTTATACTTTCAATGCTAACCAGGTCGAGTATATTTTCTTCATAAGCTTTAGTCTATTGTTCTCTTCTTTTTTTGCTTTCAATATTTGAATTTGGGCAATTTTAGTTTAAGACTGTTCAAATAGAAGGCTGAAAATTTGATCTTTTTGTCATGTATCTCAATTTTGATTTTGATTTCAACTGCTCTAAAAAATGATATTGAAATTCTAGATAAAATTAACATTCTTTGACTCGGTATTTGTTATTTTCAATTTGTTGATAGTTTAGAGGTGGCTTAATTTGACCTCAGAATTATTTTGCAGTTGTTTCAATGGACTGCAGGCTTGAATAGAAAATAACAAAAGAGAATGGAGGAGTCATCTGGTTTGATCATTGGGATTTCTATTGGAGTAGTGATTGGTGTGCTTTTAGCTATTTCTGCATTATTTTGCGTTCGATATCATCCAAGGAGATCCCAGATCGGAAACAGCAGTTCCAGGAGAGCTGCAACTATTCCTATCAGGGCTAATGGAGCTGATTCTTGTACTATATTATCTGATTCGACTTTTGGTCCCTACTCACCTGTGAAATCCGGAAGAAATGGAATGTCAGTGTTGTTTGAAGGGTTTAGAAGGAGCAGCGTTGTCTCCGCTTCTGGAATACCTGAGTATTCGTACAAGTATGTTTGTTCGAAACTCTTCAATTATGCATCATAGCAGCTGGTTTTTATTGGTATTGGTATAAACAAATATTTTCTTTTCTTTACTTTTTATATGTGATTATGATTCAACAGAGTTTTTTGGTGATTAGTTTGTGTTATTTTCCATATGACATGATCAATGATTTAATGGCTATGGAGTTCTTTTGGTTCATTGTTGAATCATAATCACAAGGTAGATGATAGCATGATATGAACTTTTCGAGGTTTTCCTGCCCTGGAACCTGTGAAGTTGCTTGTTTTCGTAAAAGAGGGCATTCTTCATGAGAAATAGCTGAAATTATTGTGTTTCAATATATCACACAATTAGTATCTTGAAAACCGATCTAAATGCTTGAAAGTAAGAATATTTTTTAGCACCTAATACTTTTATTCATGTCATAGCAAACTAGTTAGCAGAGTTGGATTTTTTGTCTTGAATATCAGAAAATCGATTTTCCCATTATCTTTTTCCTTTATTTTGCTTTGCTAATTCATTGGTGGCATTGATCATATAGAGATTTGCAAAAAGCAACTTGTAATTTTACAACACTAATTGGACAAGGAGCATTTGGTCTGGTTTATAAAGCTCAGATGTCAACGGGTGAGACCGTGGCCGTGAAGGTGCTTGCAACTGATTCTAAGCAAGGGGAGAAAGAGTTCCAGACGGAGGTAGGGATTGTTAATGGTTAACTCACTCTCATTGGCATCTTTCAATCACAGATTCACAATATCTATCAAATCTGTATTAAAATTTGCATAAGCAATTGCGCAATACTATTACTCGTACAAGATACAAGCACTGTAGTATTTTTTGTTGTTACCATTACCCGGCATGATTTCCAGTTTCTTAAGAAATAAACACAATTTGGCATCGAGGACGAATACTAGCAGTAGCATCTTTTTGTTGTTACCCCTCTTTGTTCTTTTCTTCAGGCTTGAACTTATTTAATGTTTCACCCTTTTAATGCTTCAGGTTATGTTGTTGGGAAGGTTGCACCACAGGAATCTTGTAAATTTGGTTGGATATTGCGGAAAAGGGTCAGCATATTCTTGTCTATGTATATATGAGTAACGGCAGTTTGGCTTCTCATTTGTATAGTAAGTTGTCTTGATTTTCTGTAGAAGATCAGTACCGAAATATTGTATTATAGACTTGTAGATCAGCTGGTCTCCGTCTTCTCCCGGTTAACATTTTTTTTTTCTTTTGTAAAACAAAGCTTTTCTGGATCATTGGCATTCAATATTTTCTGTCACTTGCATTTTCTACTGTGTTGCCTGCTTTATTATCACAAAAGCGCGTCTTTTTTCTCTCTAGTCCATCGAGTCATTGTTGTCATGTCATTGCTAAAACCAACTCTGTTTCTGAGCTGGCCAACCTAACTAGTCATACTCTGTCACGAGCCATGAATGTTTTACATGATTAGGTTATGCAAATGGTGATATGGTTAAAACTAGTATGCATAACAATTAACTTGTAGTTTCCTGCATTTTGAAAATTCAAGCATCTACACGATTAGAAACCGCGTTTCATCTTTGTGCAGGTAAAGAACATGAATCTCTGAGCTGGAATTTGAGGGTTTATATCGCTTTAGATGTAGCAAGGGGCTTGGAATATCTTCATGATGGGGTAATATTTCTTCTTATTTGGACCATACATGGACCTGTCTGTGTTTGCAGGCATGTATTTGTGGATTCGCGTGCATGCATTTTATGTTTGTCGATTTCGATACACATTTATAAATTTATTCGTATCTCTTTTCAGGCAGTTCCTCCTGTAATACACCGGGACATCAAGTCATTCAATATCCTGCTGGACCATTCCATGAGAGCTCAGGTATGTTCTTCGTGGTGGTTGTATAATACATTTGCGGAGTTCTTTAGAAAATCTATTTTCTTATTCATTAGAAAACCTTTTGATGTTATCCTTATTGGAATGAACTGTGTTCTTGATTTTAAAAATCACCCTTTGTTTCCGAAATATTAGTGTATATATACTTATAAAAATGTAGGGCTTAATCTTATGGGATTGTCATCTTATGCAGGTAGCCGATTTTGGGATTTCAAGAGAAGAGATGGTAGACAAACATGCAGATAACATACGCGGAACTTTCGGATATCTTGATCCAGAGTATATATCGACGCAAACTTTTACGAAGAAAAGTGATGTTTACAGCTTTGGGGTATTGCTCTTTGAACTCATAGCTGGCAGAAATCCTTTACAGGTTCTCATGGAACATGTTGAGCTGGTAAGATCTTTAACTTCCTCTCTTTATGACTTAAAACTTTCAGAAAGATCTTTAACTTCCTCTCTTTATGACTTAAAACTTTCATGTTCTGAATATGATAATGATATGACAAACAGGCAGCTATGAGTACCGAAGATAACGTTGGTTGGGAGGAAGTCGCGGATTCTCGATTGGACGGGAAATTCGACGTGCAAGAGCTCAATGAAGTAGCTGCCCTTGCGTATAAATGTGTCGATCGTGTTCCCAGAAAACGGCCTTCGATGAGGGACATTGTGCAAGTGCTAACACAAATCCTTAAAGCGAGACACATCAAGAGGCATCGGACGTCTCTATCTGCCGTCACCATGGACAAGGTTTCGGTTGACTTAGAGCAAGGAGAAACTAAGATTCCGATAACCCTGCACCGAAGAGATGAGTCCAGGACAGCGCAGCTGACTCCATTTTTTAATGTGTTTGGTTTGACCTTTGTTTTTGTATAATGTAGTCCGGATGTAAAGGGTGTTTAGTGTTGGGAAACCATTGTTTGTAATTTGGTGTAACATAATTTTTTTATGATTTAAATTTGTATATTAATACTTCAGAAACGAAAATTGAATGAAAACAAAGATGTCTTTTAAAAGAAAAAAATGATCGAGCTCTATCTCAATTTTTAAATTAGTCTTCAAATTTTAATTGAGTATTCAATATTTTTAGTTTATGAATTTAGGTTGTAGGGTTTATAATTTAAGGTTTATAGTTTATAATTTAGGGTTTAGCAGAACAAACTTTTTTCTAATCACATTAGATCCAAATTAGGGTTAGAAATTTAATTTGAGTTTTTATAGTGTAAATTTACTTTTAGTTTTGTGTAAAATTAATTTTTTTAAAGTTTAGGGGTTTAGATTGTAAGGTTTAGAATTTAATATTAGTTTTAGAATTTAAAAAATGTATTTTTTAATATTTTACAAAATTTTAATTATAATAATTCAACCCTAATTGATTAATACCATATCCAATTAATCTTTTTAAGTTGTTTTCTTAAAAAATAATATGGACAAAAAAACTCAAACTTGCTATTTATTTTTAACATGCACTTAAATAGCACATGATATTTAATTTCATTCATTAATTTATACTTTTTCAATAGTTTAAGATCAGTTAAAATTTACTGATAAGGGTTGGGTGCAATAATTAAAAATTCTCTTAAAAAATTTTAAAAAAATTATAAATTTCGAACATAAATTTTAAAATGAAGATGTATTTTATAAAAAAACATTATAAAATTAAATTTTTATAGTGTGTAAATGGAGCCTTTTACGCTTTCCCCTATATGTAAACAACCATTTATTCTGTCACTTAGATCTCTTTTTCTCCTTCCCAAGCTTTCCACTTTTGCATTTCACACATATATTTGGGAAAGTTCGTAGTTTTTGTTGCGGGTCTAAAATGGCTGGTCGGGGCAAGACTCTCGGATCCGGGGCGTCAAAGAAGACGACATCGAGGAGTAGCAAGGCCGGGCTTCAGTTCCCCGTGGGTCGTATCGCTCGGTTCCTTAAGGCTGGGAAATATGCTGAACGTGTCGGAGCTGGAGCTCCGGTTTACCTCGCCGCTGTTCTTGAATATCTTGCGGCTGAGGTATAATCACATTTTCTTTCCTAATTTGGGTTTAATTTTTTTAAATTCTTAGGGATTAGTAGGTATATTTTTTATTCAAAATTGTTCATCTGGTTTTTAACCTAATTTGGGTTCCTTTAATTTTAGAAAATTTATTCTTTTATTAAATTTTTTTGTTATGATAATCATTCAGCAATTATTTTGGAGTTGTCATTCCCGAAAGAATTATGAACATATGTTCTAAATTAGGGTTTTCATAAAACGTTTATACAATTAGCTTTTCTTTTTCGGATCTGTGCTTTATATCTTCAAATTTAGCATCTTTAAATTTTCTTGGGCTAATAATAAATTAGGGTTTATCCCCATACATTAGTTTGCCACTCTTTCTCGAAGTTGAAATTTTGCGAAAATTTGATACTTTTTGACCCCTCAAAGTAGAAGAAATTAATCTATGTTTGTACATAAATTTTTTTATTGAATTGTCAGCGTTATCTATTTTACTAGTTTTACTTAGTAAACATTGTATGCTTGTTTCAGGTTCTTGAACTTGCCGGGAATGCAGCCAGAGACAACAAGAAAACCCGAATTGTGCCTCGTCATATTCAGCTCGCTGTTAGGAACGACGAGGAGCTGAGCAAACTACTCGGAGATGTAACGATTGCCAATGGAGGTGTGATGCCCAACATCCACAACCTCCTCCTCCCCAAGAAAACCGGAGGCTCCTCGAAGGCAGCTGGCGGTGATGATGACTAGACCCTGACTGATTAGTTCAGATTCCGAAAGCCGGCGAATTCCCGTTTTGCTACGCGTGATATGATTCTGATATGGAACAGGTCTTGAATTTTAGCTTCAATTGTTGTTGTCATTAGTTGAGTAAGAAGAAGAAAAGTCTTTTAATGTCTTTTGTGGAACTGCAGTTTGTTCACAGTGTTTTAGTTTAGTAGGTAGTTTAGGTTATTTTTAGTTTAATGTGAATATAATTTAATCATAAATCGTAATCTCGTGCTTGTTTAATAGAAGAATTGTGACCCCCTTTTTCCATTAATGACATGAATGCAAAATTTCAATTTGTCTGGTTTCTCCATCTTGATGAATGATGATTTGTCTTTGGTGGATATATGCCTTAATTTGTGGCGAGCAAAACTAAGCTCGAAAAAATTAAATTTTTTGACTTGACTTGAAATTGTATAAACTTGACTCGATTCGAATATAATTTCAAATAAAATTTGAATTGTAAAATGAAAATTTAAATAACTTAAAATTTTAGGTTGGTTTTTAAGTTTGAAATTTCTTAATATATATATATATATATAAAATACGAAGAAATAAATGTCATGTATGCATATCTTATATAGTTAAGAAAAGTCGTTTAAATTAGAATTAAATTGTATTATAACATGATAAATAATTACAATTAAATTTGTATAGAAACTCAAAAAAAATTTAAATAAAATTTGAGTTGTAAAATATAATATGTCAACTTAAATAACGTAAATTTTTTTAACTAGACTTAATTGAACGCTCATTCTTAACATTAATTGATGCTTGTTATGAGATTAACGTTTATGATAATTTTAAGAAGTGTCTCTTTTAGTTCATTTGTTAACAAAACTAAAATATTGTTTGTTACATGTGATTGATTTTTAATGAAGTTGGGAGTTTGTTTTGTAGTTTCGATTAATGTTTAAGGTTTTTTTAACAAATTTTATATAAGAGAGGAAAAAATATTGTTTCTAATGAGATTAGTACATAAATATAATACAATAATTTTTGGAATATTTTTATGTATTGCAATTGATCACATGTAGAGCTGTGATTAATTTAAATATGAAAATCAAACTTTTATTGATTCTCTTTTCAAACCGCAACGAGGGATAGATTTAGAGGCAGTCGTCCCTTTAAAAATTTAAATTTTTTATATAATTTAATTTTTTTTTAGAAATTTATAATATATTTTTTATTGAAAATATATTTTTACCCCCTAAAATTTTATAAGTTCGTCTCCCCTAAAATTTTATATGTTCGCCCCTAACATAAAGTTCTACGTCCGTCCCTAATCTCAACTATATTATTCTTTTTCGTGACTTTTTCTCTACACTATTAATTAAATGATTATCATACTTATACATAATTCTTTGATTAAATGAGTTTATTTTATAGTAAATTAATTTAATATTTATCATATAAATATTGAAATATTTTGATACGTTTTTATTTTCTAATTTAATAAAACATGTGATATTAAGTTTAAAATATGGTGGTGACTATTTTAAATTTGACGAGTCTAGATAGTTTTGAAAAGTTAGGGGGTAATTTTCGGTAAAATGAACACTGAAGTCGAGTTCAGGATGTCAAAAACGAATGAATTGAAAATTTTAGGAGTCCAATGACCGTTTTCGGCGGTGGTGACATCTAGTGGCGATAGATTTAGCTAAAGCTTAGGGTCAAATTAATATTTATTTAAGGTTTTAGAGATCAAATTGATATTTTATCTAAAATTTACGAATTAAATAAAAAATAAATTATTCGAACTAAAATGCCACATCATTATACTAACAGAAGATAACAGCTCATTGGTCAAATGCTATAAATCGATAACGTAAATAACCAAAACGTAACTTTTTATTTTAAAAATTGCTGATGAAATTCAAACAATTTGAAAACAAAAGTAGTTTACACTAGTTTTATATACTTTTAGATTTTTAATTAAGTATTATTTATTTATTTTCATCAATTTATTTACATTTTTATCTTTTTGTATCGACATACAAATTAATTTAAATTCTTATTTTTCAAAATTAAAAACTTAAAACAAATTTTTTTTATAAAAATTTTCAGTTTTTCATAAAATTCTGAAATTTTGAAAGTTTTACAAAATAGTCCTCAAATCCTTAAAATTTCTTAAACCCAAACTCGCAAATCGTCGTCGCTTCCGCCGCCGATCACCTCTTTTGACCACACTCCTTTGGTCGCCAGACCAAGATGATCATTTTTCTCAACACGGCGTCATTGAAAATGACGAACGACGTGCAGCCGAACGTCGAATGCAAAATTGATGTTCGGTTGGCACACTGTTTGTCGTTTTAGGCGATGTCGTGTTGGAGAAAATAACTGTCTTGATTCGGTGACCAAAGAGATGTGCTCAGGGACGACAACTGACGGCGAAAGCAGCGGCAATTTGGGGGTTTGAGTTAGGAAAATTTAAGAAATTTGGAGACTATTTTATAAAATTTACAAATTTTTAAGATTTTATGAAAAATTAAAATTTTTGAGTGTTTTTCTTTAAAAAATAAAAAATCAAATTAGTGCCACGTGTCAAGCATTGATTGATTAAAATTTTTTAACACCTTTTAACTGTCAGGCACCTAAAATTACAATTGTTGAAAATTTTGGCACTTATTTTTATAAAAAATACTTTAAACATCTAAAATTAAAAAATATATATACTTTAGACATTTAATAAAAGCAAGAATATGCGTATATAAACATGTGTGTATTTTTCCCCTTCTTCAATGAGTTGCAATTGATGGGATCCCGTTGTAATGATAGGATCCCATCTTTGCCATCTCTTGTTCAAATTTTAACATCTTTGAATTACCAATACAAATTAAAAAGAAAAGATTTTGAAATTGATTGGTTTTCCATTTCTTCTTTTTGAGCTCTTTTCTGTTTTTTAATCAAAATATGATCCTCATCCCATTTCCTTTTGGCTCTCCGAGGGAAGATAAATTCTGGGTTTTGCTTGGTTTTTGGAGTTCTGATTCCAAGTTTCATTATTTCATCAAGTTTTGGAGGAAAATCTGCTTATTTTTATAGCAGATTTTTAAGGTTTCCTTCCGAGGGAAAATTGAATTGTTGGTGCTAAACATTATAAGAAATTGAACATTTTGCTGATAGAAATTTCTAGGGTTTTGGGATGTGTTGGTGGCGGGGGTTCTGTTTATTGATGAAATGAAAAGGAACCCTTTTTGTGTTTTTGATGATGCTGATGATACAAGGACAAATGGGTGTCACAAGAACAAAATGTTTGGGGTATTTGGTAGTTCTGCTTTTTGTATCATTTGCTGTCAGCTTAGATCCAGCAACCGGACAGATTGATGATAATCTGGTAAAGGAGATTGCTCCACTTGTCTACTATAAGCTCATTGCACATAAACAGTTTGGTTATGTGATTGGTTTTGTTTACTTTAATGTCCATTGAATGCAATTGATTTTGTTTGAATAATGTTTTGTTTATGGATAGGAACCAATTATGGATTTCTTTACTTAAAAATTACTTCATGTTCATTGAAACAGTGCTTAAGCCTTTTATTGTTGGTGTTGAAATGGTTGGCATCACGTTTAATGAAACCTTGAGAATATGATGGAATCACAATTTAGCAATTAACCATTATTTAGATGTATAATGTAGTTTCAGTGACTTCCGTATTGATTATCCATGAGGTATGTTCTATAAGTTGGTTGGAACAATATTAGAGGTTGAAATAAGTAAGCACGAATGCATTGAAATATCTGCTGGAATACGGAAGTTTTTTGACGATACCAGCAGCTTGCATATGCGGATGGATGGTACATACTCAACTTTTGAGAACTGGAAGAGGCATTACATGTTCTACTTTTTGTGAACTGCTGGAATTGTCTTCAAACATGTTTCATATCGTTTTAAGGCTTGCTATTGCCATTTTCTGATGTCAGTGGCATTGAATATTGATAACAAAAAAAATGAAAATGTATGTTAGGTGATGAAAATCATTATTCATAAGGTTAAAGCTTGTAATTTGCACTGTAAATAGGTTAGGACATTAATATGTTTGTCGTTTCTGTTTGTTCCAGAAGCAACAACTACGTCCCTTTCCCTTTGTTCTGACATTGTTTGAATTAAGTTGTTTACATACAGGCTGAGCTGTTATGGATGAGTTGCAAACAAGATTTGAATAATTTGAAGGAAGCTTTTGAAGATCCCAAGTTACATCTTTCGGAGGAAACACGAAGTACAGCCAATGATATCTATAAGAAAAGTCACTCATTAGCAAAAGAAAGCTTTCAGAATTTGATTAACGTTCTCCATCCCCAGTTAAAGCTATCTCTTTCTGACTGCATAAGAAAGAATAAACTTCTATTCCAAGAATCTGGAAAAGACAGTGGCTTTAAGACTTGTTACCCCCATTATTCTGAGTCATTGATTCGCTGGTGTGAGGTTTCTAGAAGGAGTTTAGCTACTCAGAGCTTTGCAGTAGACTCTGCCTCGAACTTTAGGCCCACCCTCACCCCGATCCTCAGCTCCAGCCCCCTCGCTTTCTTATGAATCTCCTGGTTCTAGTACAGATCTATCGCTAAGTGTCAAATTATCAACTTCTCAACTAACAATACATAAGAAACAAGCTTTAGAGGCAGAAGAAGGATATTTAGAAGAGGAAGAGGCAGAAGAGTAGACCATACAATAATTGTCATTGCTTGTGTCACGACTGCAGTAGTAACGTCTCTTATTGCATTAGTGGCACTATTTTTCTTCTGTCATAGTGATTCTGGATCTACATTAAATGATGAGAGTCCCCTTCTCAGTTTAAGAAGTAATTCCTCAGGTGGTATTGACTTTCCCTTTCGAGCTTGCTGTTGCCTTCCAGAAGCTTTTGTCAATTTTTTATTTATCAAAAGTTCCTTTTTTTCCAGATTCTTTTCATGCTGCTGGATCTAGTAAAGAATCAAGCTTGCATAAAAATGCTTCAACTAATGGCATCGAATCCAATGCTCTACAAATCTCCTTGGATGGAAGCGCATCAGATGGAAATGCCGCCAACGCCTCAGCTGAATCTTCTGAGACACCAGGCAATGCCGGTTCGCAGTTACAGTTGCCTCCAGGAAGGGCCGGTCCAGGTGGATTACCTCCTTTGAAGCCTCCTCCTGGCAAAGATGCTCCTCAACCTCCTGCCCCAGCTAATGCTCCTCCTCCACCACCTCCCTCTGCAGGCCCTCGACCTCCTGGACCTCCTCCTCCACCTGCACCTCCAGGTGCTAAACCAGGTCCACCACCACCACCTCCTCCAAAAGGTGGTGCTCCTTCACCACCTCCTACAAAAGGTGGTGCTCCTCCACCACCTCCTCCAAAAGGTGGTGCTCCTCAGCCACCTCCTCCAAAAGCTGGTGCTCCTCCAGAACAACCTCCATCCTTAGGTTCAAAGGTACCTCGACCACCAAATGCCTTGGGTCGTGGGGGACCTGGCTCAGGGGAGGCTAAAGCCAAACTGAAGCCATTTTTTTGGGATAAAGTTGCAAATACCCCTGAGCAAGGACAGGTGTGGAAACAGATTAAAGCAGGATCATTCCAGTATGTAACTATTCCTTTCTTGTTTCCTTTTACTCTTGATGCCAACGGATCAGTATGGGATACTTGGTGCTAACTTTGCAGGTTCAATGAGGAGAAGATCGAACACACTTTGGGTATTCACCCGTTGAGAAGAGCAAAAGTGATAAAAAGGAGTCCAATAAGAAGGAACCTCAGTTTATTCAACTCCTAGATGGCAAGAAAGCACAAAATTTAGCAATCCTTCTGAAGGCGTTGAATGTGACCTCAGAAGAAGTTTCTGACGCACTTGTTGAAGGTGCTTTCCTCCACCTTATTTATCCTTTCAAAAATGTGCTTCTGAGAAACATATGTTCAGGTTTTTGAATCAACGGTGCGGACAGATTTTTATCTGGCATACATGGGTAATACCAAAATATGCCTAGCGATTACTGTCAGAAGCATTTGCACCACTAACTATAATGTCCCTGCTTGCAACTACTGGTGGATAATCATTGATAATTAATAGAAGAATTCATCTGGGGATTTTTTTCTAATGCCTATTAGTATTGATCCTTCCAAAGTAGAACTACCCACCTTTTCCCCTCTTAGTTGATTCCTTTTGATTTTTCGTACATTGTACCTCAGCTTGAGAAAGAATCTTGGTTCCCATCCCATGTTTTATACGTCTTCCATGGGTATAGTTATGCGAGTGCCTGAATCGAACATGGATATCTAGTTGAAGCTAACCATTTGAGATAAGATCAGCCTGAAGTGTTTTTGTTCCTCCTTCATTCAGTTTTGGGTCAAGGAGGAGAAAAGTAATTATCATATTGAATGAGCTTTTCTACACATGAAATTAATTTGAGCGTACATAGGCACAGATGTTCCACTAAACCCGATTTGATGTTCGGAGGAAATAGACATAACTACATAAGTTAACGATTTGTGATTTAAAAGTATTTTCTTAAATATCAAGTGAGGGAATAGTTCATAACTGAAAGAGCTTCAAGAAACTTTATGTTCTTTGATCAATCATGTGTTTGATTGGCTTTATGCTGTTACACTATCTTGCAATTTCAATTGATATAGTATTACTAATGTGTTAAGTTTTCAATCTTGATAATCTAACCAGTTCTTCTGAAATCAGCAAATGAGCTCCCCACTGAACTCCTTCAAAATTTATTGAAGATGGCACCGACAGAAGAGGAAGAACTCAAACTTAGACTGTTCACTGGTGAAATTACTCAACTAGGCCCTGCTGAGCGGTTCCTGAAAGCTTTGGTCGACATCCCTCATGCTTATAAAAAGATGGAAACACTGCTATTTATGTGCTCTCTTCATGACGAGCTTACTGCAAGTAGAGAATCCTTTCAAACATTAGAGGTGGGTCATTATATTTTAAACTGTATGACTTGCATGATAAATATGGTTTGATAATTCATCTGAGGTATGTCATTCATCGAAAACATATTTTAGATAGTGAACCAAAGGTAAATTTAAGGATGTGTATTTTCAGGGGAAAACACAAACTCTTCTATGCAATGATATTTAGTCTCTTTCCTATTTTTTCAGTCTGCTTGCAAGGAACTCAAAAGTAGCCGCCTTTTCCTCAAGCTCTTAGAAGCTGTCCTTAAAACCGGAAATCGCATGAATAATGGGACATTCCGTGGTGGTGCACAAGCTTTCAAACTTGACACACTTTTGAAGTTAGCAGATGTTAAAGGAGTAGATGGTAAGACAACACTATTGCACTTTGTCGTCCAAGAAATAATACGCACTGAAGGTTTGAAAGCTGCCCGTGTTGAAAGAGAAAGCAAAAGTTTTAGTAGCATAACATCCAAAGATCTTCTTGAGGATGTTTCCCCTGATGAAGAAGAGCACTACAGCACCCTTGGTCTCCAGAAGGTTTCAAATCTGAGTAGTGAGCTTGAATATGTCAAGAAAGCTGCTGCTCTTGATGCTGAAAACTTAACAGTGACTGTTGCCAAAATTGGCCAAGCAATGGTAAAGGCACGTAATTTCTTGAACACGGAGATGAAGGATAGCAACAAAAAAAGTGGTTTTCACGACACACTAAAGAGTTTTGTGCAGAATGCTGAGCCTGATGTCATGTCGTTGCTTGAGGAGGAGAAGAAAGTAATGGATTTAGTGAAGAGCACTGGCGATTACTTTCATGGTAATGTAAAAAAGGATGAGGGCATACGATTGTTTACCATTGTTCGAGACTTTTTGATTATATTGGATAAGGTGTGCAGAGAGGTTAAAAATGACCCTATTAAGCCACCACCTAAAAAGCAGGGGTCCAATGCATCATCTATCTCTGAGTCTCGTCCTGTACCACCACCTTCTCCTGATCCTCGTCAGAAGCTTGCTAATGCACTTTCTCAGCAAAGGTTGGATTATTCTAGTTCCGATTCTAGTTCAGATGAGAAGAGTTAATATTTGTTCTTTTGGTAAAGGTATGATGTTCTTACCCTTGTCAAGCAAATCTTTTACCCCTCGCCACATTATATACTGAAACTTAGTATTGAGACAATATATGATTTGAATAATGTTGCTAGTGAGATCTAAGTTCTGTTTTTTGTCAGATGCAAGATATCTGTGGAACTAACATCACAAAGTGCCGTTGACCTTCCTCTGCTACCCGAACTTGTGCTTATATCGATTTTGAACAAATATTTAACTGGGTGTTGAAACTAGAATCTACTTTATCTTGAAGGGAAGAAAACTTTGGTATATGATTCTTCATTGAGTGAACGGTAATACCCTTTTCTTTCCTTCTTGACACACATTAACTGCCCCGCCCTGCTTCGGATTACTTAATGCTCCGCTTGGTAGGACTGAAAGATGGAAAGGGATTGGAATGAAATGAAAAATTTTTCAATTTAATGGCTGAATTACAAATGTAAGATATTGTTATGAATTTTAACTATTATATTACAATTCTTTCTATTCTATTTAATGTTCACTTATATCTGCATTTTGTCTGGGATGGCTGAAACATGCAAACCAGTAGATCAGATAATCTTGTATATATTCATTGAAGAAACTGCAACATAAGGGCAATAAACAAAAAATAGGATCAGTTTAATTACAGACTTGATATCAAATCTTTTATCATAAATTTGATCAACGAACGATCAAATTATTCTAAGATTGAGAGCACAAAGATGAGCATTTATCTCAAGTAAGGAAAGGCATTATTTATTATATTCCAATATGCAAAGTGGCTGCTGCATTTCCACAGCTACAAATTCAAGCATCTATGAAGAGAAAAGGAAGATACCAATTCTTCTTTTTCAGGAAAAGCAGCTCTAAAAGATGCCAAAAACCAGATGCATGCATATGTGCCATCCAAATTGCCACAAAAATAAAATGAGAGAAAAAAAAAAGGCCTCAACAGGTGGAAATGGAACAGACAGCCGGCATCCATTTACTTGAAAGATATACTTTTAAGTTGCTTTGATTTTCATTTTTGTTCGGTCTTTGACATATATTCAGACATAAGAATGGAGATGTGATATTTTAAGTCGAATCCGGATAAAGAAATATGCTTTTCACACACCTTTAACGTTTATTTTTTTTATTCTGTTTTTATGCTGTCCGAACCAGTTTCTGATTAGTCTTTTCGGTCTGTAATCTTATGGAATGATTGTTGAAATTTATTGGAGAGCATGGCATCCAGAATTGATGGTTCTGCAAAATTTTCCAGCAAAAAAGCATCAATTCATGCCTAGTCTACCAGCTGTTAGTACCCGGACTCGAAAGTAAGTCACGCGAGACTCGATTTTTTTAAAATGTTTTTTCATATATTTGGAGGATCATAGTGCGATATCAAATGTGAATACTTTAGGACAAATGAAGAGTCCATGTTTCTTCTCATAGTGATCAATTTCCAGAAGAGAATGATTTCTTTTCTACTTTTTTTTTCAACTTTACACTCTTCAAAATGTTCCCAGGGAATCTGTCCACTGCTTTATCAAAAAGACTCTCATTCACACTATAAGATGCCAAATTCCACAAAACTCACGCAGGAAAACTCTGAAAATCATTTTTTTCCTTTTTGTTTGGTTTTGCAATCTTTCAATGACTAGTTTTCTTAAACTTGAAGTTCAAACAGAAGATCAAACTCCTCAGAAATGGTGTATTTCATTAGCGGAAGACGAATTCAAGAGGCTTCTCTCCCAGGGAAATCCAACAGTGCATAAGGTATTTGGGGAAGGATCATTGTTTAGTCCACTTTTGTTTGGGAAATTCTTTGATCCATCAGATGCCTTTCCTCTGTGGGACTTCGAATCCGATAGCTTATTATCGAATCTAAGGAACTCCGGTAAGAGCTCGGTTGATTGGTTTCAGACAGACCAGGCTTATGTTCTTAAAGCAGAACTACCAGGTAAGTGTTCTTTTCAGTCACCCTTTTAAGAATTCCAAACTTTGAATCTAAATTTAATGTTCATAAAGGTAGATATGAACCCTAAGTTGGAAGCTGTGTGTGCCTTGTAAAACAAGGAACCTTCTTTACAGAACAGTTATGGCATCCCATAGGTTTAGTAGTTGTTTATTTTTGTCAAGGCTGATCGATGATGTTTTGATGGTCTTAAAGATAGATAGGAGCCCGTGCCTGTAAAACAAGGAGCCTTGTGTTCGAAACATTTTTTGTTCCAAAAAAGGGAAAACTAACTGAAGTTAGTCATGGGGAATCCTTTGAAAGAGTAGGGATTAAGAGATTCCATAGGTTTAGTGGTTGTTTATCTTTTTCAAGGCTGATCAAATGATGTTTTGATGGATTAAACCAGGAATAGGGAAAACAAATAATGTACAAATCCATGTCGAAAAGGGGAAAATTGTTGAAATTTTTGGCCAACTAAAGCTGCTACAGAGGGAATCTCAGAAAAAAGATTGGAGAAGCTGCAATTGGTGGGAATATGGATACGTAAGGAGGCTCGAACTGCCAGAAGATGCAGATTGGAGAAGAATAGAGGCATCCCTAAGTAACGATGTGGTTCTCGAGATCCAGATCCCTCGAAATCCTTTGCATATGGATACTTCTGCGGATGGAGTTGGCAAAAAACCTGAATGAATGTGAAACAAATTGACACAGAAGAACTCTAAGAACATGATAATCTGGACATGATGAAAACTTTTTATATGATATTACAACATGAGATAGACCCTGCAAGAATATGTGTAGTCATAAACATTTGGTTTCAGATAGCAGATACAGTGCCTGGTTAATTATCTGCAATTCAGACCTGGATTCTTGTTTCCTTTGTTACTTGGACTCGGGTACGAGTCTGGGATACAGGTATTGTCCGACACGGATATGTTCAAGACTTTCAAGTTTTTCCATGTATTTGGATAGTCCAACATGGGTGTTGGACATGGTTACTTCAGAAAAATGAAAAAGACACAGTAACATGTAACACATGACATAGCTTATTTTGAATTTTGATACCAGTAGATACATCTTACATTAAAACCAACAACCTAAAAGTTAAATAATGTGTCTGAAATCTAAAGAATAGGTCAAAATCTTCAACAATGAAATATGGATTAGTATTTTTGGTACTTGGGAGCTTGCAAATCTTCAGATTCTTGCTTCAGCTATGCTTGTGCCGATATGGATAATACTCAATTTCTTAAAATATACCTCATAGATATGTCAAATATGTATCGGACATGAGTACTTTCACAAAAATAAAAATCGGGAAATTGATTCTGTCATCAAATTGAAATCAGACACAATCATCTTTGTTTTTTTTTTTTCATATATGCTAATGTATTCAAGGACAAATGCACTGCATCAATGTTAAGCATATAGAATTTGCTCAATATTTGACAAAGAAAGATGCTGCAGATTTAGGCCATTCGATCCATGACCTCTTGGAGAATAAGTGTTGTGTCTCGATAACACGATTTGGTCTGGGGAAAATTACGCATCTTCGCAGCATCTTCCAGCTGCCAACAAAACCAGAAAGCATTTACAATTCTTAGCCTGATATTAAACTTTCATTTTCTGCAAAGATTGATTCTTTTACCTTTTCAAAACTGTCAAATAATCTGTTAGCCAAAGTAATGAGCGGTTGCTTATCATCCACTGCTGCTGCAGAGATGATTTTGTCGAAATCGAAGTACATAACAGTAGATTTAAGTCTCAAATACTTCTTAACATAATTCAAAGTGTCTGGTCCAATCAAATCCGCCATTGCAAGCAGATCAAATGCATATTTCTTGAGCCTATACATGCGGTTCTTGGTGTTAAGATTAGCCACATATAGTCCTGTCTTGACGAAAGATCGAGTTCCGGTCTCCGGATTCGTAATATCTTCTGTCATTGGAGGAAAAAAACGGAATCACGTTTCAATTCATATCAAAGATATCAGATTTTTGTATTACAAATGTTAACACCAGCAAGAATAAGAATGAGCAAATGATCATAAGAAAGCTTACTGTTTTCGACCGAAGGAACGGGCAAAAGATCGGTAATCCAATAACCATTATCTTCAGCGAGGGAGATACCGTTGCCAGAAGTTCCAACAAGAGCAATGGAGGCAAGGGCCAATGCCATTCTTCTTGTAGTTTGTAGTGGTTGTTGTTCATGGAAGTTTGAAGTGTTCTTGCCGAGAAACCCAATAATTTTCGATGTTTTTCGGCTTCTTTGGACCGTTGGAAGCTTCGGGATAACGGGAAGGGTCTCGCAGATTCCATTTAAGCTGGCTAAATGCGCCATTTTCGTGAAAATTTTGAGGATTGAAGAAGAGTTGCAGTGCTAAGTTAGAGATAAGAGTAAGGTTTCTTTGTGTTTCAGTTTATATCCGTTGAAGCATTGGCAACTACTGACCACCAGAAGGATATCCATCTCAAGGATAGTTTTGTCATTTCAGCCCCATTTATTCCCATGTTTTTATTTTGGTCACTCAATTATTATTTTTGACAAAATCATACCTAATGTTATATTTGTTTCATTTTGACCGCCGGCCGTTAAAAAATTAACGATTATACTAACGTGACATTTTTTATTTTAACGTCATTCCCTCTCTTAATCACATGTAGTTAAAAAATACCAAAGAATGATTAGTATTTGAACAAATAGAAAAGTCCATTTTATTTCCCTCCGGAAAGAAGAGTTCCAGAAAAC
Source organism: Hibiscus mutabilis (assembly GCA_019671005.1). Classification (NCBI taxonomy): domain Eukaryota; kingdom Viridiplantae; phylum Streptophyta; class Magnoliopsida; order Malvales; family Malvaceae; genus Hibiscus; species Hibiscus mutabilis. The sequence goes on along the minus strand of CM033751.1, from coordinate 31,249,473 downwards.
CAGAAGCCTTTTGCAACATTTCAATCTGAAAATCTGTATTTCAGGCCATGAATTCGTTGCTCATATACAACATGTACTCTTATCATCCTTATGTCTCACTAAAATCTCTCAACACGCCTCGTTTTCACGATGCCCGAATGTGACAACCCTTGATGAATTTATCGGAGAAATCGATGTACTTAGCCCACAGAGGTCAAAGTTGAGGGAAAGCAATGTCAAGCCAAGGTTTAGCTCTGCCATTGAAATGGATAACGCCAGCAGTCTCGGCATCGGATAAAGTTGTATTATCTTGGTATCCCAATCCCAACATGTGCCAGAATGGATCGATAACTCGAACATGACCATGGAATGCTATTAGTCCAGGCGGTAACGTTCCCAGCTGCCATAAACTCAGGTCTGATTTCAAGTTCTGCAGCACCAATAAACTTAGTCAGGACACCAAAGTTACTAAGTGCCCAAATATTATATTCAAAATCGAATATTTGAGCTTACCTGTTCGAGCCAATGATAATATGTGAGGGTAATGTTGGACTTCCTCCAAGCCTTGAGATCGAATATGTTCATACCATAAGCCCATGCACATTCATTAGGATCAAAACTATGTGCAATCAAAGGATGTGAAAAGTTGAGATAGCTCTTGAATCTTTTTGACATCACGAACGAATCTTCGCCTCTACATGTCTCGACTGCTCCGTTTACTTTCCCATTCATATCGATGTCCCACAGAGGTGAAAGATCGGTTTGTATCACGATATCGTCATCCAGGAAGACTACCTTGTTCAGGCTGGGAAACAGCTGAAAAACAGAAACGGAGCTTAAGAAAATGTTGGGATATGATATGAGTACGTGTTCGATACGAATTATATATTACCTCGGGTAAATGTATGCGGATGTGATTCATCAAGGAGTTGTATTTAGGACTAAGTGCTTGTAGTTTTGCTGCAATGACTTGAGGCTTCTCGGTGTTATTTGCAACTATTGCTGATGAGCCCCCTCTGAACTTTGACCTTACTCGTTGATCTTTTTCCATGGCCTCCAAAACGGGATCTTCCCTTTCGAAATCCAATCGAATTGATTCAATGCCTTGACCTCAATTACAGCAGGAGCTAAAGGATGCAACGAGAACCAGGCCTGCATCGGGGCATACGTTTTTTCATCAGTTATGATGTGTAGCACGAAATTTCGAGGGTGCAAGGCGTTTTTAACGAGGGATGTTGCAACGACCGAGGCGGCAAGCACATTGTCGGACGCCAAGACAAAGTGGAAGTAAGAGTTGTCAACGAGGGCAGGGACGAGCTCGGGCGAGGGGAGCTGGAGGCGAGCTGCGGCGTTGTTGGAGTGTTCATTGGCTAGCTTTAGTGCCAAGCAATGCAACTGTTTTGGTATGCTGCTTGATGCTACATGTCGGTACAAATATTCCTGGATTTTGGCTTTTCTCGTTCTTTGTTCAAGGAGAAGTACCTGAAAAATATGTCAAATTGTTCATCATATCTCTGACTATATATATATATATAACATTTTCGGAACAGAACACTGACCATTTGTCTGAGCTTTAGAGCAAAGGATTTTGCATCAGATTTGCTGCTTTCTTTGATTTCAGCCATGAAATCTTGTAATGTCTGAGGTATATCAGATTTCCCTTGTACTTCATCTTCACTTACTGGTTCATCTAATATTCGGTATATCACCTCTGGAACCTTTACATGTAAAAGCCAAAATTCATTTTTTTTTTTTTTCTTTAAAAAAAAAACTGATATTCTTAATTATTGTCAAATATTTTAATAAACATAAGAGAAATATTTAATGGAAATAATTTGTTAATAAATAGAATATATGAGTTTCAGAATTTACATTTGACTGAATCCTCCTTCCCAAGATCTTTGGCGCTATTCTTTTTCCCAAGCAACCTATCATAAATAAAACAAAACCAATAATTAAAATTCAAATCCCAAATTTATTTCTATTAATTACAATTATCATCACCATTTTCATTTTTTAAATATCCATATTTAATATTTATGATTGGTATGAATTTAGATGTACATACAGAAATATGCTCATAAAAAAATAATTAAAGAACTAAAAATACTAAATATACTCTTATCCAAACCTAGAGATAAAATCCAAAGATTATTTTTTGTTTAATTTAGATATACAATTCATTTGGTTGAAAAACAATTAAAGAACTAAATATACTTGTATTTGACTCTTATCCACCAAACATAGAATAACCTCCCAACTAATTTTTTTTTTTATTCGATTCACAAGATGAAAATTCAACAATTTTATAACTTTATTTAAAATCCTCTTAATCTAGTTTTACCAATTCACAACGTTAAAATTCAAATTTCTAACGACTCATAGCGCCTATATTAAGTTAAAATATAATACCAAATAAAATATATAATGCAAAATAAAATATATGATTTTGTAAAAAAAAAAAGAGTGAAATACCAATGGTGGAGCACTTGGAATGATCCCCATCAATGGCATCAACAGTGGACAAAACGAAGATGAATCGAAGGAGGAAAGTGAAGAAGAGAAGAGAGTAAAAGAGCATTCGATAGGAAGCCCATCGGGGACCAACCCTGACCTTGATGAACTCTCTTACACCTTTCCCCGGCAACACCGTTACATGTCTCAGACTCGGCGACACATGCAGCTGCATTGCTCTGAAACAAAGACAAAAGCCGCCGCCTGCCGGAGTTCTTCTGAAACGGTTTTCAGAGGTGAAGAAGAACTGAGAAAGGAAAGAAGTCCAAGGTGAAATGGGTGAAAAAATGGAGGGGTTTTGAAAGGAACTGTATTTTTCAACAGTTACCTAACATTACATTGCTTGGAACCTGTAAGGGTTTTCTAGAAGTTTAGGGGTTGTTGGAGAGAAAAAGACATGGGACTTTGTTCTTGTTGAGTTCGGAGGTTTTCGCTTGGTTTTCAAGTTGAGAAGTTGAGAGATCAAAAAAAAAAAAAAAAAGGGGGATTATTTGTTTGGTGTTACTTAGCTTTGCCTCCACATGAAGGCATATAGACATGTAAACATGCATGTTAAAAGTAACATATTCATTGGATAAAACTTTAAGCATGGAGTGTTTTTTTCATTTCAAATCAAGGGAAAAAAAATCACTTTCACTTTGGGGAAACAAACAATAAACCTTAAATATCAAAAGAAAGCTTTATAAATTAACATCAGCTAGTCAAAATAACTGTTTAGCTTATAAGTATTTAGAGTATATCATTTTTTTCATTCACATATTTAAAGTGCTTTTTTTTATCAAAATAAATATTTAAAGTATATATTTTTGTTCATCTAGGTTTCTAAACGTTGACATATGATAATAATTCATAGGTACACAAATTTTACCCAAAAAAAATTTTAGATGTCTAAAATTATTTCAATCCTCCGAAAAATTTTTACTAAAAATAAGAATTTATTTTGATTTTAAAATCACTTTAGGTGGTACTTAAATGAAAAAATTATATATATTAGATACAATAATTTGTGATATGTGTTATTTATTAAAATAAAGCTCTCAATTAAAAAATATTATTTTTTATTTGTGTCATATTAACTTTTAAATAAAAAATTATTTATTTATATTAAAATTCCAAAGTATAATATTTTATTTGAAAAACTATTTTAATTAGTCTATAATTAATCTTTTGTTTTTTTCTCTTTCTTTAGCATTTATTTATTTTTTGTTTAAAGATTGTTGCTTTTTATTTGTTGAATAAAAGTAAAGTAATCATAAGAAATAATTACAATTTGTCTATTATTTATATTTCTGTCATGGCTATTTCTTATTGGTTTGAAGCTGATATATCGCCTAATCTGGTTTCGAACAAAACGTGAAAACACATGAAATGGTTCCATTAGAAATAGACAAAATAATATAATTATTAAATTATTAATAAAATGAATCTTTAAATAAAATTAAAGATTCAAATTATATTGTAAATTGAGAAAACTAAATTAAAAGAGTTACCCATAATAAATTTTAACAATATTCAATTGTTTATTACTTAAGGGTTTTTTAAAATATCAAAAGACCCTACAAATTAACATCAGATGGTCAAAGGCTGACATCCATTTTAAATTGTATAAATTTTAAACTATTCCAACGGTTTCAAACTAATCATTTTAAAAGAAAAACTTTACAATTTGTTTATTTAAACTTTTATATTTCTAAATTGGTCCTCAAACTTTTTGAACGTTCTAATTTCATCCCCAAATTATCAATATATGCTAAACATATTTTTGTTAATAAAACCTACAAAAACAAAATAACACTTACACATTATTAATAATATGATGTGAAATTTAAGATGAAATTAGCCCTTTAACCAAAATTTATTATATTATAGTTTGAGGATGAAAACTAAATTAAAAAAATTACCCCATAAAAAAATTTAACAATATTCAATTCAGTTTAATTCATATACATAAGATATTTTTAAAACATTAGCAACGGAACTTTTATCCAACAGGTCGATGAGGCTAATGTATTAGATTCATAACATCTTTTGACTTGAAAAAACATTTTTGGAGCTGAAACTTCCTATAAATAGAAAAGACAAGACAAGCAGTTTAACATGTTTGTTTTTTCACTACATAATTTAACACTCAGTTAAGTCAGCAACATGTTGGAAAAAAGCTTTCGTAATGTTTGTTCTGGCTGACTTAGTGGGAATGATTAGTTGCTTGGGACAGCATCCCATCGCCATATCGTCCCGTCCTCACAGCAACTGAGAATGGTGCTGCAACAAACAAAATCAAAACCAATGTTTGTTATGCACATAAACGGGGGGATCGTGTTTCATTGATAAAAGCAGCATCTGAAATGTGGGCGGTAGTTACCTTCCGTCAAAGGACATTGCAGTCTGTCTAATTGGAGACTTTGACTGAGCGTGAGATAATCTACCAGAAAGACGATATAAAAGACCGTTAAATATGTAAAGAAAGAATTTCCTTTCATTGCCAACTAGAGCAAATCAAGCAAACCTGGCAATGAGAACCGGAGGGCTACTTTGCACTTCCCAGACAAAAATCTTGCCTTCTCTATTCCCTGCAACATCCAGAAATACATATAAATGAGTACAAGCTCAAACAATAATATTAAACTTACCAAAATGCAAGGTTTGTTTGGGAGATCAAAAGATAATAAACGAGTAATAATCAGATAGGAGAAAAGGATAGTTGTAACTGAGCAAGCAATATACCGTAATTACTAATATTATTTACATACAAAAACAAAAAATAATAAAAGGCATTTGGCCTTTCCATATTACCTATTGCAACGGAATTGTAATGAAAGTCGTAAGAAAATTTGATGAACCAAATGTCACACTCCGGAACAGGGTACTTTTGAAGGATGTCAACCGTACCCTAAACAAGAAACATCATGAAGGTCATCATCGTCGTAGAAGTTGAGAGTTTCCCAGAAGATATAAATCTGTAACAAGAAAAATAAAGAGAAATCTCAAAGGTCAAACCTCTCCGGGAGATTGCTCCTTCGTCTTTGGTTCCCATAGCACGATTTCATTGTCAACACTCTATAATTACACCACACAGCAACTTATATCACCCCATGTGACATGAAATTCATATATTACTGACTCTTCATGCCAACGTATTATTGGACATGACACCAGAATATGACCCTTCAAGGATCCTCCAAAAACATGGAAAAGCTTTTAAAAAGCTGGCCATATCCATGCTGGACCATTGTCCAACACTCACACCGAGTGCAAGTAACTCGACAAAATTCCAGCATATGACAAACAGCATAAATGAAGATTTACAATAACAAGCTCTAGGAAAGTTTCACAAGAAAACCTCAACTCGGCCCTTCTTCCAGTAAGTATAGGAGTTCTAACTTAAGAAAGAAAATTCATAAATATTGTATCTCTAACAATGTAACTTGGTTTCTAAAAGAAGATAAGATGCCATCTAAAAAATAAGTGCCTTTCATCTTAGATCCTTACTTCAAGTACCCAAGCAGGACCTTAGAAAATGAGGGAAACATAATGTTAAATAACATTTAAAGTAAGACATCCGAAAGCTGCCTGCAATTTATACTACTTAGGCAAGTCATATACACAAAGGCTGTTTAATTATACTTAAACAAAAATAGCTCAAGTTACTCGACAACGATGTGGCAATGCTTGCTAAATCAAAATTTGAGCTCTCCATGAAAGATGATATAACAATATAAAGAGAAAATAGTTTACCTTTGACAGAATGAAATCACCAAGCCACCGAATACAGTCCACATAATTTGAATGAATTGAAGCTAAGAACACCTGAAAACAATAGATGTAACCATTAAAATATTAGAGCAACAGTCAAGATTTACATAGAGAAGAAGAAACAGCAGCTACTCACAGGGAATTGTACGTATTTTGTTGGGAATTTTGAAGGAATATCCGTCCATGTGAATGATTTCTCAACATAAGTCCAGAACTCTGTAGAAAGATTAAAAACATGATAGAAAGGAATGAATACCTAAATTGGTGTTTACTTGATGCTAATTATCGCATGAAATCACCGTCCCAGCAATCATAACATCACTCAATTCTTTTTGGTGCTAGACAATCAAACCTCAGATACAACCATTCCAGCTTACCCCAGAACCCCAAAAACCAAGGTCCTAGACAACATATAACCAGTCCTTTCCCGGTAAAAACCTTGGACATCCCTGGTTTTCACTCTAATGCTCCAATTATATCAGAAGATTTTGTTTTCTGCCACCAAAAACAACAAGAACAAAAAAATCCCACAATGATGATTTTCATAATCATACCTTTCATTGACCAAATCTTAACAGTGTTGTCCATCCCACAACTTGCAATTCGATAAATGTCTGAAGGATGGAAATCCTACAATAGCAATCATAATCATCGGTAAATGATTGGTGAAAAATATGTAAGTAGAAAACATAACAAATATTAAAAGCATGGTTCCATTCTCCAAGGGAAAGACAACTATAGGATAAGTCAATATTCTCGGCACCTACCACACTCAAAACTTCATTGCGGTGACCCCCGGCTCCAGCAAATATCAGAATGCATATTCCAGTATGGACATTCCACAATCTAACGGATTCATCCTGATCCAGCATCAAACATTAGCCGTTTGATAAAGAAAACAGTTATCAAGTTCAAGTAAATGGTTTGATGCTTACTTTACTTGCAGACACTATAAGTGATGGTTTCAATGGCTGAGTCCTAATTTCATTTACTGAGTCCCCATGGCCAACATAACTCTGCATGCACACGTCCATGCAATGGAATGAAAACAACTATGTACAGTATAACAATATCAATTTTCAACAATCTTGATAAAAAAATATCAATTTTCAACAGTGCTGAATGGACATAAAAATAAGTCTGAATGTGTAAGGATGATACCTTGTGTATTTTCTCATTACTTGCATCAATGACACGGATTATGCCATTAATACCTCCGGCAACCACAAATGGGGTACCATCAACGTTGCAAGCCCAACTAACAGTGTAGAAAGACTCATCCTTCTGATCTACAAAGCACATGGAATGCTGCAGTTATTCAAAAAGATAACTTTAAAGGAAGAAATAAATACAACCTAAGTGTTGTTTCTTACATCTTCATCTACATAAGACTGTAAAACAGCTATAACACCACCTTCAAGGCATTGGTATACAGTCACCTGTAAACAAAAGGACAAATTACCATCACTTCAATAGATGAATGAAGGTAGAAAAACAAAGAAAACTAGTTAAGATTGAAAATTTTCCAATCAGAATAAGAATAGAAACTAAAGCTAAAATAACAAAATATCAAAAAGGGTTAATTCATTCATAGAAATTAGTCCCAAAGAAATGGTTTTTCCCAAGGAAAATAGAATGCTGTCAGCTAATGTAAAGCTTCAGATATTAAAGTGAATAATTAAAGCTACTCAAAACCAAGGCAAAAAAGGACATTTGCTTAGCAAATTGAAGCAAAATCTTGCATTTGAACAGGTAAAACACAAAATAAAAATAAACCCATTAATTTACAGGGGAAAGGGTACCCAAAATGACAAAGACTGACCCGATTACCACCGACGGTAGCAAAGACGTTGAAGTAACGAGAGTCAATGAAGTTGAAAACGACGGCGTACAAGGGACGTTTGCCCTCTTGGAGCCGATTAGTGACTCTGTATTCTCTCTTCTTAGATGACGTTAACGATCCCACCACCGGTTCTAACCCTATCGGCGTCTTTGCCATTACCGCTTTCCAACTTGATTTCCCAACAAGACCAAATTCAAGGTTTTAGTTCCAAGTCGGTTTGTTTTTTCTATGTTTCACTTTGAGCTCTCTTTTTTTGACCTAAAGTTTCACTGAGCTTTTACTACCTATATGTGATACATAAAATACAGCAAACTCAAATTTTGTTAATAATTAAAATCTTGATTAGAATTATTTAACGGGTAATTTAGGGATTTTTGATAGAATTTTAAGTTTAGAGTTAAAATTTAAAGTTTATAAATTAAAATTTAGATCACTAATTATATTATATTAAATTTAAACCCTAACCCTTAAAATTCAACCATAAACTTTAAATTTTAAACTCATATACTAAAATCCTTAAACTTTATACCCAAGTTAAACTCCTATAATTAAAGTGTTTGTAAAAATAAAAAAATTTACACGGCATGCATGTGAAATAATAATCCTTATTCAATTATCTCATTTTATATTATAATATTTATAATTTAAAATAAACAATTTAAAATCACAACACTTCTAATGTTTAATAATATATATGTATATACATTCTCTTATTTTAACGATTATAATTTTTATTAGAATTTTATGAAATGTAATTCTTTTACACAAAAATTTCATTCACATTGTAAGTATGGTAAAATTTAATTTATAATAAAATTTAAAATATTCCTTTCCTAAATAATTACATCCAACATTATATTGGTTTAATTTATTAATTATTTACAATGATACACATAATACCATTGTCAAACCCCTCGAATTTAAGAAAATAGTGTTGAATCTCAATATTAAAATTATCATTATTATTGAAATATATACATCAAACTAAAAAATATAATAAAATGGTGTTCAAACCATATAATGAAAGAGAAAAAATTTGATATACAATCCGTGTAAACAAACGTTTACACGTACTTTTTAAAATTTAAAGGTTAGGAGTTTAGTTTAGAGTTAAAAGTTTATGGGTTTAAGTTATAAGGTTTAGAACTTAGGGTTATTGTTTAGGGTTTAAATTTTAGGGTATTAGGGTTAGGAATTTAAACTTTATGATTTATAAGATAAAAACACATGCTTATATAAAATTAGTTTTGCACAACTTGTGTATTAAAATTTTACCCGTAAAAAAATAAATAAAAATATTATTTTTTCTATAAATAATTACACTACAACGGACGCGGTGGCGATGGGCCTTTGAAGTTTATCTTTATTTGAGCTTATTGTTAAAATTCTTGAAGGAACTGCTCTTGTTTTCTTGTGGTCTCATTTAAGGTGAGTTAAATTTTACTTAAAATGATTTCTTTGATTTGATATATAAATTGTAATTTTATAAATACAATTGGACTCAAAAATTTTAAAAATAAAATTTAAATTATAAAATAAAATTTTAAATAATCCAATTAATTAATAATCTTACCGATACAAACATAATTGTACTAACAATTCATTGTGACAATAGATTATCTAGAAAAATTCAAAAGTTTTCTAAGAAAAACTTATCAAAAATTTTAAGGTAAAGTATAATAGTAACTAAAATATAGTAAAATGTTTACTTTAATTGCTCAACTTTCAAAAGTTATAAAATGGTCATTCAACTTTGATATTTGTTATAAAATAGTCATTACGTTGTTAATTACAGTTAAAAATTAAAAAATTTGTATAATAACATATTTAATTTTCATATTTACACTATTAATCAATTTAATTTTAATTTAAAAGAGTTTAATAAATTTAACTTTTATTATTTATATATTCTATTAAACTGACTTTATTTTTAATTAGAAATAATTTAATAAGATTAAATTAATAGAATGTGGATCAAATTAATATAGTATGTAACTAACGAAAATCAAATTTATTAAATTTCTACTAATTAGGGGATTAAATTGATTATTTGCGTAAACAAGGAGACACCACCATATCCAGAGTCGTGCAGATATTTTTGCAATATCTCGAGCAAACACCAATAAAAAATTTGGCGCATGGCCTTATCTCCTTCAGCTCACTCTGGTTTTACAACATCTCCCATGGCTTCCACTCTGCTTCACTTCCTTTCTCCCCCAACCCTTCTTCTTCATAATCATACGCTAAACTCACGAAAACCACTCCATTTCACCATCAAATGCACTTCTCCAAACTCAGACAACTCATCTCCGAGTCCAAACCATCAACCCGCAGGTTTCCCATCTCCACTCAACCACGAAACCACCATCAGCCCAGAAAATTTCCCCATGGAGAAACGAAGAAGGTCCGAAATCATCCGAGAAAGAAAGCCAAGACCCGAGCTCGCCAAATCGGAACCGCCGAATTTCGAGGTGGGATGGAAGCGGACGAAGGAGATCAACCTGGAGAAGCCCACGGGGTATGTGATAATGGACTTTTTGGAGAAGCTGGAAGGGCTGATGGGGACAGACTTCGGGTCGACGGAGCTGTTGGCTAAAGCGGGGGAAACCGTCGCGGAAAGAGCGAGGGAAGAAGCCGAAGTGTTGAGGGATGAAGGGAAAGTGGAAGAGAGGATGGCGACGGAGTTGTCTAGGGTTTTGAGGTTGATGGAAATGGATTTGGCTATGGTGAAAGCCGCTGTCAAAGATGAAACTTTGAATGAGCGGCTTGAACAGGCTAAAGCTAGGTGCAGGCAAGCCATTCTTGTGGCCAATTCTTTTTGAACAAAAAGGTATCAAATTTGTATATTTTAAGAAATGTTAAGGATTTGATCAGCGGTATATTCCATCTGCCTACGATGTGGGAAATCCTCATTGGCCTGCTTCTTTGTTCATCGAAAGTTTAGATTTTTGTTTTAACTTTTACTTGGTGAAAAATAAAAGCATAAAAAAAGGAATCAATGGAGGTGAAAGATTCAATGTCATTTGTACAACATCTATAATTAATCCAAAACGTTTGTTTTTGTTTCTTTGGATCAACATTTGTAAAGGCATAAAATGTGAAAACAAAGTCTAATCTTCAGAATATAAAAATGGCTTTGGCTGGCCAATCAGAACAAAGCTCTATTGCAGAAGAAAATTTCGTTTCTTTTCTTTGAATACATTAGACAATTGAATGGCTGGAATTATTGAAACCAACATTCATTCTGCTGTCGAAAGATGCTTGAAGCCGGCCGATTTAAAAACAAATTTGATTAATTCCATTTGTCATCGACATAGAAACTGTAATAAACTAGGACAACAAGGTAGATTCTGCCTGCAAATAGATTGAAGATGACTGTACATATAGTCCAGTTTATAAGACTCGTCTAAGCTTCCATTCGAGTTGATGAAAGGAAACAAAAATCAAAAGACAGGGTCTCATTTCTGCTGAAAGGAAGCATCAGTAATGGCTGCCAAAGATGGCATGTTTCAATATGCCGATCGCATCGACAAGCTGTTGATTTTCTTCGGAACTTTAGGTAGTATTGAAGATGGATTGCAGTACCCTCTTACAATGTTTGTTCTTAGCAAAGTGATCAATGATTATGGAGATCCCAAATTCAAAATGACTAATGATACTGTAGATGAGGTATGTGCCACTGACCTCTATGAAAATCTAGTTACCCGAATGACCTGTTTATACTGTCTTCGGATCAATCCGAGATAATATAAATGATCATCAACAAAATAACTACACCGGATTGTTCAGTTCCCTTAACACTTGTCTTATCATTGCTGTTTATACTGTCTTCGGATCAATCCGAGATAATATAAATGATCATCAACAAAATAACTACACCGGATTGTTCAGTTCCCTTAACACTTGTCTTATCATTGCAATAAACACTTTTGTTCGATATACTTAATTACTACAAATTCTGTTCTGCAGTATGCAATTAGGCTGTTCTATGTTGCAGTATTAGTCCGACTTTCTGCGTTTGTTGGTAAGTTCAACTATGATAACTGGTGCAGAACCTTCTCAAGAATCATTTGTTCCATTTGACTGACTGCCATTTTATATATATACAGAAGGGGTTTGTTGGACACGAACCGCGGAGAGACAGACTTCTCGAATAAGAACCGAATACTTGAAATCCGTCCTTAGACAGGAAGTTGCTTTCTTTGACACTCAGGAGACCTGCGCCTCCACAACCTTCCAAGTTGTGTCAACGATATCAGCTGATGCCAATGCAATCCAAGTTGCAATATGTGATAAGGTCTGGAATCAACTAGCACTCTTCTTCCATTTAATCTTTTTGCATACAAAACTGATTCAATTGTTCCTAATACTGTTTCCCCTTTTTCCCTTCATGTAGATCCCGAATTGCCTCGCATTTCTTTCGACCTTTTTCTTCTGCCTCGTCGTTTCCTTCATACTGTCATGGAGACTTACCTTAGCTGCAATTCCTTTGACACTGTTCTTCATCGTTCCCGGACTGGTATTCGGGAAAGTGATGATGGATGTGATAATGAAGATGATTGAATCCTATGGTGTTGCTGGTGGGATTGTAGAACAAGCAATTTCCTCCATAAGAACTGTATATTCATATGTAGCTGAGAATCAAACAATAGAGAAGTTCAGCCAAGCACTTGAAAACACTTTGGAATTGGGAATAAAGCAAGGCTTTGCAAAGGGCTTGATGATGGGAAGCATTTATCTAGGATGGGCTTTTCAGGCATGGATTGGGGCTTATTTGGTCACCGAGAAAGGCGAAAAAGGCGGTTCAGTTTTTGTAGCTGGAATCGATGTCATAATGGGAGGATTGTAAGTCACATTATTCGTGATGATGGACTTCATTTTCTTATATCCTGATTGAACTTGTTAACTCGTTTTCATTTTGATTCGACATTGCAGGAGTGTATTAGGTGCACTACCGAATTTAACTGGCATCACTGAGGCAACTGTTGCTGCAACTAGGATTTTCGAGATGATTAACCGGATTCCTTCCATCGATGCCGATGATAGGAAAGGAAAGGCTTTGTCATATGGAAGAGGAGAGATTGAATTTAAGGGCATATTTTGCCTATCAATCAAGGCCTGATTCACCTGTCTTGCAAGGTTTGAATCTTAGAATTCCAGCCGGTAAGTCCGTCGGTCTCGTTGGAGGCAGTGGTTCGGGAAAGTCCACAACCATTGCTTTGCTTCAAAGATTTTATGATCCTACTGAAGGAGAGGTTCTCTTGGATGGATACAAAATAAGGAGACTTCAGCTGAAATGGTTGAGATCTCAAATGGGACTAGTTAGTCAAGAGCCTGTACTCTTTGCAACATCCATAAAAGAAAATATATTGTTTGGGAAAGAAGGAGCATCAATGGAAGACGTAATAAACACAGCTAAAGCGGCTAATGCACATGAAAACTCATGTAAGCTAACTTCTAATCTCTCAACCAGAAAACTGTTTTTGAATTGTTATACCTTGTTATAAAATGAAAACTACGTGGATTGCAGGTTGATCAGTTCGGGTTTCAGATGTCTGGTGGCCAGAAGCAGCGAATAGCCATAGCAAGGGCTTTGATCCGGGACCCTAAAATCTTGCTTCTTGATGAAGATACAAGTGCATTGGATACACAAGCTGAAAGGATAGTGCAGGAGGCGATTGATAAGGCATCGGTAGGGAGGACGACGATCATCATTGCTCACCGCTTATTGACAATCAGGAATTCAAATCTGATTGTGGTTCTTCAAGCTGGTAGAGTAATTGAATCAGGGTCCCATGCTGAATTAATGCAAGCGAATGGCAGAGAAGGTGGAGAATACTACCAAATGGTACAGTTGCAGAAAATGGCATTGCAAAACGAATCTTCTGATGATTCAGACTACAAAACCGAAGGAAGAAATCACCACAGGATGTATGTTGCTCAAAGTCCGATGAGTTACAGATCGAGTGTTCCAAGCACTCCGGCATTGAACCCTTTCAGCCCTGCTCTATATGTGGGAACACCCTATTCCTACACCATCCAATATGATCCTGATGTTGACAGTGATGATGAAGACTTCAAGCAAGTAGCTCATCCTACTCCATCGCAGTGGCGTGTGTTGAAAATGAATAAACCGGAATGGGGAAGAACCTTGATTGGAAGTGTGGCTGCAATTGGCTCTGGAGCAGTTCAGCCTATAAATGCATACTGTGTTGGATTACTTATATCAATTTACTTCCGCACAGACAAGTCCGAAATCAAGTCAAATCCAGAACTTTGTCATTTGTTTTCTTAGGCATAGCTGCTCTTAACTTCACATTGAGTCTCCGCCAACGGTACAATTTCTCTGTCATGGGAGAGTAACAAAAAGGGTATGGGAGAAGTTCCTTGAGAAGTTGATGACTTTCGAGATCAGTTGGTTTGATGAAGATGAGAACACAAGTGCAGCCATTTGCACAAGATTGGCTACTGAGGCCAACATGGTTCGTTCCCTTGTTGGGGACCGAATGTCATTGCTGGTTCAAGCCATTTTTGGGTCCATTTTTGCATACGTACTAGCACTTATACTTACCTGGAGGTTATCGATCGTGATGATTGCAGTTCAACCATTAGTTGTTGGAAGCTTTTATGCAAGGAGCATCTTGATGAAGAGTATGTCGGTAAAGGCGCAAAAAGCGCAGAAGGAAGGAAGCCAACTAGCAAGTGAAGCAGTGATGAACCATAGAACTATCACTGCCTTTTCATCTCAGAAAAGAATATTGGGGCTTTTTAAGGACACGTTAAAAGGTCCGAAAAAGGAAAGTGTCCGGCATTCATGGCTTTCCGGTTTAGGCCTCTTTAGCTCTCAGTTTTTCAACACAGCCTCTACAGCATTAGCTTACTGGTATGGTGGGAGACTATTGACACAAGGGTTAATATCATCAGAGCACCTCTTTCAAGCATTCTTGGTGTTGCTGTTTACGGCTTATGTCATCGCTGAAGCCGGAAGTATGACCAATGATTTATCGAAAGGAAATAGTGCCATTTGATCAGTTTTCGCGATCCTTGATAGGAAAAGTGAGATCGATCCTGATTATACATGGGGTCTAGAGATTAAAAAGTCGATTAAGGGACGAATAGAACTGAAAAATGTGTTCTTTGCATACCCAACCAGACCTGACCAAATGATCTTTAAGGGTCTAAACCTTAGAATTGAAGCAGGGAGGACAGTGGCACTGGTGGGACAAAGTGTTTCTGGAAAATCTACCGTTATCGGACTTATTGAGAGGTTTTATGATCCAATGAAGGGATCCGTGTTCATAGATGCACAGGACATAAAGAACTATAATTTGAGAATGCTGCGAACGCATATTGCACTTGTCAGTCAGGAGCCAACCCTGTTTGCAGGAACGATCCGTGAAAACATTGCCTACGGGAAAACAAATGCTAAAGAATCCGAGATACGAAAGGCTGCGAAGCTTGCCAATGCTCATGAATTCATAAGGTATGTCAATTGCATGGCATTAAACATTTATGAAATCAACAAGATTAGGTAGTCTAACAAGGTTGCCTGAAAAAGATGACTGACACTAAATCAGCCCTGAAGGGACTAATCAAGAACCGGAACTCTGAAATGCTAGTCATTATCTGAACAATCTGCAGAAGATAGATATAGAGTGCATACGATTGTCGTTTTAGAGTTTTAGTAGTCAATGAAAACCCCTTTTTTGTATTGTGATTTGCAGTGGGATGAAGGATGGCTACGACACAAATTGTGGAGAAAGAGGGGTTCAGCTATCAGGGGGTCAAAAACAACGGATCGCACTCGCACGAGCCATACTGAAGAACCCTTCAATTCTCCTACTGGATGAGGCCACCAGTGCACTTGATAGCGTATCAGAAAACTTGGTTCAAGAAGCACTTGAGAAGATGATGGTCAACAGAACATGCGTAGTCGTCGCTCACCGGCTATCGACCATTCAAAAAGCCGATTCCATCGCTGTTATCAAGAACGGAAAAGTTGTGGAACATGGTTCACATAATGAACTGGTTTCCTTGGGTCGCAGCGGAGCATACTATTCACTGATAAAACTCCAGGGTGGTGGGAGTTCTCCATATAGGTAAACATGATATCAGAAGTTGAAGTCAAATGCATATGTCATTCACTAGTTTTGTATAATTGAACAAAGATGTTTGTGATTGCTTTGCATTGATATGTAGACATTTATGCCTTCATTGATAAATTTATTTACATTCCAATCTATCATTAAATGTGAGAATTCCCTGTAATTTGTTATTTTTATGAGATTTAATGCAAAATGGAATAAAGAGGGTGGGATTAAAAAGCATTTTACTTCCCAATGCCCAACAAAATAGCTGCAAAAGCAAAAGATAAAGCTCAGAAAGCAAAAGCAACAACAGAAATAAACTCTGATCTCTAAACAATTCAAGACAAAATGAAGAATCACACATTGCTATTTGCTGTCAACTATATTATTAAGACTCGGGTGAGTGTATGATATGAGTATGTATCTGAAAATATTTTTGAGCCTCGAATACAATGAATCAACTCGGAGCAAAATGGGCTGTCAACATCAAAGACAGAAAAGTAACAACTCACCAAAAATCAAGCAAAGTGAAGACCAAGAAATTCGCAAAATGGGCTGTCAACATCAAAGACAGAAAAGTAACAACTCACCAAAAATCAAGCAAAGTGAAGACCAAGAAATTCACCAACGCTCCCAGCACCACACAAGAATTTCCCATCTTCGGTGCCATGGACCTAAGCCTGATCCCTTTCGGATCAACCTTAACACCACTAGCGTTGACCACAACATCTGCTTCGACCCTAATCCTGTGCCTCTTCGTATACCCGTATATGGTCTTGAACTTCACCGCCGTCACCATATCCACCCAGAAATATCCCGTTCCGTTCTCCGATACAGCACGCAAAGCCACTGTCATGTTAGCAGTCCCTTCGCCAAGCTTGGAAGCCTTCTTTCTGTATCCTTGGTAAAACCTTGGCACCAAAATGTTACCTATGACATTACTTTTGTTTGGAAAATCATAAACTGTGACGTTCAAAGGATCATACTGGATCCATTTGAGCTGGTTCGGGTTGACTAGCCTTAGCGTGAGGCTTAAGGTAGGGTCAGTTGTGAGGTTTGAGGCTCTGTTAAGTGAAGGCAAGGACAGAGTTTGAATGGAACATTTGGGGTTTGAAGTGTGTATATATAGCCACAAGAAAAGTGACAAAACACCCAAACTCCAGATGCAGCTACAACAACCACAACCTTCTTTTCTACGGGCATCCGCCATGTTTTCCGGCGACTGAAAATCGGTTTTCCGGTGAAGTTTTGCAAAGGGTTAAGAGTTTAAAAGAAAGAAATGATGACAAATGAAGGACTTAGGACATCACATGTTAACTTTGAGTAGATCTACAGATATACAGTACATAAAGAATTATTGGTTTGCATTGTCCTTTGCAGACTTTCTACTTTTTTTTTGAACAGGTAAAGCTGATGTTTGATTGGAATTGAATATGAAAAACAATACATTTAAAGTAAAGCAAGAAAAAACACCAATTGAAGAAAGAAAAATGAAATGACAACAAAAGCAAGAAAGACATCAGCTAAACCAAAGCCCCTTTCAAATAATCATAAATCGGGATATGTAAATGAAATTCATTGCAAAAAGGGAACGCCTTAACATTAATCGGAGAGGATGATCTGAGATGCTCTGAAAAAGCAAGGCAAAGAAACCATTAATCTGGTGAATCGATCCGCCGTCAATCTTGAAGAGCTGCCGATTCAACTGCCTCAGGAGCTTCTTCAATCCAGAAATTGGGTTCAGGAAAAGCTCTACCAGTATGGGCGAGAAGATGGGCAACTTTATTTCGCTCTCGGTCAACATGCACAAAGGAAAGGTGCGCAAACTCTTGACTCCTTCATCGAATATTATCTAGATAAACACTAAGAATCGAGCGATCTTGAACAGGGGAGGTAAGTTTAGAAATGATGAGTAAGGCATCACCTTCAACAATTATTCTGCTGAAACCCAATTCCTTGGAGAGAATGAGGGCTCGATCGCAAGCAATGGCTTCAGCTATAGTTGGAGACTCAACATTACTATTTGGATAAGTTCCTGCAGCCATGATTAAACCCTCCGAGTTTCGAACTATAATACCCGAGATAGATTTGTAAGATACACTATCATAACTTGCATCAAAATTAACTTTCAATATATCCATTGGAGGAGGAAGCCACCAATCAGATCTAGAAATAGACCCATTAGGTAAGAGTGAATACAAACCAGACAGTTCCTGAATGAGAAGTTTAGAAGATCGAGTGATATCGTTTGCTGACTGTGGTAAACCCTCGTAAAGTAGCTTGTTCCGAGATCCCCAAATAAACCACATAGCCACAATAAAGCATTGCCTTTCAATAGACAGAAAAGTGTCAAAGAGATTTGCAAGCCATAGGATGAAATCTTGCTCACCAAATACAATAGTTGTAGCGATATTAACACCCAATAATACCTGATTCACAAAGGTACAGGAATGAAGAAAATGATAAATAGTTTCCTCCCCAGATAGACATAATAAGCATTGAGGATTAACATTAATCTTTCTGAGTCTCAAATTTGAAGCAGTTGGCAGCAAATTGTGAACAAAACGCCAAAAGAAAATTTTTATCTTCGAAGGGAGAGGAAGATACCAGATTGAACCACAAAACTTATTGTACCAGTCTTCAACAAAGGAAGTTGGATCGCTCGTAGAGTTAATTTCAGTATGAATAAGCCATTTATAACCACTGTGGACGGATTACAAACCAGAATGATCACCCCTCCATATGCGCTGATCAGGAGAGTTATACAAGGGAATGGGCATACGAAGGATTTGAGCAGCCTACCATATCAGCATTCCAGGTATGAGTATCTGAATCCATAAGCTCAGACACTTTTATAAAATTATCATTATGAGAAAACGAACCGACTTTTCCATTACCGTCCCCAACAATCCAAGCATCTTTCCAAATTTTGACAGAGAGGTCATTTCCAATTCTCCAGCCTAGACCTTGTTCAAGTGACCCTCTGAAGCACCATATACTCTTCCATGAGTATGACGGATTTGAGCCTAAAGTATTTAGCTTTGTAAACTCTTGCTAGTAGACTGTCTGGGTTGTTGAGAAGGTTCCAACCTTGCTTTACTAATAAAGCTATATTAAATTCCGTCAAGTCGCGAAAACTCATTCCTCCGGACTTCTTGGGAAGGCTAAGAACACCTCAATTAGTCCAATGGATGCCCTTTTTTGATGCTCTATTGCTCCACCAGAACTTATTCATAATAGTCTCCATTTTACGACAAAGGGATTTAGGAAATAAAAAACGCTGCATAGCATGGATTGGGATTGACTGCAGTACTGATTTTATGAACACTTCTTTTCTCCCCATAGATAGATGTTTAACACTTCTTTGTGTTTAACACTCCCCATAGAAAGCTGCTTTTTTGTTTCGCTCTATCATAGTAGGAAGACCGAGATATATTTTTCAGGGTTTGTAGAAACACGCACCCCAAATAAATTACTAATATCTGAAACCATAGAAGTCGAAACATTCCTGCTGAAGTATATGACTGATTTTTGGTAATTCACCAATTGGCCAGAAGGACGTTCATACATAGAGATTAACTCCTTAATTGCAGCTGCCTCAACAAGAGAACTTTCACCAAATAAAATGCTGTCGTCAGCGAAAAACAAATGGGTAATTGGAATCCCATGACGACCAGCTTTCGACCCTGATATTGTGCCAGCAGACTTTGCAGAATGAAGGATAGAGGAAAGGCCATCTGCACAAATTATAAATAAATACGGGCTTAGAGGATCTCCTTGACGTAGTCCACGTGAAGGGGAGAAAGGAACACCATTGAAGCCATTGAAATTAACCGAGTACGAGACCGAAGTTACACATGTCATAATCATTGAAACCCAAATAGGATCAAAACCCATTCGAAGAAGCATACTCTCAAGAAAACTTCATTCTACTCTATCATACGCTTTGGCCATGTCAAGTTTCAGCGAGAAGGCACCCTTTAAACCACTTCTCTTTAATTTCATAGAGTGCATAAGCTCATATGCAATTAAAATATTATCGAAGATTAATTTTCCAGGAATGAACGCACTTTGGATCTCGTCGATGCACATATTTAAGAAATTCCTGAGTCGATTGGCTAAAACTTTTGCTATTATCTTGTATAGAACTGGGCACAAGCTAATCGGACGGAAATGCTCCATAGCCGAGGGGGATTCAATCTTAGGAATCAGCACAACACTAGTAATATTGATGTCTTTCAAATTGCTAGAGCCATTAAGGACGGATACACAATAGGCCGTAACATCATCACCAATAATAGTACCAATGTCATTAAAGAAAGACTTCACTTGATAAAATGATTAGTGAAATTAAATTCATATGTAATGTTGTGCAAGTTACTTGTAAAATGGTGTACTTAACAACCTAGACGTTGCCTATGGTTGACTAAACACAGATAATAATAGAAAATGAATTAAAATATACATTTGAGTATCATTTAATAAGAGGATTCATTTGAATTAATTAAGAACCAAGTGAATCAGCAAAATATTCATAAATATTCTTAAAAGAAATGAAAAAAAAAAGAAAAAGAAAATAGGTATTGTTTTTCATGAAATATCATGAGATTTTGAACATTTAATCCATTGAGTTTACATTAAAACCTGTGCCCATTTATATTGGCTTTGCGTGATGTAATAATTGGTTAATCTTTCTCTTGTTAAAAAATTATTTGATGGGTCGTCGCTAGACTTGATAAGCTTGATCCGAGACTCGAGACTTAAACTGATTTACTTGAATTGAGACTCGAATATAATGATCCGAAATTTAATCTGAAATCCGAAATAAATCAAACCGAATCGAAATCCAAATTTTAGTTGAACCGAAATGGACCCAAACTGATTTTTAACCGAACCGACTAGACTCGAACCGAAGGCAACCCAAAATATAGAAAAAGATATTAATAGAAATAAAGAAAGATGGAATGTGAACAACCGCACAACTCACCAAAATGTTAAATATATTGGCTTTATAAAGCTATATATAGGGTGTAAAAAACTGACCGACCTACAAACTCGATTAAAATCGATCGATCTCTCATTGACCAGAAATTGACCCAAACCGAGATCAACTGACCCGAAATGACCTGAATCATAATAGACCCGAAATAAAACCGAACCGAATTGAACTGAACTGAATCTAAACTGAATCTAAACCGAATGATATCTGACCTAAAATGATCCGAACCGAATAACTTGTTTGCCACCTCTAATTTCGCAATGAACTTTAATTTACACAAATAAGTTTATTTTAAAATTTAGAGGTTTGGTTTAATTTATAATTAGAATGTAGGGTTCAAAATTAAAGATTTAGATTCCAAAGTTTAAACAAATATGTTTGTTGAAACAAAATTCTCTTGCACATCCATATTTTCTCTAAAAAAATATTTGTCATAAACTAAATGTTGTATAGCGAGATTAAATCTTTTAAGTAGTGTTTATTTTTAAAGGAAAATACTTTGATACCTTTTAATTTTAGGGTTTAAGGTTTTAGGTTAGGATTTAGTGCTTATAATTTTAGTATGTAGCGGGTATAATTTAAGGTTTATGGTTAGAATTTAAAGTTTAAGATTTAAGGTTTAAGTTTTAGGTGCTAAATTTTGGGGTTCAAGGAAAATATAACCCATGTTTAAATTATAATGTTGTGAAGAAAATAAAAAGTTATATTTTAATACACAAACTGTGTAAAAAAAATACACAACCCTTCATTAAGTTATAAAATCTTAAACCTAAATTCCTAGCCCTAACACCTTAAAATCTAAACCTTAAATCCTAAATCCTAACCTCTAAATTTTAACCATAAACCTTAAATTCTATACCCTACAACATAAACCCTAAACCACAACCTAAATATTTAAACCCTATAATTGAAAGATAAAGTTTACACGAGCTTGTGTATCAAAGTTTACATAAACCCTAAACCACAACCTAAATATTTAAACTCTAAAATTGAAAGGCAAAGTTTACACAAGCTTGGTATCAAAATTTTTTACTAATAAATTAGATTGGAATGATGGTCCAATAATAAATTTTTATAGTATACATTTGAATTAGTTGACCAATTATTTAGATATAGAAAACAAAAAAAATATTTGTTATATTTAATTTTTAAATTTAGATAAGATTATTGTTTTTAAACATAATGATAAGTATATTCTTCCTGTATAATGCTCAAAAAAAATTCTTCATGTATGAGAAATCTTATTCAAATCGTAATGATATTTGAATAACATCCTCTAACAATCCTAACTTTTAATGTGATAAGGTTTTTTAACTTCCGGTGTAATCTTATAGTAACATCTATTTATTTTTTTCACCCTTTAATAATGTATATACATTCTATATATAAACGGTTCGAGTTTAATTTTTTAAAAATAATAATATTTTCTTATTACCGAAACTAATCGAAAGATTTTAATACAATATGAAATTAACTATTTATTATTAAATAAATTACAAATATAAATAATTATTATTACTTCCAAAAAAATTAAAGAATTATCACTAACTAATGCAATATGAAATTAACTATTTATTATTAAATAAAGCTCAAATTTAAAGAATTGTCCGTAAAGCCAACAGTTTTTATTCCTTAAGTGTCCCGCAAGCAATGATCTAAATTTTACAATCAAACATTTCTAATTTCTTAAATCAAAATCAACCTTCCGTAAACACATTTCAAAATTACTGAAAGAAATACTTCTATATTATTGGTAGAGGTATTGGAGATTAGATTTTTTTTTTGACAAATTTTAATTTTTAGTCTCAATCCTACGTAGAGTGAGAGGAGAGTGAAAGAAAAACTTTAAGAGAAAAAAATAATGTTTATAATAGGTCTGGAACACATAACTTAAAAAATATAAACGAATAAAGATAAATTGTTTGATCAACCGACTAAATAAACTTATAATTTAAGTTTTTTATATCTATTCAAGCATGATCTGACCCAAAATATGGACTTATAATTATGTCCAAACATATTTATTCCTGTAAATGGTTAAACCAATTTCGTTTTGACTTTTTATTTTTTTAATATTTCTTCCATTTTAAATTTAAATTTAATATATAGTTATTTATTAAATTAATTATTTACATTTTTAAATGAATAATTATATATATTTTTAATGCTATATAAATTATACGGTGTGCAAAAACACGATAACACAATATATTAAAAACACAGTAAATTGGACTTGGATAAATAAGCCGACTCGTTATCAGAGTAATTATAGGATAATAAATTGACAATTCTTTTCCATGTCAACTTATCTTACCTAATTTCTTATTTTGGATCTATTCTATTCGCAACTAATCTTTATAAAAGATATTATATTATGTCTTTGACATCCTCGTGTTTGGCAATTAGTGAATAACGAATTATATTAGCTGATAGCGGATAGCTGATAACATTCGTTAATTTAATTAGCGAAATGTATTATTTGATTGTATAGAAGTGTTTTGATAAAATTAACTGATAGCTAATAGCTGCTTGATTATTTGAACAATCAAAATGATTGTATAGAAGTGTTTTGATAAAATTAACTAATAGCTAATAGCTGCTTGATTATTTGAACAATCAAAATGACATATAAAGACATTATTATATTCAATACTCGTTTGAATAATTTATTAATTATTAATATTTTGTATCTATTAATATTAATTAGATTATGAACATTATTTTTTAAATATCGTTACTACGTATACAAAGGAAGTATATATTATTTTTTATTTGTGAAATTCTCTTTTTAGTATAATTTTAAATTATTAAATTTAAATGTATATATTAATTTTTTATTTTTAATAAAAGCATACTTGCTAATAAAAAATAATTTATTATTTAAGAAATTATTTTATTTAATTTTATTAGTTATTCAAATTTATGTTATTTAGAAAAAAAAATATAATTATTAAGGACAAAATAATCTTTACAAGTATTTTATTCAAACTTCTAACTAAAAAAGCTTATTTTAGGAGCTTTTTTCAAAATGAGAGGTTTCACCCCAATCCGCTATTTACCAAACATCTAAATTAACGATTTTGACTTGTCAAACCTCTAAAAATGCTTTAAACCTCTAATTTTAGCTCAAAAAGTTGTTTACCAAACATGACATTCGTCTTCTATGCCTAATTAATTAGTAAATAGCGAGAAACTATGAACCCAACAATTGATCTCAATAGAAAAATAGATAGTTTTTTCTTAAGAAAATTTGAATTCAAATTAGTTTGTCTACCCATAATTGAATGGCTAGATGAGTGTAACTTTTAATAATTTGATGATCAAATTTAAATGGTTTAATTATTTTTAGGCCATTGATAGTTTTAAAATTTTTGCAATTAAGTCCTTGCCCCTCCCAACAAATTTTAGTTTATTATTTTTAAAACTCTTTAAGTTAAAATTAATGAAATTAATCTTACCTAATTTTTTTTTTTGTCTGATTTAATCATTTTTAAGACCCTTTAATTTTAAAATTAGTGAAATTAAACCTTAATTCTCTTAATTTTTATGACTTAATTACTTTTTAAAGCCATACTTATTTAGGTTATTTCACTCGTTGATTCAATCTATACAAATATTAGAACAAAAATGATAAAAATATTAGGTGTAAATATAATAATATGTTTTTTTATCTATCAAAGAAAAAAATTAGTTTATTTTAAATTTGTTCAAAAATTAGTTTAATTTAAATTTGTTCAGTTTGATGTCATCCAAGCGCGTGTTTGAAATCGCCTCAAAGGAGCGTGTTCGTCTGGAATCTCCTAATAAGTATCTACCACTCCACGACAAGAATCCTATCATAATCCTGTCGTGCAGGCCAAATAAGGGCCGAAGGACACGAGTATGACACGTGCCCCGTCCATTGGTTGAGATCAAGCCCTTTTTCGTCATTTGACGTGCTAATTCGGCCTATAAATTAAGGCGATCTAGGCCTGGCATTTCTCGTCTCAAATTCAAGAACAGAGATTAGTCCATCATTTACGCTTTCTTGGAAATTCTCCTTTCAAGGTAATTAAAGTCTTTATTTTATTTGTATTATTTCGTTTTCCTTCTTGTTTTTCGATTATAGTAGTATATTTGTTTTTAAATTGGTTTGTTTATTTCTTTAAATTTTCCCAAGAATTTTATGAATTAAGTTTAGGGGTTTTATTCTCTTATCGATTTTAGGGTTTCCTTCTAATTCAATAGCAGATCATAAATTTATTTTCTGTTTTTGATTTTGGTTCTATTTGATTGGATTATTTCTTTTCATCTCTGTGTAAATGTTACGAACCTAATGAATCGAAGTTAGGAACTCCCCTTTTCTATTCTAAGGTTTTCTTTATATTCAATTGCAGAACATAAACCTATCTTCTATGTATTTGATTTGACATATAGATTTTGTTTATTGTTTTAAATTTTTAATTTTTGATTTATTTGTTTTTCTATATTTATGGCTTGGATCTTATTATTTATTTAGAGAATTCAAAACAAGATGAATAATAGTATTAGTTAGTGCTGGAATCGTGATTTGTTAGACCCTCTTCGTTATATTTTGTATATAATTTTAGAAAAGATCTATTAAATTTGCTTTGGTTTGGACTTGGTTATATATACATACTTCTGCTATTTTCTTTTAGTTTATTTAGTCTTATTTGTGTTTTATTTTGATTCAATTTAGATGCAAATTTTCGTTAAAACCCTCACTGGCAAGACCATCACCCTCGAGGTGGAAAGTTCCGATACCATCGACAATGTAAAGGCCAAGATTCAAGACAAGGAAGGAATCCCACCAGACCAACAGAGGCTTATCTTTGCTGGTAAACAGCTGGAGGATGGCCGTACTCTTGCTGACTACAACATCCAGAAGGAGTCCACACTCCATCTGGTCCTTCGATTGAGGGGTGGAATGCAAATTTTTGTTAAGACCCTCACGGGAAAAACCATCACATTGGAGGTGGAGAGTTCAGATACCATTGACAATGTCAAGGCTAAGATTCAGGACAAGGAGGGCATCCCCCCAGACCAGCAGAGGTTGATCTTTGCTGGAAAGCAACTTGAGGATGGCCGCACCTTGGCCGATTATAACATCCAAAAGGAGTCCACCCTCCACTTGGTGCTCCGTCTTCGTGGTGGGATGCAGATTTTTGTGAAGACCCTGACTGGAAAGACCATCACCCTGGAAGTGGAGAGCTCGGACACCATCGACAATGTCAAGGCTAAGATCCAGGATAAGGAGGGAGTCCCCCAGACCAGCAGAGGTTGATCTTTGCTGGAAAGCAACTCGAGAAGATGGCCGCACCTTGG
The DNA here is from genome assembly GCA_019671005.1 of Hibiscus mutabilis. Taxonomy (NCBI): domain Eukaryota; kingdom Viridiplantae; phylum Streptophyta; class Magnoliopsida; order Malvales; family Malvaceae; genus Hibiscus; species Hibiscus mutabilis. The sequence goes on along the minus strand of CM033751.1, from coordinate 31,222,973 downwards.
CCGATTATAACATCCAAAAGGAGTCCACCCTCCACTTGGTGCTCCGCCTTCGTGGTGGGATGCAGATTTTCGTGAAGACCCTGACTGGAAAGACCATCACCCTGGAAGTGGAGAGCTCGGACACGATTGACAATGTCAAGGCAAAGATCCAGGATAAGGAGGGAATCCCCCCAGACCAGCAGAGGCTGATCTTTGCTGGGAAGCAGCTTGAAGATGGGAGGACCCTTGCAGACTACAACATCCAGAAGGAATCAACTTTGCACCTTGTTCTACGCCTCCGTGGTGGCTTTTTAAGTATGAATTGTGGAGGGGGATCCGACGACAGTCCGGTTATGTTTGTTATCGTTTGTGGTTTATGTTGATGGTTGTTATGCTTATGTGAGCTTACTGCTATGCAGTGGCAGCTTACAAGTAAAATAAATTGCTTAAGTAACTTTTATTGTTCTTGTTGGTTAAGGTTCAAGGTCCGCAGTACGATGTCGTTGAATAAATTTGATTTTATTGAAAAATCAAAATTTTATTGTTTAATGTTTGATAAAAAATAAAAATTTTATTTGCCACAAAATTTTCAGTTAAATGAATAAGATAAATAGATAGATAACTACTTATAATTGAATATTAATAATTAGTTAGTTTTTTTTCTAAAAAATATTTGATATAAATCATTTATTTTTATTGAATAATTCAAATAATTATATTAACCGTTATTCTAAACTATTTAAAATAATATAAATATTATTTTAATAAGATTAAAAATTAAAAATAAACAATTTAAGCTAGTATAGACAGACTCATTTTTCTATTGATTAAGTGACAGTTTAGAGTTCAAATAATATTTTTTTTATAAATATATTTTTTTTAAAAAAATGTTTTTTATAAATAATTAATTTTATCTAATAATATAATTATATTATACACTTAAATTTATTAGTATATTAAGTACTATATTATAGATTCAAAACTTATAAAAATAATATTAAAAATTCTTTACTTTATTTTTTTTTTTAACATTTGATCTTCAATAAATCAAATGATAAAAATAATTAATATAAAACTTTGTTTCCTTGGAGGGGAAAGCCTAATAAACATTGTTTAGTATTAATTTAATAATTTAAAAAGCCTACAAGTATTTCTTGATCGTTAATTAAAGTAAATTGTAACAGCTTGTTTGGATAAAAAGCTGTTAATGTTCTTTAAGGGGTTGTAGTTGCATTCGACAAACCATGGAATGACAAATCTATATTTTGAAGATGTCAAAAATAGAATTATATATATATATATATATATTATATTTTAAACCCTACGTTATACTTTTGAATTCTAAAATTATTAAAATAAAAATATTGATATGCTGATTTTTTTAAAAAAATATAGGAAGACATTTTTCATATAATATCTAAAAAATAAATAGAAAATTCTCAACTATTGCAAAGGTTCAAACTAAGATCCAAATGGTCAAAATTCTTTATTTAGTCTTGAACAATGTAAACGAAGTAAAGGTTAGAAATGGTTTCTACCATATATATTGTATTTAGTTATTGATTATAATTGAACTTATTAGTTTTTCACTTAAATTGGTTGAATAAAAAATTGGTGATTTGACTAATTTGTTATTCGATCCAATTTTTTATTGTTGATGAATAATATTTATATGGACTAATGTAAACTCCTTTTGATAGAGGTCTAGTGCACTAATTAGTCGAGTAATTAAGAATGTTTATTTTATCTTATTTTATATGAATTTAAATCTTGACATTTATATTAAAATATTAATATCTCTATGCTTAAAAAAAAGAGGTCAAACTATTATAAGTAAAAAGAAATCCATACCGTCTTTTGCATCACACTTAATTTTTTAAGGGTAATTATTTCATGCACAAATGTTTGTGGAATTTTATTTACACAAATGTCTTAGTTTTAAGGTTTATGGACTCTATTTAGGATTTAGAGTTTAGGGTTTAAGTGTAATAGTTTTGAATTTAGGGTTGTTGATAGAATTTTGGCTTTATATGTTAAAACTTAAAATTTTAACTATATTACCTTAAAACCTAAACCCTAACTCTAAAATCTAACTCTAAATCTTACATTTTAATCATAAACCCTTAATTCTAAATTTCTATACTAAAATCTTTATCCTAAAATTAAACTGCTTGTGGATAATAATCTTGTTTTTTTTTTTAAATAGATTTCTTCTGATGAAATTGTTAAGCCAAGCACCAACCGCTGGGCCTATGGATAAAGTGGAACTTGGAATACGAGTTGTACCTTCATTGATTTGATTGTTTGTTAACTAGGTTGGGCTTCTTTTTTTTACCCAGGATTGTAAGTTTGATTCGATTTTTAAAATTAAAAATCTTAATCTAATTTAAATTTTATAAATTTGACTTAACAAATAATAAAATAAGATTTAAATGAATAGAAGAACTTTAATTTCATGTTTAAAACAAATTTCATTTTTTTCTAATTTAATCTCTCAATTTTTTATTTTATTTAATTTAAGCTTATGACTTTAACTTTGCAAAAATTTTCTTTTCATTAATTTCTTCACTCCTTTATACCTACATCAATTATTTTCCTACAAAACTTTCTTTAAAAAATTATATTATAAATATATTTTAAAATTTTAGTGATATTTGATTTTCTTTGTTCAGTCAAATCAATTTTTATTAGTAATAAAATAATTGTGAAGTGAATTCGCAACAAAGAGATATAAAAACATGTATTTAATTTACTAGTATTACAAATCTTATTTATACTTGTAAAAAATATAAAGAAATATATGGTATTGTTTAACAATTAGCGGATAGCTGATAACGGATTACATTAGCTAATAGCTGATTGCATTAACTGATTTGACTAGCGGACTGCATTAGCTGATTGTATGAAAGTGTTTGATAAAATTAACTAATAGCTGATAGCTGTTTGATTATTTAAACAAGTAAAATGATATATAAGAACATGATTATAGTCGATACTTGTTTAAATAGTTCGTTAGTTATAAATATTTTGTATATATTAACATTAATTAGATTATGAAAAATATTTTTAATATAACATTATTAGGCATATTTGAAGGATCTATATATTAATTTATTTATATAATTATTTTTAATAAAATTTAATTAGTTATTAAATTTAAATGCAAATTTAAATGTGTGAAAATGGAAAGAAAAAAGAAAAATATATTAGTTTACAAAAGTCACCATGTAAATACGCGGGGTGAATAATTAAATAGAAAATATTAAATTTAGGTTATTTGAAATTTTTTTCTAATTATTAAGGGTCAAATAGTCTTTATAATTTTAATGTCAAAACCTCTGATTTTAAAAAACTCCTAATAGTATCTTTTTAAAATCAGAGGTTTCACCACAATTCGTTATTCACCAAACATCTATATTAGCGGATTTGACCGATCAAATTTCTAATTTTAGCTCAAATCTCTAATTTTTGCTCAAACTGATATTTACCAAGCACGATCTACATGTACATTATATATAATTATAAAAATATTTAAATTAAAATTATTCAGTATTATAATATTATAAATAATTATATTTGAATTTAAACAGAAAATTAAACTCACTTGTATCGACTAGATTTAAATTTAAAAAACTTAAAAAAATGATAGTAAAATAAAAAGGGGATGACTTAACTAAATATTTTTTTATTAAACTCGTCTGGGTCGAATACTCACTCCCAAATCTTATCCAAAACTAAATCCACTTATGTCCTAACCTATGCAATCCATTAAGACAACAACGTCCGTGCCGACTTTGAGATTGTCCCAGATGTAAAACGACGTCGAACTTGAACCAAAACCAGAAATTCCACATCCGTTGACAATCCTACCCCTCAAGTTCAATAACTCCCTCCTTTTCCCCTCACCTCACGCTTCATTCCATCCCATGCCACGTTTCCAACTTTAATCATCGAAAGGCTATCATGGCGAGTACAAATTCTTCATCATAAATGTCGCGAGTATAGATTCCCATCACCCTAAGTTGCGTGCTATTTCCGGAAATAAAAAAAATGTCTTTTCCTTTTAATAAATTAATAAACAATTGTCTATACCTTTCCTTTTAATTTCCTCGCCGCTCGAGAACGAAGCAAAAAATTAAACTCGACTACCCCCAATTCCCAAACGCTTCTCAGACTTTATCCGATTTTTAGGGTTTTTATCTGATAATCCCGAATTTCGGTTATCTAAAAGAACCCTAAAATCCTCGGATCAGGTAACTTTTCCTCTCTATCCTCTCCATTTTATTTTCCCTTTTGTGTTAAAGATCGTTTCTTTATCGGCTGTTTGATTGATCTTAGATTATGATCTTGGGTTTTGATTAAATGCATATGATCAAAGTTTATAATTCAATTTGGATTAAGAATATTTTCGTCTGAAGAAAAGACACAGAATTTAAGATTCAAGGTTAACTTGTCTTTGGGGAAGTTGAAGATCGAACAGAGAATTTGCAACTTTTGCTTTGATATTGCTAGATCGAATCTTGGTTATTGCAAACAAGTTTGATTCTTGTTATGGTTATATGTTTCTTGTGTTCTGTTTAGCCTATGGTTTTGTTTTCAGAGTGATTAGATGTCTGTTTGTTTTATTTAAATCTTTGTTTTGCTAGATTTGTTAGGCTTTTGTTTTACTGATTAACTTGTTGATGGTAATCATTGAGATGATTTACTTTTGTTTGGTTTCTGAATTAAATTTCTACTTATTTGGTTGTTTTACCTGAAAATTATTCTTATTTTTGATGGGTTCTAATGTTGTTATTGCTCTGTATTTTTAGGTCTGAGCTTGTGGTTATTAGGCCTCTTTGATCAACTAAGTTTCATGTCTGATCTTGACGTTCAAATTCCTACTGCTTTTGGTATGATTATATCCTAGTTTACTTGATTTCTAATATTTGCCACCGATTTTGATCTGTCTGTTGTCGTTAACATGGGATAACTTATGTATTTGCTGTATTAGATCCCTTTGCTGATGCAAATGCTGAGGACTCAGGTGCTGGTACAAAGGAGTACGTGCATATTCGTATTCAGCAAAGGAATGGTCGGAAAAGCCTGACAACTGTCCAGGGGTTGAAGAAAGAATTCAGCTATAACAAGATACTTAAAGACCTGAAGAAGGAGTTTTGCTGCAATGGAACCGTGGTCCAGGACCCTGAATTAGGACAGGTGTGGCTATAAGTCTATAACCCGTTACTATGAGATTATTCGCCTTATCTGTACTCAGTTGTTAAGTTCCACGTACTGTTTATATTCAGGTTATTCAACTTCAAGGTGACCAGCGTAAAGAATGTATCAACCTTCCTTGTTCAGGTAAATTGTGTTATTGCTTCTTGGAAATTGGAATATTTTGATGTCTTAAGTGAGTTCATGAAAAAGCGCATTGGATGCTGTGTGGTGTTTGATTTCTCAATCGACATTCGTGTTTCGTTTTTTATCAGGCTGGCATTGTGAAGAAGGATAACATCAAAATCCATGGTTTCTAAGCCTGCCTGGTGCATCGTGAAGTTTTCTGCAAAGTCGCGGTCCTTGTGTCAAAGCAGGAAATAGCAGCTATCTGATTAGGTTATATGTCTATGCAGTTGTATCTTTTCTCTGTTGGACTGATATCTAGTGTGTCTTGTGCTTTTAAATTCACCGGATTCTGTATTGTTGGATGATGATGATGATATCTATGGGAGTTTCCCTCTGTTATTCGAAGTTAAAATCAATGTTGCTTAGACCTTTCATATCTTTTGAAGACTTGTCTAAACTATTAGACATATTTTGCATATTTTATCCGACATTATATATCTTTATTAGACATATTTTTGAATTAAAAAAATGATCATGGGACACCTCTTTGTGATGCCAAACAAACGACACTATAGAACCGTGGAAATATGAATAAAATGAATTTCTTAAATCAGTATAGAAGGTTTTTGAGATTTTTAAAATTTTAACACAATTTAAAGGGTTAAAAAATTAAATATATATTATTTTATAATTACACCAATATATTAAAAAAATAACATTATGAATTGGGTTAATGTTTGATGTTTTATGTGATTTCTTGTCGAGTTATTTCGTATAGACATTTTTGCAATACTACTACAAAGTACTCTTTTTTTTTTCATTATAGGTGGGTACTTTTTTCTTTCATTATAAGTAAATGAAGTTTTTTACTAGAGTTATATAAATATTCATCCCTTATTTATTTAAAAATATTATATTTTTTTAAGATGTAATACAAACATCACTAAAAAAACCTGCATTTTATGAACAACTCTTTCATTCCATTTTTAGTGTGAGATCAATATCTACACTTTTTTAAACGTGAAACAAACATAACCATAAGGGCGAGCTCATCTTCAAACATCATGTTATATTAAATAGATATAAATATCTTGCATGCTGACACAACTAAAATCAAAGATAAAAAAAAATAAAAATCAAAGTCCAAATGGTTAACTCCTATATTCTAATAAAAAGCCAACTTATCCATCCAAAATATAAAAAAATAAAAATCACAACAAGAAATTTCATGAAATTCTTAAACTATATTTATAAATTATACATCGTTGATATATCAAATATTCACTCATAAATTATACTTTTCAATTTTAAAATTAATGAACCGTGGTCTTAACTTTGAACAGAAATCAATGGAGAAATATATATTTTTAGTATGTGACCTTGACTTCAAAGTTTAATTTAGTATCAAAACTATGAACTTAAATTAAGCTTTAATGATAAGTTTGGTATCTAAAATTTGTTGTTGTCTAGTTAGTATTGAAATTTGACTTCTTAATTTAAATTAGTACATGAACTTAGTTTTTTTGTCCTAGTTCTTTTTGTAATGATTTATTTGAAGTGTGAAATTAAACTCATATACCAATTTGAGTTAAAAATAAAATTCTGGATAACTAATTGAAACAAATGTAAATATCAAACTTTAATGTCCGGTTCAAATATCTAATTGAATAGAAAAACGTTTAGGTTGCACATAAAACTATATTAATCTGTTTAAGATGAAGACCAGTGTTTATCCATTTATTTTGGGCTCTTCAATTGACAACTCAAAAAGTAACAAATCAAAGAAACGACATAGTTGATCAACCACAAACTAAAAATAGCAAAAAAAACTAAAAAAAAAAAACTTTATTACAATGATTGAAACACCATGATTAATTCTTACCTTGTCCGAAGCAGGCGCAGAGAAAGTAGAGGAAGAGAATTGTGCTCAACTTTATATCCCTTTCACTCCTCCCATTCAACCTTTCAATCCCTTAACTTGATAGGGGGTTTCACTCCTAATTCCCTCCCCTTTGCCGCGTAGTCGCTGCGTGGCGCTTCCCCATTCTCTTTGTTTGCTTCCGCTCATAACAAAAAAAAAAAAAAAAAACATAAACAAAAGGCAGGCATGAAAATGCCATGGATGAAACTCGTATATCTTGCGTTTCTATTTATCCATTTAAGACTTCAGATATGTTATGGCGATGACCTTGCCGACGACTATGCCGATGACGACGAGAAGCCGGCGGCACCGCCCCCGGCGCAAACGAAGTGTAATGGCGTGTTCTTGACCTACACTTTTACGGAAAGGTCTAAAGAATTACCCCTCCTGAAAAACGTCTCGGCTCAAGCATGGGCGTTTAGATCCTCGGCCACCATATTGAATACTGGGTTGGAAGTGGTAAAAGGATGGAAGATCTTTATCGGGTTTCAACATAGAGAGATACTGGTGTCGGCGAACAACGCCGTCCTCGTCGACGGTGCCGGGGATTTACCGGCCAATGTTGGTAAGGGAGCAACCTTTAGCAGGGTACCCCAATGCGGATCTTGAGACCTCGGTTGATACTGCTGCAGATTATACAAAGATGCAGGTTCAGATCGATTTCACCGGTACGATGTTCGGATTGAAGGAGAAGGCGATTCCGTTGCCAAAGTCGATCAGGCTGGTTAACGACGGTTGGAAATGCCCTAAGCTTACTAAATATAGTAAGTTTTCCCTCTTGGTTCATGCATGGGACATGCATATTTGATCGAATCACAATTGTATGTATTTGTTTGGTTTTACAGGTACATATATGTACTCGTGTTGCAGACAGGACCCGAAATACAAGAAAAAGAATGCCAACACGGGAAAGTTCGCACCAAGGCAATATGGGGACGTAAACTTCGTGTATGATGTCCTAAAATCGTATGAGGGCAGCTACGAGGCTCAAGTAACCATTGACAATAACAATCCATTGAGTTGCTTTGATAATTGGAACTTAACTTGGGAATGGATGAGGGGCGAGTTCATCTATTCCATGAGAGGAGCCTACACTCGGAAAATCGATTATTCTGAGTGCATTTTCGGCTTACAAGGGCAATACCTCAGCGGCTTCGATTTCGGACAAGTGATGAACTGTGAGAAAAGGCCGGTGATCTCGGATTTGCCGCTCAAGAGAGCTAATGACTCAAATGTTGGCCTTATTCCTTATTGTTGTAGGGACGGTTCGATTTTGTCGCCGGTGATGGATAAAAGCAAAGCGAGGTCGATATTCCAATTAAGGGTGTACAAAATCCCACCTGATGTGTCCAAAACTGTTTTGTATCCACCGCAAAGGTGGAACATAACCAGCTTGGTCAGTGCACAATACAAATGCGGCCCTCCGACTCGAGTCGACCCGACCCATTTCCCCGATCCGGACGGGCTCGACGCCCAGACATTCGCGGTAGCAAGCTGGCAAGTCGTCTGCAACATGACGAAACCGGAGAAGAAGCAAGCAAAGTGCTGCGTTTCGTTCACGGCTTATTACAGTGACGCCGCGGTGCCGTGCAGTACTTGTGCGTGCGGATGCGATGGTCTTAACACCGACAAATGCAACCCTGATGCTAAGGCGTTGGCGCTTCCGACGGACGCTCTTTTGGTTCCGGCCGAAAACCGGACAGTAAAAATCAAAGCCTTTGCATCATTAAAGCACAAGGAACTCCCGAAAAGGTTGCCTTGCCCTGATAACTGTGGGGTTAGCGTAAACTGGCATATCATTTCGGATCATAAGGGCGGATGGACGGCTCGGATGACTCTGTTTAACTGGGGAGATTCTCCGTTTAAAGACTGGTTCGCCGCCGTTCAATTCAAAAAGGCCTTCGCCGGTTACGCCGATGTATATTCTTTCAACGCAACCAAGTTGAGTTCCCCTAAGAACACCATATTCATCCACAGTTTGAAAGGTTCGGAATATTTGGTCGGAGAGGTAAATGGTTCCAGTCCTAGTAAACCTAGGGTTCCCGGGAAACAACAATCTGTAATTGGATTCAACAAGAAGAACATCGAAGGGCTGAACGTTAGAAAAGGCGACGGCTTCCCTTCCAAAGTGTTCTTCAACGGAGCCGAATGCGCGTTGCCCCGTAGCTTCCCGAACGCGGCGACGACGTCGGATTCATCCATGGCTGTCATCTTCTTGTCTGTCGCTACTTTCTTGCTGATGATGACAGATCGTTTCCTTTAATGATGATCATCATTGGGTTGTCTTCTTTTTTTTCTTTTTTGCTTTCTAGTGTATTTGCTTTGGTAAGGATTTCTCTTTTCATGTTCTATAATCACATGATATGAACATATTATTTATAACCGGAGATTTTGATTTGTTGGTTTAGGGAAATCAAATAATGCATTTGCCGATGGGCTGAACAAATTTCTGATTGAAGAGCTGTTGGAGCAAAGATTTTGATGGAAATATTTATGTCTGCGAAAATAAATTGATTCTAAGAGTCAAGGTTGGAGTCGGACCTGCTTTCGTGTTATGTAATATATATTACTTTTATATGTATGATGTAGATGTAAAGATTACAATATATAATATTATGAACCGATAGAATCAAACTTCTTGAGAAGTTTTAGATGTATGAAACATTGGGAATGCAATTCAACAAAGGCATTACTTTTTGAGTTTTTAACAGATTCTAGATGTGTATACCACCTGTCTGTCTCTCTCTATCTCAAAGGATTCATTCCTTTTTTCTCTTTGGGTAAACTACCAATTTAGTACCTAATCTTTACCAGTGAATCTGTTTTTTACCTTATTTGTTTTTTTTGACAAAATAATATCTAACGTTAGAATTTGTTTTCATTTTAATACTTTGCGTTGAAATTAACAGCAAACTTACTAGAGAGAGAAAATTACACGTGATAAATTGTCACTCCATTTTATCTATCATAGTCAGCTTGCCACATCAAATAAAATTATAGAAAAATCGAGTATCAATGGCCGCAAACCCTTCGTTCATGGTTGTCTTCAATGAAGTGAATTGCTCATTAAGATAAGCCATGAGAGCATCCATAGTCGGTGGAGCTACCAGAGCTTGAGGGGCGGCTTGTGGAGGAGCTACCGGAGATTGAGGGGCGACTTGTGGAGGAGCTTTCGATTCTTCAGGGATTGCGTCATGTGGAAGCCTGGTGAGACGTAGTCACTCACCACTGAAATAGTGAAATTTTGCACGAACAAGAGAGCGCTCGTCAATGGGATCGGTAAGAGGCTCGGGAAAGTCTTTCGAGCAATCAATCTCCAATTGAGTAAACAAGTAACTCAATGTTGTCCCATAAGTGAAGGATGCAACTAGAGAGATGTGTCGATGTTGGATGAGGTAAACTAGCTCCGGGAACATTATTTGAGCAAGATTGGGCTACTTCTCTTCACGAAAACATCTAATCCAAAAGTCGTCCACTTGTCGAATAGTGGAAAACTTTCCACCGGGTCGCCAAAACCACCAAGTGATCATGAGATGCAAGAAGCGATCATGAGCATCAAGAACTATGATAGAACCTCCAAGAACATGTCCCAAGGAGTTTTCATCGTCGATTCCCTCATCTTCGAACCCAAAAACATTGACTAAAGTTTGAACATCAATACAAAATTTCTTCCCCATTAAGAATGACTCAATAGCAATGACCTTAGAACGATATTGATTGAGGATGCATCAAGCATTAGCAAAGAAAATCAAAACAAGGTTACGGTACAAAAACCCGGGGATAGTCAAAAATTAAATAAAGTTTCAACGATGCAAGAGATGAAGATATTTGAACTTGAAGCATTTAGAGTTTAAAAAAGGAACATATGTTACTCTTTCACGGCGAATTTTGTAGTTTTGGTATTGCTTGAAGTTATTTAAAGCCGTCGGGGCTGGAAAACTCTTTTGATAAATGACACTAAGGTTGGGACGAGCCGAATTATCTTCGGTTGAAGACTCGCCAACCTCACTTGTTCTAGCTCTTTTCCTTGGTGCCATAGAGAAAATCTGAAAGACAATTTAGGCACAAAACATATGTATGCATAAATCATCAAATTCAATCCAATATGTAATCCAAAATTCAAGGTATTAATGAAAAATATACAATATAATTTTAGAAAAATTTTGGTAAAAGGAAATCTGAAAAAAATAGATTTAAAAATATACGGTATATTTTTATATTTGAATAAAAAATTTCGGATTTTGAATGAATTTTTGCAAAAACTTTAAAACCCATACTATATATACTTTTTGTACAAAAATTAGTTAAAAATAGTATACGAAACTAAACGAAAAAATAAAAAGAAAAAGAAAGAGTTTATACCTTGATTTGAGGAAATTGGAAGAATAGACGGATGATAATGCACCAATTTGATGAGAGAGCTTAGACTTAGCTTGTTGAACAAAAACCCTCAAAAATTTGTGTGAAAAATAAGAGGACTTGATGGGTATTTATAGTTGAAAACTAGGGTTTCGGATGAATAAGGGTTTAAAAGTTTGATTTAAAGTTGGATACTCATTAAAGACTCATTTAAAGAATCTGCAGCTACGCGTACCAATACGTCACGTGGCATATCGAAATGGAGGTACTTGTACCGATACAGGAAGAGTTGTACCGAAACATAGTTGATACCAGTATCAAAACGCTTTTAGCCGTTTCGATACCAATTGCCAGATAAGATTGATGGTTTAAAGCCCGTATTGAAACACGTATGCCTATTTCGATACGTTTGGGCAAATGAATGCATTTCTGGGAAATGCTTCAAGCATGCCGTATCAATATGACTTCACCCGTATCGATACCAAAGTGCCAAAAAATGTATTTTTGGCCACATTGAGTTCAAAAACTCAATTTTAATCGATCATATATGCATGCCAATGATATATGAACAACATGAAGGATAAGAATAGAGACAAGCTCCCCTAACTAAAAACATAGATGCATCAAGAGGCAAAATTACATAAACATGGCAATCAAATCAATTCAAGCAATTTTTTTGGCCTTTTGGGACTCTAAAGGGTCAATGAAGGCTTGTTAAACCTAACTCTATCCTAAGGGTCCAAAAACATTCTTTATCTAAAGGTTTGGTAAAAATATCTGCTAATTGGTTCAATGTATCAACATACTCTAAAACTTCATCATTTTCAAGACATGATCTCTAATAAAATGATGCCTTATTTCTATTTGTTTGGTTCTAGAATATTGGATATGATTCTTAGTGAAACAAATGGCACTAGTGTTGTCACACTTAAAGGGCATGGTATCTACTTCAACACCATAGTCTAAGAGTTGTTGCTTCATCCAAATGACTTGAGCACGACAACTCCCTAAGGATATGTACTCTGCTTCGGTGGTAGATAAGGCTACGCTATTTTGTTTCTTAGAGAACCAAGATACGAGCATACTACTTAGGAATTGGCATATTCCGGAGGTACTTTTCCTATCTATCTTACATCCCCCATAATCCGCATCCAATAAGGCATGAAGATCAAAGGATGAATCTCTAAGATACTAAAAACCTAAACTAGGTGTATCTCTAAGGTATCTAAAGATTCCCTTAATGGCTACTAGGTGCGATTCTCTAGGGCTAGCTTGAAACCTAGCACACAAGAAAACACTAAACATGATATCAAGTCTACTTGTGGTAAGGTAAAGCAAAGAGCCAATCATTGAACGATAAAGCTTAGAATCAACACACTTACCCCCTTCATCTTTGTCAAGCTTAATAGATGAGCTCATTGGAGTGGCTTGAGGCTTTACGTTCTCCAAACCAAACTTCTTAAGCATATCGTTGATGTACTTGTCTTGATTGATGAAAGTGTCATCCTTCCTTTGCTTGATTTGGAGCCCCAAGAAAAATGAAAGCTTCCCCATCATGCTCATCTCAAATTCACCTTGCATTAGCTTAGAAAATTCTTGGCAATAAAACTCATTAGTAGAACCAAAAATAATATCATCAATGTAAATTTGAACTACTAAGATGTCATTGCCATATTTTTTAATGAAAAGTGTAGTATCCATCTTGCCTTTTTCAAAACCTTTTTCAATTAAAAAGTTTGAAAGCCTTTCATACCAAGCTCTAGGAGTTTGTTTTAAACCATATAAAGCTTTGGTGAGTTTGAAAACATGATTTGGAAATTTTGAATCTTCAAAACCTGATGGTTGTTCTACATACACTTCTTCATTTATAAAATCGTTTAGAAAAACACTTTTTACATCCATTTGAAAAATCTTGAAATCATGAAAGCATGCAAATGCAAGAAGCATCCTAATAGCTTCCATCCTAGCTACGGGTGCATATGTTTCATCAAAATCTATTCCCTCTTCTTGAGTGTAATCTTGAGAAACAATCTAGCTTTGTTTCTCACTATGTTACCACTCTCATCTAGTTTGTTTCTAAAGACCCATTTAGTTCCTATTGTAGATTGACTACTAAGCCTATCAACTAACGTCCATACTTTACTTCTCTTAAATTGATTAAGTTCTTCTTGCATGGCCAATATCCAAAAATCATCTTTTAATGCTTCTTTGATATTCTTAGGCTCAATGCATGAAATAAATGCAACATTATTTATAAGTTTGAAAGAGAATCTAGTGGTTACCCCTTTGGATGGATCGCCCAAAATTTCACCACCTTTAACATAGTTGAACTCCCTTGGGTAGGTGACCTCCTTTTCCTCAAGAGCCATGTTCTTCAAGGCTTTAAGAGGTGGATCTTGTGGTTCCTCTTCTTTGCTTGGAATCTCATCCACCTTTGATGTTTATCCTCCATCAACGGCTTCAATGATCCTAACATCATCATCATCACAAGAATCCTTCCTCGGAATGAGGTTATCATCGAAAATAGTATAGACTATTCTACAACTAAAGTTCTTTTATTAAATACCTGATAGGCTTTAGAGTTTAAAGAGTAACCTAGAAAAATAGCTTCATCACTTTTGGCATCAAATTTACCTAAATTATGTTTTCCATTGTTTAAAACAAAACATTTACAACCAAAAGGCTGGAAATAGCTAATGCTAGGCTTTTTGGATTTTAAAATCTCATAAGACGTTTTCTTCAAAATATGTCTAATCATTACTCTATTAATTATATAGCAAGCCGAATTAGTGGCTTCCGCCCAAAAATATTTAGGTAAATTATTTTCACAAAGCATGGTCCTAGCCATTTCTTCTAAAGTTCTATTTTCCTCTCAACTACCCTATTTTTTTAGGAGTACGAGGAGCCGAAAAGTTGTGGCTAATACCATTTTCATTACAAAAATCTTCAAAACCCATATTTTGAAATTCAGTTCCATGATCACTTCTGACGTGTTAAATTTTAAGATCAAGATCATTTTGGGTGATTCTTGAAAACGTGATAAATTTTTCTAAAGCCGCATCCTTTGTACTTAAGAAGAGAACCCAAGTGTATCTAGAATAGTCATCTACTAACACATATGCATATGACTTACTACCCAAGCTCATAGTCCTAATTGGCCCAAAGAGATCCATATGGATCAATTGTAAACATCTATTAGTAGAAAAATCATTAATGATTTAAATGAGGTTCTTTGTTGTTTACCCTTAGCACATACATCATAAATTTTATCTAAAGAAAATTTTAGCTTAGATAAACCTCTTACTAGATTTTGGGAAACTAATTTCTCTAAAACACTTATGCTAGCATGTCCTAATTTTCTATGCCATAACCATGCATCATTTTCATCTTTAGCAACCAAACATGCTTGGGATGAATGCATGTCATCTAAATGCACCATGTAAATGTTAGCTATGCGATGGCAAATGAGCATTATCTTATTTGTTTTAATGTCTAAAATTTTGCAACCATTAACATCAAAAAGAACATTAAAACCCTTATCACATAGTTGACTAATGCTCAATAATTTATGTTTTAGACCATTGACATATAAAAAATCTTCAATGAGTATAGAAGAGAGATTACCAATGAAACCAATACCCTCAATGCGGCCTTTGGAGTTGTCACCAAATGTCACCACTCCACCACTCCTTGGCTTTAGCTCTATGAATCTACTATTGTCTCCGATCATGTGTCTTGAACATCCACTATCAAGGTACCATGTGTTTTTGCTTGAAGCTTTGGCCTTGTAGCAATGTTCCCCTACAATCAAAGGATTAATTCTTGATTTTTGGTACCCAAATCATTTTGGGTTCATGAGTATTAGCTCCCAAAAACTTGGCTCCCTTAGGAATCCAATAAGCAATAGCATTCATATTGTTAGAAACAACAAGTTCCTTAGGAACCCATACACTCCTAACTCTTTTAGTTATAGATTGCTTTTGAAAGCTTCTTTGTTTGGGGTTAAAAGGCTTTCTCTTAACATATTAGGTTTTTGAAGAACTTATTTTTTCAAAAATACTTTTCCCAATAGTAAGAGAATTTTTAATATTATCCACCTCCTTTGTGTGATAATCTTGGAAATCGGAAAGAGGTTTTTCTAAATCGAGATTTTTCTTTTTAAGCTCATTTGAAAGATTTATCAAATATAAAACTTTCTTTTCCAATTCTGAGTTAGTTTTTAAAAGAGAATCATTTTGAGTTTTTAAATCGGAAGTAGTTTTCTTGTTTTTCAAAATTGATTCTTTAAAATTTTTAATTAACTCATCGTAAACATCTTGCAACTCATCATATGCATCATATAATTCATCATAAGTAAGATTAAGAGATGATGAGTTACAGTTTACCATTTGGTCTTCCTCAAAGGACATAAAGCAAAGATTGGCCACCTCTTGCTCCTCCTCTTCGGATGATTCTTCATCACTCCAAGTGGCAAGTTGGGCCTTAAGCTTCTTCTTCTTCATAAAGCTCTTTTTTTTAGTTGGGGGCACTCGGTTCGGATGTGCCCCGTATTCTTGCACTCATAAGATATGAGTTGGTCTTTCTCTTCTTCTTTGTCTTTGTTCTTGAAGTCTCTCATTCGGTTGAATTTCCGACCCTGTTTGGACTTCATGAACCGATTGAAGCGTTTGGCTAGCATAGCCATCTCTTCATCTTCCTCCTCGCTTGAATCGCTCTCATAAAAGGAAGGTTTGAGAGCAATTCCAAGCTTCTTCTTTTCACTATCTTTCTTTTCTTCTTTTTTCTTCTCTTCTTCCCTTTCTTGCTTCATAATCTCATGAGTAAGGAGGGATCCAAAAAGAGCATCAAGCTTGAGAGTCTTCAAATCTCTAGCTTCGATGATTGTCGTTCTTTTGCTATCCTATGATTTTGGAAGAGAGTAGAGGAGCTTTCGGACTAACTTGTCTTTGAGAATGATCTCACCGAAGCCCTTGAGACTATTTACGATGACGGAGATACGGTCGAACATCTTCGTTACGCTCTCATCAGCCTCCATCTTAAAATTCTCATAACTAAGATTGAGAAGCCAGATCTTCGTCTCCTTGACATCGCTTGTCCCTTCATAGGTTGTCTTAAGTGTATCCCATACTTCTTTTGTGCTTGAGGTTGAGGACACTTTCGAGTAGATGTCCGGTCCAAGAGAGCAAAATAGCATGTACAAGGCCTTGTCATTGACTTGCAATTTCTTTCGATCATCTTCACCCATTTCCACATTTGTCTTTGGAATGAGTATTCCTTCTCCATCTCTCTTTATAGGGATTGTCGGTCCATCTTCTACCACATCCCAAAGTAAGTAATCGTTGGACTTGATGAAGAGCCTCATCCTATTCTTCCAATAGGGATAGTTATCCCCATTGAATAATGGTGGTTTGGTGATCGATTGTGACTCGTACATGCTTGGCCCGGAGGTGGATGTCACTGCTTGATGTCGGTTGATCGAACTCTTCCAAGGGTCTCCTCAAGAGGGTGTTAATCCTTCTAGTGAGTGTAGCTCTGATACCAATTGTTGAGTTGATCAAATGATGGCAAATCACCAAGAGGGGGTGAATTGATAGTTTAAAAATTGAAGGGTGCAAAAAGAAAATTAGAAATTGAAGACACAATGATTTTAGAGTGGTTCAAGCTTCGAACAAGCTCTACATCCACTACCTCAACACCCTACTGAGGATTTCAACAATTCACTAACTAGAATTCTTCCTCTTTTCTCGGCTTAGGAGGAAACCGTTGCAAACGATCAATCTTTCTACCCAAAGATTGATCCACTTCACACTGTACAAAGAGAAATAGACAAACAATAAGTAACCTCTCAAATAGGTGGATTTTTTCCCAATTATAATATATCACACTCCCCAAATTGATAAAAGATAAAACAATGAAAATACACTCAATTAGGGTTACAAGTATTTGACTCTTTAGCTCAAGAAGGTTTAGATTTTGCTTGAATGTGCTTGGAAGTTGATTAGTTAGTTGTAGCAGCTTCAGATGCTTGTATTTATACCTTCTCATTGATTTCTATCCATTGTAGTGGTTGGGAACATAAATATAGACGTTGAGCTGCCTTTTTCCTACTATAAATGTACTTCTGCAACTACCCGTATCGGTACACGATCAGCCGTATCAATACTTGTCTCAAAATAGATAGAGTCGTTGTGTGAATTTATACAGGGGCGTATCGATACGCGAGGAAGCATATCGGTACGATCTCAGTGTAAAAACAAAGGGGCGTATCGAAACAGGCAAGGCCGTATCGATGCAATTTTGCTCACTTGGGCTACTGTCTGAACCTGTATCGGTACACCTTCAAGGTGTACCGATACGGATTAACTGATTTTCAAAATCGCATGTTCCCAATAACTGACAAGGCAACGTTCGAATCATAAATTATAAAATTTTAACAATCATGACAATACGCTAGTATCCGTATCGGTACGTTGTTCTTAAATCTTAAACCCAGTATGAAGGCCGTATCGAAACGAATGGCACCGTATCGGAATGCCTTAGTAAAAACGCTAGCCCATATGAAGGTCGTATCGATACGGATGGACCCGTATCGAAACATATTCTTACAGTGACCTTTTAATTTAAGCCTTATCGAAACGCTTATGGGCGTATCGATACGTCTGGGCGTAAAACTTGAATTTAGCTTTAAAACACTTAGAAAATTTTATAGGGTTTAAGTTTTTGACTTTGAACAATTTTTTACTTGATAAATCATTGTCAATTGTGAGTCTTTGAGATACTTAAAAATTTATCTTCTTTATCAAATAAATCTTTAAACAATTTGTTATATCAAAATCAAACTTTGGTTTTACATATTACGATTTTTATTTTTCTTAAATCTGTTTTCGATAATTGTATATATTATGAGCAAAGAGATATGAAGGATCTTTCAAACAGAAAATATTGAATATATTCGTATCGAATACGTATTGTATATCTAATAGTATTTGCATCCGAGTTCGAGTTACATAGCTTAAATCTATAATATGGAGAAAGATATATGCTTTGCACCAGAAGCCAAGAAATCCAAAGGAAAAGGAGAGAATATGGAAAAGAAACAAAAGCTTCTGTGCCACAGTTTGTAAAGTTCCCATGCAAACTGGCCTACAAAAACCCATGTCTTGGAACCCATTGTTGCCAAACCTAAAGTTCAGCTTTGATCAGTTATTGGGGTTAAAAAACAATTAGTCCTTTGTTTGTCCTTGTTCTGCAATGGTTAACTCCATTTTCATATCAGATTGTCAAAGAAAAGCCTTTAATGTATTAGGGTTGGGGCTTTGTTTCATGGTGCTGGTGACAAAGAAGGGTTATGCAAGAGATTTCCCAGTGAATTGGGGCATTCACAGTGGCAACAATGCTGAGAATTACAGTCAATGGGCAGAAAAGAACAGGTTTCAGATTGGAGACTCGCTCGGTACGTTCTTTTTCCCTTGTCGACTTAAGTGATAACAAATTCGCTATAAAAACTCGGGTTAATCCAGTTAGTTTATATGTAACCATCCTTATAAAGTGACATTCAATAGGTGTTGATTTTGAATCCCGACATTCGTAATTCTTTTTTTAATCTTTAATTTGTTGTGTGTGTTATGTCACAGTGTTTGTATACACACCAAACGATGATTCAGTGCTTCATGTGACCGAATCGGCATACAAAAACTGCAGTGTGGAATCGCCACTCTCCAGCTACACCGATGGACACACTGTTTTCTCACTGAGTCATTCGGGTCCTTACTATTTCATCAGCGGAAACAAAGACAATTGCAAAAAGAATGAGAAGTTGGTGGTGGTTGTTTTAGCCGATAGGAGTAACCGTTCTTCGACCGCAAACGAAACCATCCCTCCTTTTCCTGCACCTTCTAGTTCAATCGATATAATGCCACCTCTGCCACCTTCCGCGGAGTCTCCTGCTGCATCTCCGCCGACCGAAACAGCTGAAACTAACCCTACACCAGCACCAAGCGATGAATTTAAACCGCCGAACGCAGCTTCATCGGAGCAATATTTGTTGCTTCAACTCTTCTTTTAGCATTCTGAAAGTAACATTTCCGTCATGAATTGGATTTCTTCTTTCGATATATTTCTTTGTTTGATTTTCCTCGAATCTTAGTTTCCGGGTTCAACTGTGTTTATCTTGATAATTGAATGATGTGATGCTTTGTATAGCGTTTGGTGTGCTTGCTGGTAAACAGAGAATAATTAAATAAATGGATTTTTATAGCATGTGAATTTCAATCACCAGCTTTTCTTTTCTCTTTTCTCTATATGTTTGAACTCAATATCGAACACATACTTTAGAAAAGAAAATCCAAATAAAATTGTTTCCTATATAGCAACTAGAAAATGAGAAATAAAATTTCCAGGCTTCATTTTATATGTAAAAGGGCTACATATAGACTTGTGTTCCCTTGGAAAAATCTTCACTACTTAGAACTCTACAGAACAGATTCGTTTTTGACCGTCTATCGAAAATTTTTGCCTAATTCCGTTTTTTTCGTCAGTCTAATTGTATTATAAAAAATCGAATCCAAAATCCCAGCAACCTGCAATTGACAGAGAAGATTTTAATGATAACGTAGAAGGCAAGTTTCGAAACGAAAAGGAGAAGGCTGTTTGGATGGGGGATATAGTAAGATACTAACCGTGAAAACACCTCCAATTATAGCGCATATATTGGTGATAAAATGTGAAAATGATTTTGAATCTTCTGTTATCAAAACCTGAGTACGAAAATGGAAGAAAAATCTGGTTGAATAAACGAGAAAACAAGACTGGAAGGTAGATATAAGTCTATCGTTTGAAGACTACTAACCTGCATCGGAGATAACTCAAAATGAAATTTCGCAACAGGTATGTGCACACTCTGTGCCAGACTGCTGTGCGCTGTGTACTCGTATTGCTCGATAATTTTATGGTCGCCAGGCGATTTTTTCGTAACAACCTCTGTTTTGACTACTTGAAGGTAATGCTCTATCTGAAAATGCAATCAAGCAAGGTGAAGCAGTTAGGAGATTTTACACATTGCCATTGCCTCAATCTCTACTAGAGACTTAACATTTAATTTATCTCAATCGAAAGAGCAAACTTACAGTAACATTTGCATCTATTTCGCGGTCATTGATGAATGATCGACCATTCAACTTATCATGGCTTCTACCATGATAGGGTACTAGTCGCTTGACATCACTTAATACCAGAGGCGAAACTGTTTTACCAAAAGAAAGATGGCTTATGGCATGAGACATGTTCATTTTAGAAGCATCGAAAGAATGGGCTGATGAACGAGCAGAGATGATAAGGTTGCCAGGAACCTGCAAAGTGCAACTCAAACGTAATACTTTCAGCTGCACATTTATCTCGAGGTAAACATAAATGATTGGACAAACTAATCATATGCCAAAAATGTCCGATGGTCAGTCTAATCTAATATCATAATTATCACCTTCTTTACGCGCACATATCCATCAATTCTGCATCCTCCCGTCAATGGTGCTGGTCTTTTTGTAACATGGGATTTATCCTCTATCGCCAGCCTCTGGTTCTCCTGCGGAATAGATGCGACCAAATTTTCCATTGTCTGGAAGAAACAGACAACTGCATTAGGTCATGGACGTACATTTATCTTATAAGATTTCTATAAGACTATAACTGATCTATAAACTCAAATGGCCAATTCAAAACTAATTTAATCATACCTTAACCAGGGTTTCTGTATCACGATCTCCATAATAAGATTCGTGTTCGTGCTGTCCATCAGACTCCCTGAAATAAATACAGGTCAGAGAACAAGGTGAATCTGCATTGCACATATCATAAAGTTCAACAGTACTAAATAGCGTATAAGAAAGTAACAACAGTACTAAATATCAAGTCATTGATATTTAGGGTAGAAAACATGTTGGATTGTGCATTCTTTTACCTCAGATTGCTGCCTTTACGAAAAATACGAATGGATGGATACCCTTGAATGTGATGACTGTGTTGAGAAGAAGACGGTACAAGTGAGCACGATAGTAATTAAGAAACCAGTGAAGGAAGGAGGAGAGAAAGAGAAAAGATTAAGCATGTAGTAAAGCAATAAAAAGATGCAACATTCGGAAAGTAATCCTATACAATAAGAAAGAAAGCATAGTTTAAATATACGAAGTGATAAATGTTAATATGTATCTGCAATGTCAAAGAGATCAGAATGTACTTTTTCAAAAGAGAAAAAGAGATCAGAATGCAACAATACAGTTACAGGTCAAGTAATGACATATACTCATTCTCAAACAAGAAAGCATTAATGTACATGTGATAATACCTCTTACACAAGTCTCCTTCTATGGTGCAATCAACCTTTGCCAAAAGAATACGCCCATCAGTTTCTGGATCATATCTGTAATACGAAGGATGCAAAATTCATTGCCAAGTCAAGAAACTACTTATAAATTTGTTCCATGGAAGAGAAATGATGTATTCTCAAACCTCTCCTTTATTATCTTGGCAGTTTTCTCCCATGATGGTTTCTGAAACCCAAAAAGAACATGCTGAGGCTACTATAAGTGAAGAAGCCACTCCAAGCACTCAGTCATAGAAAAGAGCGAATGTAGTTAGTCATAACTCATAACAGCTCAAAGTATGTCATTTCTATCAGTTTGACATAAGATTTCATACTAATTAGAAGCAAGGGTTTAATTCATTCAAAATGCTATTTTTTAGAATAGGGAGACAAATATGTGTTTGTTTAAAGGTAGACACAAGGCCTAACAAAGTAAGGCCCTATTAAAGGAAGTGTCACATTATAAAGCACATTAGAGGGTTATTGAAATGCTCACTTATCCTTAAAAACAAGAAAAAAGAAGAGAGGGTTATTAAATATAAATGAAGAACATAAAGTAGAAGATTTGGCAACTATATCAGTACAATAAGTTATGCATGAGGACCACTATACACAGCTGAAGAGCTAAAGAAATAATGCTTTCAGCAAGTAGCTTCAAGACAAAGATTGTGCATGCTAATAGTAGATTACCAGGCGAGTACTCCAGTGGCACCAAGGAGCATAAAAGTTAACAACTAAAATTGGATACCTGGAAAAATTGAAATCAAGTAAATGGAGGTATCACCAAAATTGGCATTGAACAAAGAAAGCTCCATGATGGGTACATAATACACAAAATTAAATGGCTTGAAAATTTGAATTATCCACTTACTGATGTGAAAGTTTCTCAAAGTTGGTACTATTTAATTGTACGGCACCCTCAACTGTTTCTTCATCAACTTCATCTCCATGCTTAATGGAATGAGGAACAGGTCCAGGATGAAACTCAGCACCAGTGGGTTTTAAATGTGGATCTATTGAAAACTTTCGGATTGTTTTTGTTATATTCAACCTGTTCTGAAAGCAGAAGACACAAATTTAGTCATATGGACCAACATGTAAATGGTAAAAGCCATTCAGGAAAAACATTAAGGCATCTTGAAGAAAGTAGGAAATAAATATTGACAGGAAAACATTAACACAATATCCAGGCGAGCTGCATAAAAATATTATCAGATAAGTTTCTATGCCAGGCATTTGAAGTGCATTACTAAGCTTGCAGCCATAAAAAAAAATACTTGTGGACAAGGAGAGGACTATCTTTTATATTAGTGCTAGTAGTGCTAGACAGAAGTACAAGTTATTTTTTAAAATAAAATTAAACAAATGAAATGTGTTTGAGAATAGAAACTTACAGTTCCCAAGACATCACTCACATCAACGGATGCAAATTCACATGACAGCGCTGGAAAACTGGAGATCACTTGGAACAGTCAGACAAAGATAAAGCTCGAACAGTGTTAAGGATATTACAGAAATGAAAAGACACGGGCATATTAAACCTACGACAGTTTTGAAGAAAATCCAGAGAAGTATGTCCAAACTCCAAATAAATATAGACTGACAACTAGCAATTTGGAGTTTGGACTCATCATTTCAACAATTTTCAGGAAAAAAATGTATAGAAAGCTCAAAAGCAGGAAAAGCACCCTGAGAACCACCATGCAATGTGATCTTGTTGTTCATTAGCTAGTCAAGCAAGAATATTGCAACAGAAGTTGGAGCCTTATTGCATGGAGGAAGTCTTATGTTATCTTATCGTTCATTTGCTAGTAAATTGGCAATATAAATATAGATGTATTTTGTTTTGGATCTCGCACAAGTTAAGTTTTCCATTTCTCACCTTTTTTTAATCTATTTCATTATCTTATACAAAATGAGTAGCATGGTTGTTTTTTTTTTTTTTTTTTTGAAGCTTATAACTAATTAGGTAATAGTGTGACTTTAAATATATTATTTCAAACAACTTTAAACAAATTACATATGCAAATGTATGAGAGACGATAAATAAATAGTATTGAACATTATATTAAAATTCAAGAACAATGAAATACATTAAAAAGAATCGCCATAAACTTTCAACATTATCTTACCATCTCTCTTTTAGATGAACTTAAAAAAATAAAACATAAAAGAATCACCAGTGTATTATTTACAATTCTAAGAGAAAACACTTATACTTTATTCACAATCCAATTACGCATAAGTAAATTAATTTTCTGGTTTTATTATATTAAGATTGATTTAATTTTTATATTAATTGTTAGTAATCAGACAATAGATATTCTTATTTAGATGGTAGATTCATCAATTCATAAAAGGTACAAAAAAAAGATAATGCATTAGAGTGGATAACTAATACGTCATTAAAAAAATATTTATTACAATTCAATAAGAGGTGGACTAAGAAAATTTAAATTGCAGCGTCAAAATTTTAAAAAATTTAAATGAAGACAAATAACGAGTGTCAATTTTCTTCAAAAAAATGTCAATTATATTTAAAATGATGTTAGTTTTATTTTTAATATTTTTTATAAAGAAATTATTAAAAAATAAAAAATAGATGCCAATGGGCACCCTTGTAGGGTGTGCAAAACCGGATTCAGTTAACCATTAGCAAATTATTTCGGTTAACCAGTAAATTTGGGTCACTAAATTCTCGACCCTAAACCATAACCATTCAATCGGTTCGGGTAACAAATTTTATTTTATTTATTAAAAATATAAATTTTAATAATATGTTAAAAATATATATACTTTAAAAAACCGACACATGATATTAGTATCTTTTTTAATACTAACAAGTTAAACACTTAAACTTCATAAAATAAAATTATGATTTTACTTTTGGAAACGAGAAAAGAAAATCTAAATTTTTTAATAAAATATTAAAATAGCATATAATATAATAATATATATTATATAATCGACCGGTTCAGTTATTCGGTTTGTCCTAAAATCGTAAACCGTAACTGAATCGATTTCTTTTTTTTAAAAAAAGTTTGAACCGAAACCAAAATCAAATTTTTCGGTTCGGTTAACTAATTTTTCGGTTCGATTTTTTTGAATTTCATAATCAGTTTTAGTTTTTCGATTTTTTTTGCACACCCCTAAAACTAGGGTTGTTCATTTCCGGGTACCTGAGTTCTCGAGTACTACTTTTTTTGGCCCGTTCGACCCACTTTAACCGGGTACCCACAAAACTCGGGTACACGGGTAATCGGATAACAGTTACCCGTATGTTTTTTTTACAATTTCTCTTTTTTAAATCACTTAATTTTATAAAAAAATCACACCTAATAAAAGTTTGAATTATATAATCCAAGCATAGAGCTTAAGATTCAAATTATAAACTCAAACAACTTTAGAATACAAATTAAAGCTTTTAATAATAATAATAATAATGATGCATCAATTCAAATCTTAAACGATGTCTCTAAGACATATCTTAAATTTTTAATTATTATATATATATATATATATATTTAATAAAAATATAAAATATATTTTAAAATTTTAACCGGGTCACCGGGTACCCGATAAGGAGCATTTTTGCGACCCAGACCCAACCCGAAAAATGTTTATTTTAGCGGGCCAAGTACTCGACCCGAGTAAAAAAAATTCGAGTAATTACTCCGTATTTTATGTTCGGTTAGTCGGATCAGTCGAGTCAGGTATTTTTGTACATCCCTACCTAAAACCACTTTCACAAGGGTGGCTCTGCCCATGAATTTAATTTTTAGTATTAAATTCAGTTTTATAATATGGGTGGTCTTCGTTCAGATCAGACAAGATTAGTATTTTGTTTGAAATTTTTCGAGTTACTATTAGTCTCATATTATTTCAAGTACATGCTTCTTTGGATTCAATTTTAACTTAGATAAAATTAAATTTAAGGGTTTGAGTTAAATATTTTTAAAATGAATTTCAGGTTCATGATCATTTTGCCACCAATGTATACAATATTAAAAAACTGTTTTTTCTATTTAAAAAAACCCTCACACAACACAATATACATATACACACAAAGAGAGTTTGATACAAAGACTATTATTTTGAAAAGATAAAAACTTGTAATATAAAAAATTGAAAAATTGAGAGGGTGCAAAATTTTAATCCATACATTGAGGAATAGTAACACATTTACTTGTGATAAAAGTTTTATGGTCACTAGGTGTAGGTCATAATGAGTTTTTGAGTGAGCAACCATACCACACACCAAAAACAGTCTTACTACGAAAAATGTTGCAACATTTGAGAACATTGAACGATAACAATGCCAGAGAAAAGTAATGCACCTGATGTTGAAATCAATGCGTAAAAAGTCCCCATCAGAACTATTGTCAACAACAATAGATGTAGTGGTCCTGACTGTTAAATAATCATTCAGTTCCTGCAAAAGAAATTCAATGGATTACAATGAGTGCAGGTAAAGAAAACAGAGGAATTACTTTCATTTCAAGGCAAAAGTTAAAGAAATAAACTACGAATACTGACAATCATCATCAGAGAAAAGAAAAAGAAATGTTGAATCAGAAATGTTGTTTTGGGATGAAAAATCAAAACTAGAAGACAAGTGCGTCAAAAACAGATCGAATTGAAGTTGGAGTGAATGAAAAGGCCGCCAACCATTCCAAATAAAACAATCATAGCAATTGCTGCTATAATGGATAATCCTGCACCGGCTAACGACGCCTCTGTCAAATCTCTAGGGATTTTCCTGCACAGAAATAAAAGAAGAGAAGAAAGAAACTTTACCATTATAACACTTACTTAAACAAAATATATAGCAGATAGACTTGGACCAGTATACTGTATACGCGTGCTTAAAACTCAATAGAAAAATGAAAAAGCAATATTAAAGAAGAAAATTTTCAGCTCATTCACCAATGTAGTATCGAAAATTTATCAACCAAACAAGACTTCCTCCAAAATTATTCAAACGAATACAATTACAATCCAATGCTTGTTTTGTTTTCCAGTAAACAAATAAACAAAATTTCAATCCAGATATAGTAAATAAAGATTAGTTTAGCGCTTTCCTGTAAAATTCTCGGATCCATTTTTTTTATTCAATCGTCAGAAATAAAAATAAAAAATGCGATTAATGGAAAAGAGAAATGAGAGATCTGAACCTGTAGAAATCGACGGATTTGATCTTGCTCGGAGAAATCATGGCTGCCGATTTTATTAAATCAAAATCAGAATGTTTTTAGAGAGAAATGTATGAAATAGAGAATAAATAAATGAATTTAAATCCAAAGAAGAAATCTGGAACAAGAGCCTATTTTATTCATGGAGAGATGAGCAGAGGAGGAAACTACATAACTTTTGTGCGTGTTTATTTATTTAATTTCTTTCTTTTTTATCCAAAAGTTTTCCTTTTTTTAATCAGATGGGTCGTCATCTGCTGTGGGTGAGACTAGGATTTTAGTCCTTTTAAATCTGCCACGTAGCATAGTTGAGGCAAAGCTGGGTCAAAAATTTATCTGAATATTTCAACATTTTTGTTTTCTTTTAATGGTAAGAAATATAAAAGTGGTTTTTTTCAACTTGTCGTTGTTATTTTTCTTATTTAAAATGGAACATATGCCTCGTTAAAAAGTTTCTTTAAACTTAGATGAAAGAAAGAATAATACATATAATAATATTAACAATTTGTCTTTGTTATTATTAGTATACTAATAAATGACTTATATATATATATATATAACTCGTTTTTTAACTAGAATAATATTCATATTTTCAGTATAATTATTAGAATTCGAACTTACATAAAATAAAATATAAATGTACATCTTTAATCACTCGATTAATTACAGAATATCATATTTAACTCGTTTTGAATAATGTTACCATGTAATTTTGATGTGGTGTTATCATTATATAATAATGTAACAACTTTTAAATATGATTTGAGGCTTAAAATAAACATAAAAACTTTAATATTGAATACGAAATAACTACAAAGGAGCGAATTAAAATGAAACTCCATCTTATAGATAATTAAAAATATATTTTATATAATTTCGGATCTCGACATTTCCCCCGGGCTTAATGAGCTTAATTCTAACCCTGAGTGCCTCTAACCAAATTAAAATCCAAATTATTTTGGGCCAACATGACACTGATTTGAACAAAAGAATTAGACCCGAATCCAGAAGGAAGAGAGGGCTTGACGTCTGGTTAAGGCAGCAAACACTATAGATCTTGCTTTCAGGTATATCGGCGACTGAAATTGGACTTAGAAACTGAAATTAGATCTTGGAAATTGGAATTGTTTTTACCTTGTTTATGCTTAAATGGCAAAGCAAGTGAAATCTGCGGGTGATTTAGATAGGATCAGTAGTTTGCCCGATCCTATTCTTTGTCACATTCTATCGTTCTCCCCCACTAAAGATGCAGTTCGAACCTCTATTCTTTCACGCCGATGGAGATATCTCTTTGCTTCAATGCCTACCCTTGATTTTTATAGCTGCTTACGGGATTTGCCTCGCAGAAATGTTAACAATTTCTGGGGATTTGTTGATAGGTTATTGTTTTCCCCAATCGGGTGAGTTTAGAATGCTTTAGGCTGCATGACCCTACTTCAAAGGACGATGATCATTTACGCCTTTATGGTTGTATATCTGCTGCACTGTGGCGCGGTGCTAAGGAAATCGTTATATATTCGAGAAACTGTCCCGTGTTCCCGACTCTTCTGTTTACTAGCCAGTCGCTGGTGATACTGAAATTGAATATCGAAGGTGAAATGAAGATTCCGACCGATGCTTGTTTACCGAATCTGAAGACTCTGCATCTTACAAACCTCGTGTTTGTAGATGGTTCTTCGATTCTTAGGTTAATTTCCAGTTGCCATGTCCTGGAGGATTTGGTTCTTGATCTATGTGATTTTCATAACATAAGCGTGCTTAGTATTCATAGTCTTTCACTTACGAGATTGGGTTTAAGTTTTCTAGAGATGGTAGTCGGAAGTCCCGGAGATCTCAATTGTGTGGTTGAGATTAACACTCCGAATCTTGTCTATTTACGGTGCACTGAGCTAATAGCTGAAGGCTATACTTTTAGTAACATGAGTTCTCTAGAAAAAGCTCATATTTCGATCTATCCGGTTAATAGGGTTGCAACATATAATGTGGATCGCATACGAGGTGTAACTAATCTCTTTCAAGCAATTTGCAATGTACAAGATCTATCTTTGTTCACTGATAATGCTGAAGCGGTTAGTTGGCTTATATTTCAGTCATTGCCACAAATATCGAAGTTTTTTCTTCCAACATCATGTAATTGTTCAAGTTTTGTTGTACAGCTTTTTGGAACCTGTCTTGAACCAGGACTTGCGTTTCACAACCTTGTTGAACTGGAATTTGGGAATCCTAATGGAGATTGGAAAGGAACATGGATCATGGAGTTTTTGTGCTGCATGCCTAATCTTAAGAAACTTATACTCGATCTGGTATGAAAGCTTCTCTAAATACTGCTTTCATATTTAGTGCATTTGCATTGTGATTGACCATCTTAGCTTAAATACATTCCCGAATTACGATAAACTAATTCAATTGAAGAATTAATTTAAATGTATGATACAAATTAATCCAGTAAACTTTTTGTTTTGTTTTGTTTAGGGTGTTCCTGAAGAAGGATTCAGGGTAGTACCTGAAAAAGTGCCTTCATGTGTGTTATTTCACCTCAAGGAGATTGAAATTCCATCCTTTGAGGGAGACAAACATATGTTTGCAATGATTAGCTATTTGCTGAACCATGGAAGAGTTCTGGAGAAGCTAATAATTGATGTTTATGACCTGTGTGAGGACCGGCGATTGAGTCTCGTAGAAGAACTACTAAGGTTACCAAGGAATTCAAAGAAATGCGACATCGAGATCCTCTAATGTTTTGTATTGTTTGATGTTTACTGAAAACTCTTCATCATCTTTTCATTGCCTTCAATGGATTTGGCTGCTTTGTTTTTCCTCCCCAAATTACGAGATACCAGCACTATAGAACGTCTCAACTCGTCTAATCTATTCGCATCTCGGTGCCGATTAGTAGTTTAAAACACCTCCCATACTATACAAGGACTCCTGTCTGATAAGTTCACCAAGTAACTTATGCCTGCAGAACATCAGCAGCTGTTCCTGCAAAGCAGAGCATAAGATTGGAAAACAGAAACAAGAAACAACTGCACTTACAAACCCCAACTAATTAAAACGTTTTCCTAATGATTTGTAAATCTTCCAAACCCCAACTAATTAAATTGTGTTGAAACTCTTAACCTTTACATTATTATAATAGCATGATACTAATTAAATTAAAATTCAGTCTGCTAAAATATGATTTGTTAATTTTGAATATTAAAAAAACACCCTGACATACTATGAATATGCACAAATATATAAATATTATCGATAACCAATTAATCTATTAAGATGAGACACACACAACATTCTTTAAGTGAATTCGAGTTCTGAAATTGAGAGAAGAGTAAACCGGGTTAGGAATCTCAAACAATAGATTTGATATCACTTCAACTTCTTAGATGAATTCAAAATAGTTTTTTATTTTTTTGAAAAAAAATCAGTCCAACCTATCCCAATTATTATTAATTTATTTTTAAGTAATGAAACTCTCCGTTCTTTAAAACTTAACGTTATCGTCCCTCTTTCTTCAGCCTGATGAACTTAAATCAAGTCCGACTGCTTCTGAAACCCAAAAGGTAAGGAAGATAGAGGGCTTTACGGTAAAGGGGGGAGGGGGATACAGAATGATGGAACATAAAAAAAATTGTGGTCAAATTCTAATTTTTCAAAAATTTTGGGGTGCATAGTCTCCCCCAACTTTTATATTTGGTCGTAATTGAATTGTGATAAATCAATTGTCATATTATTACACTCATTTTTTATGTTGATGTTAGTTGTGTTTATCTTTCACAACTGATAGTAGCGTTTGTTTATATATTATTTTTTTGAATTGTTTGGTTAGTTTTTTTATTTTTTATGTATGGTCATATTTTTACTTTAAGTGATTAATTTATGTTATTTGACAGTCTTATAAAATGATTGGTTAATTTATTGAAATTTTAGTTTTATTGTATTTTTTACTTATTCAATAAAGCCAACTACTTTTACTAATTAAAATATATTGCGATTGATAATTCTAATCAATTTTAACCTCTTTGGGTGATTCAAAATAAGATTTAAAAAGGTGAACATTTGATATACTATAAAAGAATTTATACAAAGTATATATATGCATGTTTTCAAATTTAAATTTTTAATTTTAAAATCTTAAATTCTAACCGCTCTACAAACTAAACCCCTAAACCTTAAACTAAAATTCCAAACTCTAAATAACATCAATTGTAAAAACTTTTTTCCACCGCCAGTTATAGGATAATCCTTAAAAACCGGTCATTCAATCCAATTATTAGGGGTGCTCATGGTAAGTTAACCATACCATTTAGCATAAATGGTTAACCGCTGTAGCGCTTATTAAACCGTAACCTAACCATTAAACAATGGTTAACTATTAAATTTTTAAATAGTTAACCATTATAGCAGTTTACCGTTACTTAACGGTAGATCTGGCAAACTTGACCCGAGACCCGAAAACCAAACCGATTTACCTGAACCAAAACTCGAAATTGACCCAAACATGATGACCCGAAATTTGATCCGAAACCGAAACAAAACGAACCGGACCGAAACCGATCCAAATTTTAGTTAAACCGAAATGGACCCGAACCAATTTTCAACCGAGCCGAATGGACCCGAACCGAATAGACCCAGACCGAAGACAACCCAAAATATAGAAAAGAGGACCGAAGGCAACCCGAAATATAGAAAAGATATTAATAGAAATAAATAAAGATAGGATATGAATGACCGCACAACTCACCAAAAAGTTAAATATATTGGCTTTATAAATCTATATATATGGTGTAAAAAAATTGATTGGCCTAAAAATTCAATTAAAACCGACCAATCTCCCATTGACTAGAACCAAAATTGACCCGAACTGAAAATCAACCGACCCAAAATGACCCGAATCACAATAGACCTGAACTAAAATCGAACCGAACCAAAACCGAATTTGAACCGAATAATATCATAATCGAAGTGACTCGAACCGAAATGAACTGAACTGAAACTGAACCGAATGACCCATTTGCCACCTACACTTAATGATACAGTTACAGGTTAACTTGTAACCTATTATAATTTTTTTCTCATGTTCATTAATTCTTTTGAAAATAATAAAATTGTCTCTCCGATAAATATTATATTAAAATTTTCAAAAAAAAAATGTTTTAAAGGGAGAAAGTCCAATCACAAACTTTATTTTATGTCTAAATAAATTTATAACGGTTAATTAATAAGTTAACATTAACCATCATTTTTAACGGTTGATTAATCAAAATCGTTTAACCTTAACGGTAGGTTAATTAACCGATAAAATTTAACAGTTATACTGGTTAATGATTACGGTTTATTTTACACATCCTTACTAATTTTTATTGATTCATTGTTTTTGAAATTTTATTATGCAAATATGTAAATATTAATATAAACACTAGCATGATGAACTTAAATCAAAATCCAAAACGTAGGGAAGACAGAGGGCTTTAATGTAGGGGCGAAACTAGCATGAAATTATGAGAGGGGCTGAAATAAAAATGAAGTTATGAAAGGGTCAAATTACTTAGTTTTAAAATTAACAATTCTTTAAAAATAATCTTAAAATAGAGGGTTGAGATTTAATCTAACTAATTTTAAAATTGGCATATCTTAAAAATTAATTAGACCAAAAAATTTGACAAAATTTAGTTCTATTAGCTTCAAAGGGTCTTAAAAGAATTAAACCAAAAAAATTAAAATGGACCAAAACTTAAT
This sequence comes from Hibiscus mutabilis, assembly GCA_019671005.1. Taxonomy (NCBI): domain Eukaryota; kingdom Viridiplantae; phylum Streptophyta; class Magnoliopsida; order Malvales; family Malvaceae; genus Hibiscus; species Hibiscus mutabilis. The sequence goes on along the minus strand of CM033751.1, from coordinate 31,190,104 downwards.
TTTAATAGTTTTAAAATTTTCAGAGGTTAAAAATGAAATTAACTCATAAAAGTTGGGGTGGGCAAGGTCCCCTTAAGTACGGAATGATGTGACATGAAACCCTGAATCACAAAGAAGAAGCAAAACACTAGAAGAAGTAGGTAAGGAAAGGTTAGTTTAGCATTATTTTAAAAGGTGCTGTAAAAAAATATTTTTGAAAAAGTGCCTTTTAGAAGTGTTTATAAATTTTTAAGTTTGAGATTTAAGTGTTTAATATTACTGTTAAAAAATATTTTTAAAAAGATAAATAATTATTTTAGACATAATATTGTAAGTTATATATATATAATTGATATCTAAATTCTTTAATATTATAATATATAAATATATTAACTTAAATTATCGTAAAATATAAACAATTATTTTATTATAAATACATATTTTCTAACAATTGTATGTGTTTCATGAAAATATAATAAATTTAAAATATTTTATTTAAAAAACTTGACATGAATAAATATATATATAATATTTAAACTAAAAAATAATTTATTAATTATATATTCGTAAAAATTATAAATTTATAAATTTTAAATAAACACAATATTAAATGATGGTTAAAATAATAATTTGTCTCTTAAAAGTACTTTTCCAACTGCAAAAGTTAGAAATTTTAACTTTTGCGTTTGAGTTGAAAATTATTTTTCAAACGTAATTTTTCTCCAAAAGCTGGTTGTTTAACATAATTTTTACATCCTAAAGTGCTTTTGGCCCCAAAAACACTTTTAATAAGCAATGTTAAACGGGGCGAAAACAAACCGATGCTGCTTGAATGTTGGTTGAGTATGATCTTTTTTTGTCTTTATTTGACCTGTGATAGTATTAATTTTAGATAAAACTTTGATATATATGCCGTATAAATTAAAAAGAATTTATAGACAACGCATGATTGTTAGATCAAAAAAACTAAAGTCGAAAAAACTAGGGTTGCAGTCGTTGATAAGTTATTATATTTCCCTAATCAGGTAAGTTTAAAATTCTTTAAGGCGGGTGTCTTTTCATTTGACGGTGATTATTCACGCCTTTATGGTTTTATATGTGTTGTGTTGTGTTGTGTTGTTGGTAGTGTTAATTAAATTGATACAAGTTCTGATGAATCACTCATGTTACCGCTTTTTCTCTGTACTTGCCGCCTATTAATAACACTATAGTTACCGAAACACAATACGAAACAAGAAACGAAAACTGGAATGCGAAATGTTAATTTACAGATTCTGGTACGACAAGATAGGGTGCATAATTAATTATAGGCTTAATGTACTTTTTCTTTAAATTATATATATTTTTTAATTTGTTCCATAAAATTTATTTTGATCATTTTTGTCTCTTAATATTTTTAACGTTATTCATGTCACTTAAAAAGTTAACACAATTAAAAAAATTTGTCTTGACCAATCAGAATGCGTCACGTTTTACCTATTTTTGTCCCCTAAATTTTTTGCCGTTATTCATGTTGGCCCAAAAAGTTAACACGGTTAAAAAAAATATTATGACCAATCAAAAAGCGTCACGTCATCTAATTATTTTATTTTCTTAATTTTTGTTTTAATATATTAAAATACATTAAATTAATTTTATTTTACCAAAATACCTCACCTCTTTCCCCAAAGCCCACCCTGCATCCTCTTCCCCCCAAACCCCCACACTTCTATTGGTTCTCCACCATTGCACCTTTGTTTTTCGAATGCTTGGAAAGATTCAAAAGGGCATCCATGGAGTTTTCCTGGGTGCTTCAATAAAGGCGGGATCGTACCGAATTCCACCAAACAAGACCTGTTAAAAATGCTCGCTTTCGTTAGAACCTTAATCTCAAAAGCCGCCTTGTTCATCTCTTTCTCAATCGCACCATTTTCAGCCTAAGCTTGAAATCGAAAGAAGTAGAAAGGGTTGATTATCAAATTTGGACCTAAGCTTGAAGAGCTGAGATATATACGAAAATTTCATCAACCTCTCATCAGTATTTTCAAGCATGACCCAAAACTAGATCTCTAACAAAGCAAACCCTCTAATTTCTTTCCCCAAATTCTCAGTAAATTTTAACCTCAGAAAAATAAGAAAATTCAGACAAATACCATTGATTCTGCCTTCCATGATTTCCCGAAGAAGAAGAAGAAGAAGAAGAAGAAGAAGAAATTTTTTTGGTCTTTTTGACTCAATAATTTCTGTCCTTCGAAAATGACTTCCATTAGTAGTAGTTCTTCACCTTTTACGATCAAAAGAAATGGAGAAAGTAAACCTTTTGTTTTTTCAACTTCAAGGACAAGAAAAATCGAAACTTTGGCTGTTTTGAATGGTTCATTGAAACTTTGGCTGTTTTGAATGGTTCAAAATGTGGGGTTTCTTTATTTTGTAACAAAGGGCAACTGTGTAGATTTCAGCCTGTTAGAGTTGCTGATTCTGCAGATTTCAATTGCCCTAAAAAAGCTTTGAATTCTGGAAGAACCGTGTTCAATTCGAAACCACCACCGCCTCCACATTCACCTCCGAGAGCTTCAGCTTGAGATTTTTTGAACCCTTTCGAGAAATTAGAAAACGAGGATGGAAAAATTGTTAAAAAAAATTAGGAAAGAAATGATGGGGATGAAGAAGACAAATGTGCTATTTAAAAACTAGAAGAAAAAGATAAAGAAAAAACAATGATAAAATATAAAACAAAAAAGAAGAAAAGATATTAGCTTTCGACGACCAGCACTAAAATTAATAGAAAAAATTTTAATATACAGGTAGCATATACTTTAGTTTGCACATGCCTTTTAGTTTTAGGGGTTAAAGTTTTAGTTTAGGAGTTTAAGTTGTAGGGTTTATAATTTAAGGTTAGTGTTTAGAATTTAGTGTATATAGTTTAAGGTTTAGGGTTTAATTTTTTAGGATTAGGGTTAGGAATTTAGGATTTGAGTTTTTATAGTGTAAATACACAGGCTCTGTGTAAAATTAATTTTACACAAGCTTGTATATCAAAGCTTTACTTAAAATTAATACTGTCGCTGGTCAAATAAAGACAAAAAAATTAAACATTTATATTAGAGAAATGAAAAGAGAGAAAAGAATTATAAATACCCATGCAACTAAAGAGAAAAAACATATGAAACAAAAACACACAACTAGGAGAATTACATCCCCTCTCTTCTCCTATCATCTCCTTCTCTTCCCCGCTCTAACCATCATGTTAATCGCGATTTTTCGGACAAATTTTCCAAAAACGTCTTTAACAACCTTATTCTTCTTTTCAACTTCTCTTTTCTAATGGCATCAACAAAATTCAACAACATATTTTTCTCAAAAACCCAGAGAGCAGGATAATAGTAGATCATATGGCAGCATTCATCATATAAAAACAAAGGAACTAAGAGATCATACAAATATAAAGTTCAGGGTAAAGTAGACCTAAAAAACACTTTTGATATATAAATTTGTATAAACTTTAATTTACACAAACCTTTAATTTTATGGTTTATAATTTTAGGCTAAGATTTAGGGATTTAAGTTGTAGGGTGTAAAATTTAGGTTTATAACTAGAATTTAGATTTTAGGGTTATAATTTAAGATTCCCATTATTAGGATTTAAGGTTAGGATTGTCACTTTAGTCCAGATAACCTACAAACTATTTTGAAAAATTAATTAAGCTCTTGACAACCTTTTACAAGCAGGGAAGTCCTTTAACCGTCAAATTTAACTGAATAGGTTCTTTTACCAACATTAACACTTAAGTCCATAAGCAGTGGCAAATGTATATGTGGTTCAGGGTTGGCATGTATCCATCATAAAATTTTTAAATTTTAAACATTTTACTTCAATTTTCTTAATTTTTATACATTTGTCCTTGAATTTTTTTTAATATTTATGAATTATGCTCGCGCGGAAAATTTTGAAATTATATATATTTACCCTAAAAAATATATTCGGATCGGTCACTATCTATTGGTATTATATTTGACTGATAATGACGTCATCTTTTGCACACAACTGTTTTTTTGTTAATGTTACTAGTTTTGTCTTATACGTCACAGTAGCAAGTAACTAAAAGGGTGATTTTAGGGTGATGCATATTAGAGTGAGATTAAAATAAGGTAAAATGTTTCTTTTCGGTATATATAGAAATTCTTATAAAATAGTAAAATTTATATATCGAATGGTAAGAATTTATGTATATACCGAAATAAAAGTATATATGCCGAAATAAAAAAATTTGATATATACAAAAAAATTTATCAGTCGATATACAAATTTTTATTATTTTTATCAATTTTTCTATATAACATCGTTTCAACCGTCTCACGTTAGAATCACCCAACAAAAAAGTTTTCAATATATTTTTTTTCGAGAAAATCAAATGAGCTATCAAACTGATGATTTGCCCAAATAAAATCTTAACTTGTTGATGTGACATATAAAATAAAGTAATCACGTCAAAAAAAAACAACCGCAATAATTTTACAGGGTTAATTACCTTATTAATACATGAACTATACTTGATTTTCAGTTTTATAGATTTATTTTTTAATTATTAATTTTATATATAATTTTTTTATACCGTCAACAAGTTTGGCCATTTCCGTCATAGAAATTGATATGGACCCTTTAGACCACTGATATTTTGACATGTGGCATTTATTTTATTTTTAAAAAAATTTATTTACTTAATGGTTAATAACAAGATTAGTCTTCAATATTTTGATTATTTCTTCATTTAACCCTTCATATTTTGATTTTTTTAAATCAAATATTTATTTTTAAGATTTTTTTATTAAATGGGTCAATCAATAATTAACACTTGGCACTATATAAAAGATTTTTTCTTTAATTTTTTCATTTTTATTCTTCTCATTTTTTGTCTCTTCATCTCCCCCTTCTTTAATTTTAGTCCATTAAATCTGACGAAATTCTAAACCCAATTTTAAAAATCATGTTTTTTCAATACCGAGATCCCCATTTTGTATATATTTGCTTCTTTCGATTCATTTCCCCCATTAAAAATTCAAATTTGCTTCATCCTTCAATCCAATCGTCAAACCTATCTTTAAAAATCCAGTTTTTCCAACACCCATACCTTATTATGCTTTCCCAAACAAACACAATATTCATTTCTCCATCCTTTGATAAGCCACACCAGGCTTCAAAGAACCCCACGTCTGGACGGTGATAAAAGCAAAAGCCAAAAAGTAATAAATCTGCCGAAATAAGTGAATCTTTTTCTGTTAAATAGGAGGTGGATCGGATATGGACATTGTCATGATTCGATCCGAATTCGATTCAAATTTATATCTGATCCGAGTCCGATCCATATATGAATAAAAAAAACATTTAAAGCTCTTATATTGAAGTCCTAATTAAGTTGAATTGAGATTAAATATATATATATATTGAAATCCTAATATGAGTTGAATTAGGATTACAAAAGCTATATAAATGCATGAAAGATCTAACAATCATTAATGCTTTTTAAAGAGCCATCTAAATAGTTTAGAGAGTTCTATATATCTAACAGTCAACTTTTATTGTTTAGCATCAATAGCTCCTTCCAAAAGTAGTGGTACGTTACACATTTTTTCACATTAAATTTTCGGTTTAATGTACTCTTGATATTTATATTTTTTATGTATTTTCAATTGAAATTTTCTATCAAAAAAGAATAAATTCATTCGTTTTTATTGTTATAATCTTATTAGGAATGCAAAATGAAAAATTTTCTACTCTTTTTGTATCTTCTCTTTCTCTTTTAGGAGATGAATCAAAAAAAAAAGAGACATGTGTTCTAACTGCAAATGATGAGGATTGTGTGATTGGTGGTGGTAAGAGAAGATTGACTTCGCGAGTTTGGAAACACTTTGAAAGGGTAATGAAAGGTGGTGAAATGAAAGCAGTTTGCCAAGGTTGTAAGAAAGAGTTTGTGGGTAAGAGCACGGGCGGTACTTCACATCTAAATAAACATTTAAAAAGGTGCATGAAGCTCAAGAAACCATTAGATGTGAGGCAACAACTATTACAAACTAGTACCAATAAGGATGCAAAGTCAATATTGAAAATAGAAAAAAATGAGTTCAACTCACAAGTTGCAAGAAATGAGTTGGCTAATATGATTGTGTTGCATGGATATCCTCTTAATATAGTTGATCACATTGGATTTAGGAAATATTTGAAAAGTTTGAATCTCAATTTTCATGTTGTATCAAGAAATACCATCAAAGCTGACATCTTAAAAGATTTCAAGGAATAAAGAACTCACTTGAAGAAGCTATTGGCAACAAATAGTAGTAAGATTGCTATTACTACGGATTTGTGGACTTGTACTAATCAAAGAAAAGGCTACATGGCTGTGACGACACACTTCATTGATGATGATTGAATTTTGCAAAATCGTAAGTGTGAGGGATATGTTTCACCTTCATCCTTTTGCAAATGATAATGGTAAGAGATTATTAGTTGATTCGGATGATTGACAAATTTAATCTTTTAGCTTGGTGGAATGTCGAGTCAAGTAAGTTTCCCACCCTTTCCAAAATTGATAGAGATCTTCTTGTGGTGCCAATTTCTACTGTAGCCTCGGATAATGCATTTAGCAAGGGTGGTAGAGTTGTGGGTTCTCATCGTAGTGGACTTCATCCGGATACCGTGGAAGCGTAAGAACACAACCTCGTATAACTCTCTCGTATGCAAAGATCGAAATCCTCGAGCTGTTCGTATACTTCTGAGTCCTCTTGATCCGTAATAAGCTCGAAACACTTGTATAACTCTCTCGTATGCGTTCACTCCAATCGTGTTGGCGTCGATGTGAGTGAACAATGTTCCAGAGTCTATGAAGCAACCACCTTCCCCGCCTGCTCTAACCTGCAAATCAAGATGAATACAAGTTTAAAATATTTCGATATTACTTTCTCTGTTTTTTACGATTCGAATAATGTTACCTGAAAAGCAGAGTGAGGCAGTCCTAGACGATACCACCTACACTTATATCCAACAATTCCAGGTTGTAGTGATAGTTGTTGGGTGATTGCAAAATCAATGTAGATTCAGCATTCGGAGGCAGCTCCGGAATGTCGCCTCCAAAGTTTAGAGCAAGTGATTCAGGCACACCCTCGGTAAAAGGGACCAAGCAGTAGGAGAATCGAGAGTGAATGGTAGACGAAAACTGTTGCATCATAGATTCGGGCGAAAAGTTCAATACGAAGATCCCTGAAATAGCACTGTTCCTAAAAAATGTCCCGATTATCATTAGAGCACCCGAATATGACATTTTCGTATGTGCCGATGAGAGACTGGTCAATAAAGAAATGGAAATCTTCTGTCGATACAATACCCCGACTAGAGGCACCACCGGCATATCCATATCTGTAGACGCATACATCGTTTACACAAGTAAAGTGTCTTTGCTCGCCGTGGCAGAGAGGATGGCTACAACGAAGTTTGGCATAAGTGGCGGAAGTTCTCCAATCGTAAATCGGAGGGTTTTGGTTGAAACAATCAATGCAAGGTTGACATTGCGTCCAAATTAGACCACTCGCGGTGTCCAACAACAACTCAACTTCGTGCCTTTGGCTTCCTATGGTAAACTTTAGCATACGATAAACTCTCTCGTACTATCGGAATTCAAATATTATCGGGGAGTACCCTCCAATCCGGACTTGACATTAGATGTAAATAATTGGCTCTAGCATTACTAACGTTAATCAATCTCTCTATCCTTTCAGCCATGTTCAGATTCCGAATAAGTTACATAGGAGACCCCGGAGAATCGTCTACGTTAGCCCTTAGAGTTAGATCGGTAGGATTTGAAGCAGAAAATGTGAAATGGTGTTGAAATGAAAGTGTGACACAAAGGAAAAACAACATTTTAGAATTAATAAAACCAAGGGATAAAGACATTTTTTGAAGTGAAAAATAAGCCTGTAAAGAAATGGTATTGTCTTGTTTTTTTCCCTCTTTTATAACGCAATGGTATTGGTTCTTCTAGCTAATATTATCGCAAGCCGTATGAGCATTTTTTTAGGAAAGTATTAATGCCCTTTGGTTTTTTTAAGGTATGAGCAAGCTGGTGCTTATTCATTATTGGTTTTCGGTCAACTACTTTTAAGATTTAAGAGGAATAATTTAATTTTTTAATAGTCTAAAGGTGATTACAATATATTATTTGTTTAGAAATATTTTTGATCTTTTGACAATGCGCATAAACCATGTAGACATAGCGATTTGAACTTGTGTTTCTTAGAATGAACATCATCTGCTTTTTAACTGGGACACTTGTTGGGTTCAAAAATAATTTAATTTTTAAAAAGGAAACACAGCATGGATGGCAGTGATGGAGCTATGTATAGCCCCTCGTAATTTTTTTTTTATATAATTGAATTTGAGGTCCTCTTTAGTTTAAATAGTAGTGAATAAGGTCTTTGTTACCTCCCAATTTTTAGATTTAAAGGCTTAATAAACCTTGCTCATCCCAATGTCTAATCCTAGATCCATCCCTGATAGATGAGGACAAATATTATGGGAGTTCGATCTTATCTTTAGGGCAATTAAACTCGATATTTTAATTTTTGCGAATTCTTAAAAAATAAGGTCAAATTAACACTTAACGAAGGATGAAAAAATTAATTAAATTATTGTAAATTTTTTATACTCAGTTTAATTTTCATTAGCTGATACCGTTCGCACTCAATTTAACTCTTATGTGTATCAAAGGTCAAATTAGGGTTTAGGGTTAAGAATTTAAGTTTTGGGTTTTATAGTGTAAATATGCAGGCTTATTTTACACAGCTTGTGTATCAAAAAAATTTCTTTTAAAAATATATATACATTTTTTATATATTTTTTAGACTTTTCTTTGATTTTAAAATATTTTTTACAATTTCAAATATATTTTTAAGATTTTTTATGTTTTCTATTTTTTAAAAAATATAAATTTCCAATGATTTTACAATTTTTATGACATGACACTTCTCAAGTGTGTCATGTGTCATCATCTTAATGTTTGTGTGTGAGTTAACAGTCAACATTACGAAATAGCTAAATTAAATGTAATTTAAGTTTTGAAGGTTTGATTAATTGCAATTGAATTATGAGGACCAAACTAGGTGAAATTTTTTTATAAGAACTTCATTGATTTTTTAAATTTTCGTTGAAAGCTAATTTGAAGTCAAAAAAATTAAGATGATTAAAGGGGAAATAAGAAGATATCACAAACATGGGACAATTAATCTACGAATATTACAAACTTGAATTGTTACTTTAATTTTAATAGTATTGATAATAAATTGATTAAGATAAGAAAAAAGTTGCATGAATTCAAAAATAGTCAATTTATTGACCGAACTTTATTGTTTTTATCTTCGACCACACTTGTTTCAGTATCAGATGACTCTTTAATAATTAGGCCCTCATGTCAATTTTCCTTTGGTTTGAGTGGTAAAGGCCATTGGTTGACATTATGCCCCTCCCCTTAGTCGTAGGTTATGACCCCTTAAGAGTATATCTCCGACCGCACTTGTTTCGTTAATCTTATGTTGTTTAGTGGGTCAATGTTACTATCTTTTATGATTAAAAAAAGAAAGAAAGAATATGATCATTTTATATTATTTGTATAAATTATAATTAAACAATCGTGCAACATCATTGGCACAATTCTCATCAGCAAATTGGAGTTCGCCGAACAAATCATCATGTATGATACGTTTATCTTGTTGATGCCATGCGCCAAGTATAGTCGAGGAGGGTCCCCTTAGTACACCTACACAGAAAAGCCCCGGCTTGAACACATTCACGTATTTTCCGGCAACCGTGTAATCCGCCCCATTGAAATGGAATGTTAAAGATGCAAATTCATCATAATTCGGGGGACGTTCATAGCACACTTGGAATGATGATCCTTGTGGTCTTTCTAGTTTTTTAAGGTTTTTTGACCCATAATAAGCTGTAAACACTTGCATTACTCTCTCGTATGCATTCACTCCGATCGTGCCGGAGTCTATGAGGCAACCACCCGCCCCACCTGACCTAAACTGAAAGTTAAGAAGACTATCAGATATCGAAAGATTATGTTTCGAAATTTGTAAACATTGATGTTACCTGAAATGTAGGAAATCCGATACGATAGCTGTCGCCGGTCGACACTTATGTCCAACAATTGCAAATTGAAGAAATAGTTGTTTTGTGCTGGTGCTCTCACGACCATTGTGGATTGAAGATGTCCCGGAGGAAAGCATGGGATGTCTTCTCCGAACCTTAGAACAAGTGGAGGGGGTACTGCACCTACGACAGGGCAAACAGTACGAGAATCGAGAGTGAGTCTCGGTAGAAAACTGTTTCGCCATTGATTCAGGGGAGAAGCTTAATCCAAATACCCCAGATATCTCAGTGTTCTGGAAAAAAGCGTTACTACTCTCGTTCGAGCAACCAAACACGGCTTCGAAAGTCCTCGTATTAGTTCGGTCAATTAAGAAATGGAATTCTTCCGTAGATAAAACGCCCCTAGTAGAGGTGCCACCGCCATATTTGACAACGTAACGACATACACCATCTACATAAGTGAGGTCTTTACCCGGGGTCTTGCAGAAACGATGGTCACATGGAAGTGTTGCGTAAGTTTGTGAAGCTCTAGGATCGTAAATCGGAAGCTTCTGAGGGAAACACTTTAGGCAAGGCTGACATTGCGTCCATGTTAAACCACCGCCGGTGTCCATCAACAACTTCACTCGGTGCAGTTGGCTTCCGATTTTAAACTCCGCGGCATACCAAAAATTCTCTCGTAGTAACGGAATTCAAATATTATCTGGAAGTATCTCCGCATCAGGACTCGAAACTAGATTCAAATAATCGGCTCTAGCATTGCTAACGTTGATCAATCTTTCTATTCTTTTATCGATGGTCAGATTTCGAATACGATACAGAGGAGAGGTTGGAGAATCATCCACGACAACCCTTAGTTTTCATACATTGATAGTTATGTTACACAAAGGAAAAACAACACTTTGGAACTCAGAGAACTAAGGGAAAAAGACATTTTTGGAGTGGAAAATTAAGCCTACAATGCAATGGTATTGTTGGTTTTCATACATTGATAGTTATGTAATGTATTGAATTCAGAGACAAGAAATGACAAAATGGAATTATGATTCCTCGTGCATTAAAGAGCATTAATGCCCTATGATTTTTGGAACTAAATCTCAAATGGATAAAAATTTTCTCACCATTTTTCGGTGTCTTTTTATGTTCTAACATTAAAAAATTAAATTTTAAACTCTAACTTTAAATTTTTATTTTTAACCCATAAATTATAAACTTTAAAAAATACATTATACCATTAATTTCCTAAACTCTAACTTTAAACCTTAATCATAAACCCTAAATTTATATTTTTTAATGTGAGGACATAAATAAAGACACCGAAAAGAACGAAAAATTTCTTTTTAAACATTTTAAGGTACGATGATTCACCATAGCATTAATCCCCTCAAATTTAGGCAACAAATCGTAAATTTAGTACTTGATAATCTAATTTATTTTTTCAAGATTGGAATATATTTTAGTCAAATGTTAAATCTCACTGTTCGAAACGGTAAATTATGGCTTTGGTTTGGTTCTTCTACTACTCTCAACCTAGATATTTAGCACCTCTATTTATATAATGTCACTAATTAGGGTAAATAAATAAATGTTATATTTTCATATCGTATCATATTTTATTAATTCAATTGAGAGTTACGAATTACGATCAGTTTTTTAATAACTTAAACCACCTAAATCACTTCAATTTCTACTATTTTACGTTACCATATAAAATTCCCTCCAGACATACCATTTCCCAAATTCTCTCTGAAGAGTAAACCCTAATCATTTTTTTCTGGAAAAAAACCTTCAACCTGGCATTGTTTTGTTAAATGAAAGTTATTAATTCAAACGCACCGTTTAACGGTGAAAACACGTGGCGCACACATAATAATTTATAGAGAAAACTATATGGACGATTACCAAACACCATTTTTTTTTTGTTTTGGTCATCTTAATTATATTTTTCCGTCGAAAATGTCTAGTGTTACATTTTATTATTAATTTGGTCATTTTTGTTAAAAAGTTAACGGAATTACTGATTTGATTTATTTTATTATCTATGTCTTTTAATTATCCAAATCAACTTATTGTGTTATTATCCGGTGACTTAGCTTTTCTAAAAGAAAGTTCACATTATTTAAAGGGTTAAAACCCTAATTTTCCCTATTTTCCTTTCATTGTTTTTGCAAGAACATTGAAGAAGGCAGAAGAATATCGAAGCAAACAGCAGATAGAAGAAAAGAGAGTGAATTGATTTTGTTTTTGTGGTTGTCTATGCGAGTTAAGAACAAATTGAACATCAAATATCTTGACAAAAAGTTTTTGATTATTCAAATTTTGATAAAAAGAAAAAAAAATCGTTTCTTTGAGTAGTTTGATATTAAAATTCCTGAACATCTAAAAGTTAAAAAAAATAAAAGAATCATAAAAAATGCAAGGTGTAAGAAGCGGATGTGTCTACTGTTTTGTCTTGTTATTCTTACCTATATGACATTTTTTTGTATAATTCTTAATTTAGAGATATCATTGTAATTCATGGGCTAAGAGTTGATTGTTGATGGTGAAACAATTGTGTGGTGTAATTGGTTAGAATTGATGTATGGTTTGTTAAAAGGTGAAATCGGTGGAATATTGTATTTGAGTTTTTCATTTTTCAAAATAATATAAATTTTTATTTATTCTTTTAACTATAGTGTCATGGGGCCATTACCCTCTTCCCAAAAAACATATCTGATAGGATGTGCAGTGCCACCGTATTTATATCCCAAGACCTCCATTTTCCTTTCTGATGTGGGATTAATGATCCCGCCTCTTCTCAGGGGTGACATTCTCCCCCACTCAACCTCGTGACGCCCTCGTCACGAGCTTCCTCTCTCGTGATGGGCCACCTTGTCACAGTTGTTCACCCTGCCTACCCCACTCATGGGTGCTCGACGTAAAATCGGACAGTCAAAGGGTCGCTCTGATACCACTTGTCACGGGGCCATTATCCTCTTCCCAAAAGACCTTTTGGGAAGAGGGTAATGGCCCCGTGACAATAGCAAAAAACTTCATTGTTTATTTATTTATTTTAATTTAAAAAACAAAAAATAGTGGGACCTCTAGATACATGCCTGCCACCTGGTATAGGATGTTGAAATTTTATAAATATATAATATATATTATTTTGGTTTGAAATTTTATAAATATATAATTCTTGATTATATTCAAAATCAAATTTGATTATACTTAAAACTAAAAGTTTATAAATTTAATGTATATTTGATTAGTATTATAATAAAACTATAATTTGTCACGGAAAAATAATAATAATCATAAGTAAAGTGATTAAAATTATGAACCCAACATGTGTTTCAGTAAAAATGATAATGTTCATCATAAGAGACACGAGTTCAAATCGTTGTGTTTATATGGTGTATGCTCATTGTCAAAAGGTTCAGAATATCTTATGAACAAATATTATCTTGTAATCACCTTTAAACTTGTTTATTAATTTTGTGTTTAATTTTTACATATCAATTTTTAATTATATTTTAAATAATTTTAATTATATTTTATTTTATAACATAATATTATCATGTATATACGATTTGTGTTATGAAATAATTAAAAAATTAAACAAATAACTATAAGATGTGGTGTGATAGTTACTCATTTCATCCCTTAATCATAAGATCAGGAGTTTAAATTTTACTAATAGAAATGAAATACATTTCATGGCGAGCCGATTACCTTTGTAATTTTTATGACTCGTGCCCTACACTTAATTAAATAAATAATAAGTTATTTAAAATTAATTTTATACAAAGATGTATAAATTTCGCACGTATATAAACTAACGAATCAAACTTTTTCCCAATAAATAATACTTTTTCGAACAAATAAGAGCTGTGGGATTTACATGAAATAAATCAAAGAGTTTGGTTTGGTCTAAAAAGTTGGGTTGTGGACTGAGAGAGTGAGATTTCAGTATTTTTCAGAGCTTAGCCTCCAAAGAAAATTTTTCAGAATATTCATAAGAAGAAGAAAATCTTTTTACTTTCTTTACTCATCATAGAGAAAAGAAAAGTCGTGCAATTTGTTCAAATTTGTCTTCTTTTTATATAAATGAATAAGTTTATCAACTTTGGAACAAACACCCAGTTCCAATTTTCTCTCAAAGAATTGATCTTAACCCACCGCTTGGAAAATAAAAATGAGTTTCAGCATAAAGCAATCAGCTTTAGCTACATGCATGGATCTCTCAAATTCTTTTGTTCACAGAATATCACACTCAACGATCTGCAGATCTTTATTTTCACCAGCTTTGGTTCTCCAAAACGATCTCAAAAGAACCCATCTTTCGGTGTCGAAGCCATTGCATATCTCATATATTGAGATTATCGGTAAGGAGAAGAAAAGGCCGGTGATCCAATGCAAGGCTTATGAAGCTGACAAGTCGCAGCCTATTGAGGCAGCTGCGGAAGTGAAACCCGAAACCGCGAAAAGGGTGAAAATTGGGATTTATTTTGCAACTTGGTGGGCTTTGAATGTTGTTTTCAATATCTATAACAAGAAGGTTTTGAATGCTTACCCTTACCCTTGGTTGACGTCAACTTTGTCACTAGCCTGTGGTTCTTTGATGATGTTGATTTCATGGGCTACAAGGATTGCTGAGGCCCCAAAAACAGATTCTGAGTTTTGGAAGACTTTGTTTCCGGTGAGTATTTTTTTCCCTTTCGTGTTTGGTTGGTGAGAAAGTGAGGGAAAGTGAGAGGATCATGTGTTTTTTATTTGGACGGTAGGAGGAAAATGTTAAAAAGAATATATGGTCTTTGTTTCAGTTTGTCTGATTGCAGAGAAAACGAAGGAAATTGAAAGGAAACTAAAATTTGGTATTATCTGTATCTTAAATTTAAAGAAGAAAATATTGATTCAAAAACAAAATGAAATTAGAATTTGATGTATGTTTTTGTTCTTGCAAAACTGAAGTTAAGATCTTCAAAGTTAAGAGCTTCACAGCCTGAATCAGAGACTTTGAATTACAAATTTTACTCTCTTTGTTTCATAGGTTGCTGTGGCACATACAATTGGACATGTAGCAGCAATTGTGAGTATGTCTAAGGTTGCAGTTTCATTCACCCACATAATCAAGAGTGGTGAGCCAGCTTTCAGTGTCCTTGTTTCTAGGTTCTTGCTTGGAGAGACCTTCCCTCCGGCGGTGTACCTGTCCCTTCTTCCAATCATTGGTGGTTGCGCTCTTGCTGCCGTAACCGAACTTAACTTCAATGTGACCGGTAAAGTAAAAACTTAATCTCTCTGTGTGGATATTGAATTGTTATTTTGATGTTTCAATCCTTATTAAAGCTGTTGTTGAATTATTACTTCTATGTTGTTGTAATGTGCTTTATGAGGTCAATATCCCATTATTTGAAACTGAATTTGCTAAGCTGCCCTTTTTCGATAAACTTTTGGTGTTTACCTCAGTTTTCTTAACATCCGCTAAGCCACCATCATTCCACTTCATGTGTTTTTTCCCAGTGTGTTTCAGTTGCCATGGTCTTGTTTTCGGTTTGAGATTGAAGCTGAGGTTGAGATTGTGATTTTAGTCAATTTGATTTAAGGGTTGTCATCAGAGTATGGGCTTGGTTGTGCTCTGTGTATTTCAGGTTTTATGGGAGCTATGATATTGAACTTGGCATTTGTCTTCCGTAACATATTCTCCAAGAAAGGCATGAAAGGGAAATCCGTTAGTGGGATGAACTACTATGCTTGTCTATCTATGTTGTCGCTTCTAATACTCACACCTTTTGCAATTGCCGTAGAAGGGCCGCAGTTGTGGGCAGCAGGATGGGAAAAGGCCTTATCTGAAATCGGACCACAGTTCGTTTGGTAATTACATGGCAATAAAAATTCTCAATTCCTTGTTCTGTTTCCTCCCACCTTAATGTCTTCTTCATTTATTGTTTGACTCTCTGCTAGATGCTTTGAAGGCATTTCATGAACTTATTGGAACTTCTTGCAGTTTGTATTTGCAAAAATGAATAACTTAGATGCACTATCTTCTGTTTGACCGATAAAAAGATATTGGAAATATTCAAATCTCCGAATTATATAACAGAATGCAATTAAACATACCCCTATGCCTAACACATACCATTTGGTTAATGTTTACTGAATAGTATTTAATATGCCTCAAGACCTGCATATAACCTGAAATACACTGCTAACAATCACTTGAGAGTTACAGTGAAGATTCAGATGGGCACCTCTAACATGAACAGTGGAGATTGTACCGCTATTCATCTTTTCATGATGTGGTTTTTGGTGCCACAATGTTCGTCTTGAAATTGAAAAACATGTTTATTTTCTTTTATAATTTTGAACCACTAGACCCTCTTTATGTACATGAAATCTAACTGTATTGATTCATGATATTTTTACCTCTTCCTGTTTGCTAACAAGTTGTTCATGGACTTTATCGTATTTGATAGGTGGGTAGCAGCCCAAAGTATTTTCTATCATCTCTACAATCAAGTCTCCTACATGTCCCTTGATCAGATCTCTCCCTTGACATTTAGCATCGGTAACACCATGAAACGCATTTCCGTCATAGTCTCGTCCATCATCATCTTCCACACGCCCGTCCAACCCATCAATGCTCTTGGAGCTGCCATCGCCATCCTTGGAACCTTCTTGTATTCTCAGGTTAGTATTGTTAATAATATTTTAAACAGCTTAGCGTACTTCTGACTGCTAGGCCTGTTGGACTGTTATTGATCCAGATTAGCAGAGTAGATTAACAGGCAAATGTCTAGATTGTACACATATGACTTGTATGTTCTTTTTTGTCTATATCATATCATAGTACAACATATCAAATTCAGATATTTTGGAGCTCCAGCAACCGACAATTTGTTTATTAGTGGTTGGGCTATGCTATTGATCTCATCTAACTCTCAAATATCTTCAGGTTTAGGTTTTCTTATTGGTTTGTTCGACCATCGTTTTAACCCTACACAATAGTTGAGGGCATATGACTTACAGATTGGTGTTGTAGTTAGTGGAGAATTATAGTCCATAGATGTTGACACCGGGACCGGCCGGTACAAGCTGCCAATATGACAGTTAACATCTTCCAGTGGTAGGTGGCTTCAATGAACCGGTAGAAAATTGGGGCCTCGAGATTTTCAATACGTCATGTTTATTGTTTAACACAGATGATGGAGGGAGAAGAAGCTGTCTGGAAGCTCGGATTAGTTAGTAAGCTTAGCGTTTTTCCGGGATTGATGATGGCTGGATTTTGGGGTACCACCAGCTTTGTGATATTGTAGATATCTATAATAGTGGTGATTATAATTTATAAATAATGTTCACACAGTGGATTAGGCACGTTTCTTAATCTATATTTAATGTGGCTGCTAGTGGGGATTATTTAATGTTGTCAGCACTCAGCAAGTAAGGTATGGTTAAGCTGATTTAGAATTTTACTTCTATTGCTATGATTAATCGTGATGAATTCTGGTCTTATTTTATTTTGCTTTTGCCTTGTAGGCCTTATATAATGGACCTTGGAAGCACTAATAAAACTTTCATTAATGTGAGCAATTCATCCCAAAATCTTTATTAAATTGCATAGAAATTTGATTGGATTCCTATAATTTCTTCTAAACTTTCCTTTTGCATTTGCAGGACAATCCAATCGAACCCCAACATTATTATGAACTTATTGAGAAAGACACCATCAAATTTGGTAACGGTAGGTAGGGCACTCGGACAGTATTTCGCTTTTATTTTTTAGTTGTATAGAACAACACGTAAAAGACAGTATGAATTCATACATTCTATGGAGAGGTATTAGTAACAGTTCCCCCAAGCTACTATGATATTGGTTGATAAAAGGCTTTCATGTTTTGGTCATTCTCCGGTTGTCACACTGCATTTTGCTGCTGCTATTATTGTTTTGTCATCGTTATGTTGTTTTTCTGTGAGGAAGTAATCAATTCATTGATGTTGCTTTAGCCACTGCACTATTGTTAACAAAGTCCAGGTAAGCCTTTTAAATAATTTGTTTTGGTTTTTGCAGCCGAGAATATGTTTTACTGCACGAGAACTCCAACCAGTGAAACGTACACGTACAATTAGACAACCACCACCACCATGATAATTCTGTCTCATCAGCATGCTCTAAAGGTGATATTATATTTGTTATCAACATCCTTATCACAAAATACAAAGAACGACATCGATGTATTCATTTTTTTACGATTTGTAAATGATGAGATTTCATGTAGAACTAGATGGTTGGGTTGAATCTAGTTCGAACTCGTATATGCCAATGTTCTCTTCAAAATAGC
Organism: Hibiscus mutabilis; assembly: GCA_019671005.1. Taxonomy (NCBI): domain Eukaryota; kingdom Viridiplantae; phylum Streptophyta; class Magnoliopsida; order Malvales; family Malvaceae; genus Hibiscus; species Hibiscus mutabilis. The sequence goes on along the minus strand of CM033751.1, from coordinate 31,171,690 downwards.
CATTGTTGTTTGTACTTGTTTTCATGGGATATGATGTTTTGTCGAGGTCTTCTATTGAAAATGAAATTTAGATTATTGGTATCCACTATCCATAATATGACACAAGGATGATCTCTCCTATTATCAAAAGACATCAATATATATTATCAAAAGAGGCATTAGAATTACTCATTGATAAGGTACTTTGTACTCTGAAAGAGATCTTTGTTGGAAGGAAAAAAAAGAAAGGTAAACTACCTTGGTGGTCATCCAACTAGCAGAACCATGTGGTCTTAGGTCTCAAACTTGCCTAAGTCAGCCTCTAAATAAAGCTGCTTGTATTACTCGAAGATGAAGTGAAAAGTGAGGAGGGGTGAGACTCTACTTATAGTTGGCCCCTAATACATACAACAGTTTTAAGATGAATTACATTGGCGGGCAAGATTTAACACAATTAAGCTATTTAAGGAAATAATTGGCTATCAAATACACATTCTTTGTTGTGAGGGAACACATCTCTTAGATCATGGGATTGGGCAGAATATTCAAGGATGTGTTTTCTTCCCATAATTAATTTGATTGGGTCCTCTAACATTCTCCAAGAGCTTACAAAGAACCTCTTAGGCAGTTTTATTTTGATTAGCTGTCAAAATCTAACAGAGATCAAAGACAAGAAAAAAAAAGGTTATGATTACATTTACAAAATTGAGCCAAGCATAGGGCTAGTACTATCGGCAAAAAAACAAAAAATAAAAGAGAGATCGAACGCAAAAAAAACATGGTTGAGCTTCACCACGAGTCATGAGCATTCGTTGGTATTTAACGAAGACACCAACAGTCTAAGCAAAAGTTTACGATTGTGCTGGTTGTACAGAAAAGTGTTGGCTCTGAGCTACAACTACATGGAGTGTCAGTTTTACCTTTTCACAAGAAATATGCAAGACACCCTTAGAGATTCAATGTTACCCCGCTCACTTCCACCACCCTCCTTTTCTTCTTCTAGCTTCGGAACATCAGAAAACGAAAGTTAATTGCAGCATTTGTCGCGACCAGGTTAAGGGATTTGTTTATAATTGTTCTTGTTGTGAATTTTGCAGACTTCATTTGTGCTTTGTTTTCACGTTACTCTGTTGGAAACTTGATTCAGACCCTTTGTTCTGCTTATCAATATCCTTTGAATTCCATTAATCCAATTGGTTCTTTTGAGTGCGCTGGTTGTTGAGTACAACCAAAGATGCTTCTTAATTGAGTGACGACAAGTGTTAGCATCTTACTGAGTAATTAATTTATTTAGTTAAATTAAAATTAAGATCAAATTAATATAATAGGTAACTAACATGGGCCAAATATGTAATTATAAAAATTTCATTAACAATTAGTTATCCATTCGTTTGATTTTAATGAATGATGGCAAAAATATGACCAATTAAATAATTCAGTTATCAAATTATTAGTTTTTTAATTAGGTGATCACTCATATAATTTACCTAAAAAGAAATGGTATCAATCACGTGCGTGACACGTGATATCACATTCCCTTATAAAAATCCCCAAAACTGGCGGGAATGTCACTCTTCTCTCCATCTCCTGTCGCTCCAAAACGACACCAAATCGAACAAGGGCGGGAAACACCAGCCAGCTACGGCAATGAAGCACTAAGCAACTGCTCCGACGCCTCCACCGCCGTCGGCGGAGGAAGATTTCGTTGATGAAGATGTCTTCCTTGACGAAACCCTTATGGGTGAAGAAGACCTGGAATCCCTAATTCTACGCGACTTAGAGGAACGCGATGCTCTCACTTTTCGTCTTTCCAAGTGGGCGTGACATCCTCTCTCTGATGCCTACATTTCCCAGTCTCGCAGCATTGGTAAGTTCAAAAGGCAATTTTTTGCTGTAATTTTTTATTTTATTTTTAAGGTTGTTTTGGAAAATTTTGAACTGCTTCTACTTTCTGTGGAGCTTTAGTTTTCCAGAAACTGGAGATTGATTATGTGATTGGAGAGAGTCATAAAGGTTTGCTGCCTGATTCTTCTGGTCCGGCTGCGATTATCAGAATTTTTGGGGTTACTGGAGAAGGTATTTTTCCGAAAATATTTTAAGTGATATTTAGCTGCTTAGAATGCTAAAGACATATTAATACTATTTTCCGTGTTGTTATTAATTTTAACGAAACCCCAAATTGTAAATTTTATGAAAATTTGACGAATTGCTTTTCTCGGCTACTTATAGGGCACAGTGTTTGTTGTCTTGTTCATGGATTTGAGCCGTATTTCTACATTAACTGCCCGCCAGGAATGGGTCCCGATGATATCTCCCATTTTCATCAAACCCTTGAGGTATTTGGTTTTATCACTTCCCCGGGTTACACATTCACCTCTTGTGAGTGGCTTCTTAATTGTTTCAGCTACATGATTCCAGGCTAGGATGAAGGAAAAGAACAAGAACAGCAAAGTACCAAAGTTTGTTCGACGTATTGAATTGGTTCAGAAAAGGAGTATTATGTATTACCAGGAACAAAAGTCTCAGTCTTTTCTCAAGATTGTAGTGGCACTGCCAACTATGGTTGCTGGCTGCCGTGGTAAAATTCCTGATTCTTTGTGTGATATATATTATGTTTGAGTTTCCTTCACTGCATGAAATGCCTTACTGTAGTTGAAACTGTTTTTATTTTAAACTTGTTTTTTTTTTTCTCTTGACGCCAATGATTTACAGGCATTCTTGATAGAGGCATACAAATTGATGGTCTTGGACCTCTTGGTATGAAGAGCTTCATGACATATGAAAGCAATGTTCTTTTTGCACTGCGTTTCATGATTGATTGCAACATCGTTGGTGGTATCTGGATTGAGATACCGGCCGGTAAATATAAGAAGGCATCAAAGAATATATCCTGCTGCCTATTGGAGTTTGATTGCTTGTCTATTAAGAACATTTCAACTGTTTCATTGTTTTGTCTATCCTCCTGGTTTAATTCTCTTCCCTTATTGTTCTTAGGTATTCAGATTTGATTAGCCATGCCCCTGATGGGGAATTCTCAAAGATGGCTCCATTTCGCATATTGAGTTTTGATATAGAGTTTGCTGGTCGCAAAGGTCATTTTCCAGAGCCTACTCATGATCCTGTAATTCAGGTCTTGTTCCTCTGTTCAAAGTCACCCTTTTGATTTGGGGGAAAATGTTATTAACTATTATTTTTGTTCTTTGTATCCTAACTTCATGTTGATGAAGGATTGATTGAATACTATTTGATCATTTTCTTTCACTAGTTCTGAATATTTTTTTTTGTTTCTTTCTAGATAGCAAATCTAGTTACTTTGCAAGGAGAAGATCATCCATTCATTCGGAATGTTATGACCCTCAAGTCATGCTCCCCAATAGTTGGTGTTGATGTGATGTCTTTTGATACAGAAAAAGAAGTCTTTCTTGCTTGGAGGGTACTGGTTTTGTTCTTAAAACTTCTTTGTTTTACTTTAATACTTGGGCATAGAAAAGGTATCCATTTGTGCATATTACTAAACTCCTCAGTAAGTGTTTTTTTTTCCTTGTTCAAAACATGTTCTAAACCTTTTTAAGAGATTCATTAAGGAACTTCCTGGTTCACCCTTGTTTTACCTTTATGTTGTCTTCTTCTATTCCATTTGTTAAAATAATTTGTATTGAATTGAGAAACTGGCAGAAATACGAAAATCTGAATACACATGCTTTCTCAAGCCAAATATAGGGCTTCCTTTTCTGCAATTTACCGAAGTTCCCTTAAAAAATAAACAAAACATTATCAGTAACCCTAATTTACGTCCGGCAACCTACTTCTAAGTCTCAGTGACCGACTCTTAAGATAATATTATGAACAATTTCCATTTTTCAAAAACGGTTCCTTGAAGGCCATAGTCAATCTCACATTAGTTAACATGAAATGAAAATCTTTCTTTAACTGCACCTTTTTTTAATAAGAAGGTTTTGCTTGCAGGAGTTTATTCGTGAAGTGGACCCTGATATTATAATTGGATATAACATTTGCAAATTTGATTTGCCATATCTTATTGAGGTAAATGAAAAACTAACTTCTGTTTTATTCTCCACGGATGTTGCTGCAGCAAAGGTTTCTATTTAGTTCATTATGTTGGGTTTCCTTTTATTTGTATAGGATTTGTGTGATTGGATCTTCTGACATTTGATTTCTGGTTACCAGAGAGCACAAAAATTGGGAATAGCAGAGTTCCCATACTTGGCCGCATCAGGAATAGTAGGGTTCGTGTAAAAGATACAACATTTTCTTCAAGGTAAAGGATCCATTATGGTTTTTATTTACTTGACAAAATAAGTGTCCAAACTATACCTTTTTTTATTTATGGCATCATTTCATTTTGTTACTATTTTAAGGTTGAACCATTAACGTCCGTTAAATCCGTCACCCAATCATTGATTGACACCTGGACTGGGTTTTAATTTCCTTTATTTTTTATTTAAAAAATCTAAAATTCCTAATTTCTTAAAAAGAACCCCTAAAATCCCTAATTTTCTAAAAAAAACCCTAAAACATTTTCCTCCTCTCGCCTTACTGCAAGTCTTTGTGTGTCATCTGTTATGGCATAAATAACCATCGTGGGTTTTCTTCAAGTGTCTGTTTCAGGGTTTCTGGTTGATTTAAGAGTTGCTTTCCAGGTATATTTTCTAGTTATTGATGCTGGCTTGTTTTACAGACAGTACGGAACTAGGGAGAGCAAAGAAGTTACTGTGGAGGGGAGAGTTCAATTTGATTTGCTCCAGGTTTTATGCATGCGGTTTTTCAACTTCTGAGTTTGTAATTTCTATCTGAGAGTTAAAATGATTCATATTGATAAATTTTAAAATTTTGTTTCTTTTTGTTGTAGGCTATGCAACGGGACTACAAACTAAGTTTGTATTCGTTGAATTCAGTTTCAGCACACTTTCTTTCTGAACAGGTTAGAATTTCTCTTCTAAGATTAGACCTGCTTCCAAAATCATGTCTTAATAGTTTATCCTGTTAGATTTCTGCTAGTGGTTTCTAGGGTTAATTTATTTATATGGATTTTTCTGCAGATGTGTTTACCTCTCAACATTTGTTGTTTCTTTTGTTTTTCACTCTTCTCTGAAAGTTGAACTCAAGTTTTGTGCTTGCTTTGCTTTTGTGCAGAAAGAGGATGTTCACCATTCAATAATATCAGATCTTCAGAATGGGAATGCTGAGACCAGGAGGCGTCTTGCTGTGTATTGTTTGAAGGTGTATAGTTGGTTTCAGTCTAACTTGCAAAACTTGAGTGCACAAATAATTATGGTTGCAGCAGATTCTATTGACTTTTCAGGTTCCATCAGGAATTGAGAGGCTAAAAGGAACTTGATTCCCCCTTGTCCTTATTATTGAATATAATTGTTTGCTTGACTTCCACTTTGATTGATGATTGTTAGTGATTGAAATGAAGTTTGATTTGCTCTTTGTCTTGATGTGTTATTCAACTCATTAATTGCCTGAGTCTCTTGAGGCATTTGTGATAGTAGCTCCCCCTCCCATCTAGTTGGTTTCACAAAAATAGCTGTCATCTAGTATTTATGTGAACAGCTTGTTTGGCATCTTTTGCACCATGCTTTTGCATTTTTTCATTTTTGGTACAAGGGAGGCAATGCCTAGGGGATAGGGGAAGGGAAATTACCATGGGCATCAAACCCCAGCCTTCTAGAAGTCTACCTTCTAAGCGAGGTGGTTAAACCATTTGGGGATAAAGTATATTTACAATTATGACTGAATCAGTACTCTTTCTTGTATGGTTGCAGGATGCTTACCTTCCCCAGAGGCTTTTGGATAAACTAATGTACATTTACAATTATGTTGAGATGGCTCGTGTCACAGGTGTGCCCATCTCTTTTCTTCTTTCTAGAGGACAAAGCATCAAGGTTTGTAGAACTTTTAAGTTTCAGTAGATGAATTAAATGATCAATAGATCAAATTTAAAATCTTTATTGATTTTTTCAGGTACTTTCTCAACTTCTTAGGAAGTCTAAGCAGAAGAACCTTGTTATTCCAAATGTCAAACAGGCAGGATCTGAACAGGGAACATATGAAGGTGCAACTGTAAGTTTTTCTCAAATTTCTTATCCTGCTAGTTGTTTGCTATCTAAAACTACAGCTACCTCACAAAAGGATTCAACTGACATATATATCATGTTGATGAACTTTGTTTCAGGTGTTGGAAGCAAAGGCAGGATTCTATGAAAAGCCAATTGCAACACTGGATTTTGCATCTTTGTATCCATCAATTATGATGGCATATAATTTATGCTATTGCACACTGGTAATTCTTCAAAATTTTTGTTTTTACTGTCTTGTTCAGCTGTTATTTTATGTTATTTTTATTTGTGTTCCATTTACTTGGATCAATAATTTACGTTGTGGGACTTTTGGGCAAATTCTGATCTTGGAGGGTCTTTGTGAAGGTAACTCCTGAAGATGTTCGTAAACTCAACCTCCCACCAGAATGTGTTAACAGAACACCATCTGGTGAAACATTTGTTAAACCAAATCTGCAGAAGGTTGTATTATTTCTTCTATAAATAAGTTAACTTTAGAGGTTTTATTTTATTTCTTGTTGATGAATACCAAATTTTTTAACTGATTAGAAGAATGAAATTATTCAGGGGATACTTCCAGAAATATTGGAAGAGTTGTTAGCTGCTCGTAAACGAGCAAAAGCTGATTTGAAGGTGATTACAATAGTTTTATTTTACTTGTACAGTTCTGCTTCCTGTTGCTATTGGTTCTATATTGTGCTATCAAAATACTAACTCTCTTCTCTTTGATTGCTTCTTTGCCCCCATTCTTTATATTAATCTAGGAAGCAAAGGATCCACTTGAGAAAGCTGTTTTAGATGGCAGACAGCTGGCCTTGAAGGTATGATCATCACTTTTTTCTCCTAATCCATTTTCAAATGGTAATTATTGCATTCAGGAGTATAATTAAATGTTTCCTTATTTGCTTTTGATTGCTTTTGTATGATTTATTATTTGTTTCAGGTGAGTGCGAATTCTGTATATGGATTTACAGGAGCTACTGTTGGTCAGTTGCCATGTTTAGAGATTTCTTCAAGTGTTACAAGCTATGGTACAATAAAATGATCTTATTAACAGCATTGCTGGAAAATTTTCCTTCTCTATAAATAATTTAAAATGCATTATTCCAGTTTTGTTTGATCTAACATGTTGATTACCTTGTGAAGGTCGACAAATGATTGAGCATACCAAGAAGCTTGTTGAAGATAAATTTACAGTGCTAGGAGGCTATGAACACAATGCTGAGGTAAGTCATCCCAAAAGCTTTGGTTATAATGTTTACTTTGAAGGCTTACATGTAATGTCATGAACTTGATGCAATATACTAATGAAATGAACTGAGATGGGGTTAAGCATTTGATTGAAGGTTTGCTGGAATCTCATGGGTTTTTTTTTCTTTTTTAAGTTTCTGATGTATTCATAACATGGATCCTATTTCCTCTCCTATGTCATCTATTTCAGCTTCCCAAAGTTAAGGCTGCTTTGTCTTACCCAGTTTTTGGAAGTTTCACTTTCTCTCCTTGGCAAGGGGATTAGAATGAAACAATATTTGGGCCTGCATGTGTGTACTTATTGTTTCTTGATGGTCTTGCTTCATATTATTGTTTTGAATATTGTGGCAGAAATTGTATTAACAATAATATTTCATAATCAGGTTATTTATGGGGACACAGATTCGGTGATGGTACAATTTGGTGTGTCTGATGTAGAAGCAGCAATGAAGTTGGGGAGAGAAGCTGCAGAACATATCAGTGGGACTTTTACAAAAGTAAGACTTGTTTTTAGTAAATAGTGTCTCATTTTTTTAATTGAAGTAAGCCTGGGCTGGCCAAGTGTCCTGCAACTGTCCGAGCCTTAATTTGTTACACTTGATTAAAAATTCTGGTCAGTTGTGATCTTGAATTTTGATGTAAACTTGGAGGTTACCTTTCAGACCATGGATGCTACAAATATCATTCAATGAAATAGCAAATTATCATTTGAAATTTATTTTTATGCTTTTGTCAACCTCCATTTTACTTATTGTTTTTTTCCTCTTTCTATACCGGCTTGATGTTTTTAGCCCATCAAACTAGAGTTTGAGAAGGTTTATTATCCCTATCTATTGATTAGCAAGAAAAGATATGCTGGTTTATTTTGGACAAATCCACAAAAGCATGACAAAATGGACACTAAAGGTAAACAAGATATTTCTCAATTGTGTGAGCTTCTGAAAGTTTATTGAATTTGAATGCTAATTCATCTTTCATCATGAACAGGCATTGAAACTGTTCGAAGAGACAATTGTTTATTGGTCAAAAACCTTGTAAATGAATGCCTGCACAAAATATTGATTGATAGAGATATTCCTGGTGCAGTTCAGTATGTCAAGAACACCATTTCAGATCTTCTCATGAATCGAATGGATTTGTCACTTTTGGTTATTACTAAGGTGAGAAAATATCCTTTATTCCTCATTTGATGGTGCTTTAGTCGTTGTGAAGTTTTTGTAATGCTTGGTGTAAATCTGTGTCAGTCTTTATTTTAGCTTCATTCCTGCTCCTACGTACAGGGTCTGACAAAAACTGGAGATGATTATGAGGTAAAAGCTGCTCATGTTGAACTTGCTGAACGCATGCGCAAGGTTTGTATTGTGCTTTTTCTTGTTATATTTCAGCATGCCACTGTACGATATATGTTTGAGGAACCTCATTATAATACTTAGATATGATGGTGGCATTGTTTTCTGGGTGACTTGTATTAATTTCTTTAGATACTTTGTTTAACAGTCAAATATTGCATGCACTTACTGTTAATTTTATGTTGAGTTTGCATGTTATAATAGTTTATTGCTAGATAATTGTTAGATGTAATATCGACTGGTGCTATTTTTCGTTTTCTAAATGAGATAACGTGCTGTTCCCTTTACTAAATGCCATTAATAGTGGCTTCTTCGTAAGGCCATCCATTTGATATCTTCTGTAAATGCTGATTGATTTTAGAGCATTAGAATGAACTTTTTGTCTATAATTGACAGCGAGATGCTGCTACTGCTCCAAATGTCGGGGATCGGGTGCCTTATGTAATTATAAAAGCTGCAAAAGGTGCCAAGGTAATCTTGTTGGTGATATTTTCATTAAAAAAACTCGTTTTTATTGCAAATGATTGTATTATTAATATCCTGGTATCAAATGCTGTCTATGAATTCAGGCTTATGAGAGGTCAGAGGACCCAATCTATGTGCTAGAAAATAACATCCCCATAGATCCTCAATATTACCTTGAGAATCAAATTAGCAAGGTTAGTTTAATGGTCTAATAGTTTCCATTTTAGTTTATAACAAACCTTTTTCCTTGTTTTAAAATTTCTATTAATTTAACAGCCACTTTTAAGAATTTTTGAGCCCATTTTAAAGAATGCCAGCAAGGAACTTCTCCATGGAAGTCACACAAGATCCATTTCCATATCAACTCCATCAAACAGTGGAATAATGAAATTTGCAAAGAAACAACTTAGTTGTATTGGCTGCAAAGCGCTAATCAGGTATGAATCTACTTGCTTATATGTTTTATATATATGTATTAGTAATTTTTAGCATTTTCTGGAAAGATCTTTGCTCTGTACTATTTCTTAAGATAACCAAGGGGTCTCAATTCTCATGACTTTGTGCTTCATAAGTCAGGTTTTCTATGCTATCTTCATTGAATTCCTGAATGCTCAGAAATATTGCATCTTCTCTGGGAGTTAGAAATAGATTATAATTTCAATGTTGAAATGCGTTCTAACAGACTTTTCCTTTGATTTTTTTCCATAAAATGACTCTAGGTTAGTTTGGCTTCATTATTTTTCATCTCTCTCACATATATGCACACACAGGCACATATACTTCCTTTCTGAAACTTAATTGAACCAAGAATAGCCTTCACAGAGGTCTGCAAATACAAAATGTGTATTGCTGCGGACATAGGTGTAAAAAATTTGTAGAATTATCTGCAAGAACTTTATAGAGGCCACCTACACATTGATTACTGCACAAGCATGCAAATACATGGCATATCTTTCATGTATAAATACCATTTTTGTTTTACCCTCAGCAATGCAGATCAAACACTCTGTTCACACTGCAAGGGAAGAGAGGCAGAACTTTACTATAAAACAGTTTCTCAAGGTGTGCACATCTTCCCTTGCTGTTTTTCTGATGCAAAATAACAATTTTTAGCACTGGAGCATCCAGGTCTTTTGATGTTATGTTGTATGAAATAACTGCAGTGTCAGAACTAGAGGAGCTTTTTGGGAGGCTATGGACACAGTGTCAAGAGTGTCAAGGCTCTCTTCACCAGGATGTGCTCTGCACTAGGTTTTACTCTCCTCTCTCTTTGTGACTTGTGATGAATAATGTTATTTCTGTTTTAGTTAGACTCCCCCGTCCCCCAGCATGGAAAATGCTTGGTAAAACCAGGGTCTTGCAATGCCTTAATGTTGTGCTCTGATATACAAATACGAACTTAGAACCATGCAGATTATGTGTTTTAATTTGGAAAAGAAAGGGAAGGGACAGGCAGGTTGCTTAGACCAAGTGTGATGGCATTATTGCTTTGTCCTTCATCCTTTTATTTTAGTTCTAAACTATGTTTTATCATGTTTGCAGTCGAGATTGTCCAATATTTTACAGGAGGAAGAAAGCACAGAAAGATATGGTAGAAGCCAAGCGGCAGTTGGACCGGTGGAACTTTTAAGTCTTTTTGGTTTTCAGCTGTCCAGTAAATGCATTTTCCGCCATCAACAGCCTTTGAAAAGCTGTGTATGGTTTCACTGGTATCCCAAACAATTTAGCCAAGAAAAGAAATAAGAGTGTTCTATACCAAAGTTCAAAAGGGAAAGATTAGAAACCAGGCAGAGCTTCTCTATTTAGAAACCGAGGAAGATGGGAACTCTGGACATCAAAGTGGTCGCAGTTAAGATTCTTCAATGTTCCATTGAAAGCTTCTGTTCCTCGAGGCATTTATACTTTTGCAGGTTTTGACTTGTAAAATGTTTTGAGCAATGTAAGCATTTACTGATCCATGTTATGCTGATCCATGTATAAATATATGTCTATATCTTTTCCAAGTTTTGATTATTTTACTTTAGTAAGATTTGATTATTTGGTATGTCGGTCGGTAGGTAATATATCGTTACATATCATATTCCTTACATAATACTGATACGCATTTACTCACCAGGAACATCAAGAACATTTAAATTTCAATCTTTGAATTAATTATATATATATATTCTTGTATTAAAAAGGCTTAATTCCCCTAAAAATTTTATTAATATATTTCATTTTCCATGTAACCTTATAGTAATAAGAAAACGTTCTTAAGTTGTAAACAAAATCTTATATTTAAAAAATAATTATTTTAAAGACAAATGTAAGCAATTCACTAAATAAACCCAATGTTCAACCATTTCTTATATTGTAAAAAAAAAATACTGTTTTTAAAGACAAGCTTATGATAATTCATATATGTATATATATTTAATCTCTTGATGGAACATCATAATATATGGATATGATAAATCATCTATTTGTATTGCATTTGAGATTATTATTTAATTTATCGTCACGTATTTCAACATTTAACTAAACAACTAAATGACACACGATAATGGATAGAAATCGGTTGTGAAATTGTATCAAATAAATATTCTTATATTTATTCTTACGGTAAATATGTTATTTCTTTTAGAAAACGGTTTAGAGGTTAGTTTTAGGTTGTAGGGTTTAGAACAAGGATTCATAGTTAGAAATTTATGGTTACAAATGGTTAGATTTTTAGGGTTTTTTTAGAATTTTATAAAAAAAAAAAAACTTGAAACAACCAACAAATCATAAATATATTATAAAAACCCCATTATTATTTATAAATCATATTACTTTGTAGGGTTTTTATTTTGTTTCAATTGTAATAGTTTTGAATTTTGGTTTTGATAATTTTTAGTAAAAAGGGGTTAAATTTTTTTTTTAAGGGTTTATGTTGTAGGGTTTAAATTAAAGGTTAATGATTAAAATTTAAATATTAACCCTAAAGTTTAAATTTTAACAAAATTTTGTTTTTTAACAATAAACCCTAAATTTAGATTTGTTTACAATAAAACCCATAATCTAAAATTAAAATAAAATTTTAAAACTTTATATTAAAATTTTATCCAAATATTATTCAAATATATTTAAAAAAAATATTATTTAGGATACAAATTTTGATATTTAATTAAAAGTATTTTTTTATAAAAAATTGAATAAAAACCGGCCAACATTGACTTTACAAAAATTGACCAATCAAAATCAACGGTTATGATCTTCCCATTAGACATCACCTCAAACTAACACCCCCTACCCTCCAAAAACAAAAGTAAAACGTTCTCTCTATCAAATTTAAATTCTTTGAATGTTCCTTTTTATCCTCTTTTTCACCAAATCTTGAAAAAAGAAAATCAAAAATAAAAATCAAAATCCCATCTTTGTTTTTCTTCACGCTCTTCAGATCTCAGCTTTGTCATTGTCTTTGCTCAAATTTCTCTCCTTGAATTCTCAAATCTCTTTCTTCATCATTTTTTCTTTCAATGTATGCAAAATCCCATCTTCTTTTGTCCCTTTCATTTCGTAGAACAATCCTCAAAACAAATTCTTTGTTTTTTCTTCTTGTTTAATCTTTTTCTTCTTGTTTTCCTCAAAATCCCGTCTTTTCCCCCTTTGTTCAATCTTTGAAATCTCATTTCTTCGAGAACCCTTTTTTTCTTTCTCACTTTTGGAAAATGAGTAATTCCCAAGCACCCAAATCAACAAAACCTTCAAAGGTTTCAACTTTACCTCCTCCTTCAAACCCTCTTAAACCCTCTTCAGTTTCATCTCACCTTGCAATGGTAGAGCTAAAGCAAAGGATTTTAACCTCACTTTCCAAGCTCTCTGATCGTGATACTTACCAAATTGCTGTTGAAGATCTTGAAAAGACCATCCAATCTCTTTCCCCTGACAACCTTCCCATGTTACTCAATTGCCTTTTTGATTCTTTAAATGATCCAAAACAAGCTGTAAAGAAAGAATCTTTGAGGTTACTTTCAGTGCTATGTAATTGCCATGGTGAATTGGCAGCTTCCCATTTGACTAAAATCATTCCCCACATTGTTAAAAGGCTGAAAGATGCTGACTCTGGGGTGAGAGATGCTTGTCGGGATTCGATAGGGGCGCTTTCAGCGCAGTATTTGAAAGGTGAGAGTGGAGGGAATATGGTGGGATTGTTTGTAAAGCCATTGTTTGAAGCAATGGGAGAGCAGAACAAAGGGGTGCAATCTGGTGCAGCAACGTGTATGGCTAAGATGGTGGAATGTGCATCTGATCCTCCTTTGGCTGCTTTTCAGAAATTGTGTCCAAGGATCCGCAAGCTGTTGAATAACCAGAATTTTATGGCTAAGGCTTCTCTTTTGGCAGTAGTGGCAAGTTTGTCACAGGTTTGTGTTTTGCTGTTGTTTTTTGCTTGATTCTAACCATGTACATTGTTTAATTCATAGGGATATTGATGATTAATATTGTTGTGTGGATGTTACTTAAATGAAAATCTCTTAGTTTCTTAATTTGCTTACTTTGTGCTTGTTTATCTGGCTGATATTTTACCTCTTCTTTCATATATATATATTTGATCATGCAAATTAGGTAGCTAGGTGAGGAATAGGTATAGAAAATTCCACAAATAAGAACAAATTTAAGTTCTGAAAAATTATGCTGACCTTGTTGCAGGTGGGAGCAATTCCACCTCAAAGCTTGGAAGCTTTGCTGCCAAGCATCCATGAATGCCTTGGGAACACAGATTGGGCCACGCGGAAGGCAGCTGCTGATGCTTTAAGTGCCTTGGCACTGCATTCAAGCAACTTGATTGCAGATAGAGCGTCTTCAACAATAACTGTACTTGAGGGTTGCCGCTTTGATAGGGTAGCTTTCAGAGCCATTTCTCTTTTAGATAATGCTTTTAATGTTTGGTTTGTTTTTAAATTTTGATGCTTTTTTGGACATGACTTGGTTGAAGACCATCTACTTTTTCTTCTTTTCATGATGATTTGGTCTTGACTTAGGTCAAACATCTACATCTTTCAGAATAGATTTGGTTTTTTCTTGTGGAGACTTGAAATAATTAGAATTTCTAGAGTTATTTGTGTGACAAAGTGTTTAGGGCTAATAGATGATGTGGGTTTGCGTCGGACGCATCCTTGCTTATGGTTTGATTTTGAAGGGACTTTTAGTTGGCACATTATGATTCAGGAAGACAAAGATTGAGGGCCTCTAAACGATGTTGCTTTTAAGCTTTTACCCTTCACTCTCATCTCTTCAAATGGTGCAGATATGATGGTGTACATTTACTCAACATGGTGTTATGGAAACTTTATTCTGTTGTAACGTTTAATCATTTGTTAAACAGATGAAACCTGTGAGAGATAGCATGACTGAAGCATTGCAATTATGGAAGAAAATTGCAGGAGAAGGGGAAGAAGGAGCTGCAGATGACCAGAAAGCCTTGTCTCGTGGTAAGCATGTTAGTTATGTGCTTTTAAGTTTTATGGGTTTTCCTTCTGATTTGTCAGACTATTTCTCTTATTGGATTAAATTTGTTTCAGTTAATGATGTAGATGGTGACAATGATCAGTCAGCTGAATCATCAGAAGAGAGTGGCTCTAAAAATCCAACTGCGGGTGATAACAAAACACTTACGTCAGATTCTGTTTCCGAAGGCAAAGGTGGAAGTATTATTGACAAAGCAGTTGTAATTTTAAAGAAGAAAGCACCTGCATTAACAGACAGAGAGTTGAATCCTGAATTCTTTCAGAAACTTGAAACAAGGGGTTCTGATGATTTGCCAGTTGAAGTAGTTGTTCCTCGTAGATATCTTAATTCTTCAAACTCAAGGAGTGAGGAAGAGTCCGAATCAAATAATCCAGGCGCAAAAAGGAGGTTGAGTGGTGTGGGAAACAGCCAGACAGATGATTTTCATGCATCTTCCAGCAGCAAAAACCGTAACAATAGAGAGAAGAGCTGCTGGTATGCGGGATAAATGGCCCGAAGAGAAGGTAAATGGCAACGACTTAAGAAAAAGGGCAATGGATGCTGATGACAGGATAGATGTAAATCAAAGAGAGACATCTGAAAATCGTTTGGGTTTCTCGAAAGTGGATGAACAGTCTGAAGGGTCCTTTATTAGCAACAAAGGAAGCTGGTTGGCTATCCAGAGGCAGTTAGTGCAGCTGGAGAGACAGCAAGGGCATCTCATGAACATGTTGCAGGTATTTCTCAGTTAAGCATTTATACATGCTTCCAAAAAGTGCTCATTTGATTTGGAAGATTCCTTGTTGTTGCAGGATTTTATGGGTGGTTCTCATGATAGCATGGTAACTTTGGAGAACAGAGTTAGGGGTCTTGAGAGAATTGTTGAAGACATGGCTAGGGATTTGCCGATATCATCAGGCAGGAGAGGTGGTAACGTTATGTCAGCATTTGAAGGATCTTATAACAGACCTTTAGGGAAGTATAATGGATTTTCTGACTATGGTTCCAAGTTCAGTGGGCGAATTCCGTTTGTTGAAAGATTTGCCCAATCTGATGGAATTGCCCCAGGTGTGAGGGGGAGGGGACCTTGGAGATCTGAAATGCCTGGTGATTGGGATTTCCCTGCATATGGTGTTTCCAGAAACGGACAAGTTGTATCAAGAAGAGCCCCAGCCAGCAGTAACCAGGATAGTAGATCACCCAAATCGGAACATGAGAGTGATCAGTTTGGGGGCAGGAGAGGTTGGGATAAGGGTCCTGGGCCTGCGAGGCTTGGTGAAGGGCCTTCTGCTCGAAGTGTCTGGCAAGCATCAAAGGATGAAGCTACCTTGGAAGCAATTCGCATAGCTGGAGAGGATGGTGTAACATCTCAATCAGGACGTGTTCCTGAATTGACTGCTGAAGCTGTTGGCGATGATAACGTTGGACCGGAGCGAGATCCTGTCTGGACTTCTTGGCAAGCAATGCAATGCATGCCCTTCAAGTAGGTGATATGGATTCTGCCTATGCTGAAGTTCTCTCTACAGGGGATGATCTCTTGCTTATAAAGCTAATGGATAGATCAGGCCCTATGGTTGACCAACTATCAAATGAGATAGCAATTGAAACCTTGCATGCTATTGTTCAATTTCTTATGGAGCAAGATTTGTTTGATATCTGTCTATCCTGGATTCAACAGGTATGGGTTCTACATCTTTGATCCTTTTTCTTCAAGCTGCTCTATTTAGACATTTTCTTTTGTAAGTTACCTATTAATTTCTATTTCTCCTGTAAATTTTTCAGCTGGTCGAAGTGGTGTTAGAAAACGGACCTGATGCATTGGGCATTCCCATGGAGTTGAAGAAAGAGCTTCTGTTGAATTTACATGAGGCAGCTTCCACGATGGATCCACCGGAGAATTGGGAAGGTGCAGCACCTGACCAACTTCTATTACAATTGGCATCAGCCTGGAAAATCGAGCTGCAACAGTTTGATAAGTAAATCTGCTGGTTTTGGTTTTGGTTTTGGAATCCTGTATTGTGCTTTTGCAAACTTAATGATATTTTACCCTGGATACGTAAGGTTTTTTTTTTTTTACATGAAGTGAATGTCAAGTGAAAAAGAAAAAGCATCAAATAGCTAGGATGGACTGGTGCTACAAAATATTGATTGATTCTAAGCCACCATAGGCTACTTTTACGTTTTTGTATGTCGTATGATAGTGGCCTCTGATATAAGTGTAAATGTATGTATATTTTACATATGCTGGAATTTGGGAAAATCCAAACATCTAATTATTTTGTCTTAAAGTAATCCTGCTTGAGTCTTTAACCATGAAGCAGTGCAGAAGATTTCTTGAAAGGAGACTCTTGTTAATACAGTTATCCAAAATTAAATCATTTTAGTAACACCACTAGTGCTATTAATGGGCATGATGTGAAATTTGATTGAGGAAACTTTTTGTTTTGAACATAAACACATGAACTTTCATTGAATCAAAGAGTTGCAGAGGCATCTCGATCCAATAAAATAGAGAGCCCTTGGTACATTTTCAACCCAATCTTGATAGAGGAACTTGATTTATATGAAACTAAATGGAGATAATAAATTTTTATATAATGTAACTAATGATAGAAGCTGAGATATGCATTCCAAATACCCCTTGCAAATTAACCATGTATAAATAAAGTTACATATGTATGTGAACACACACACACCAATCTTCTATGCAAAAACGTATACTCAATAGGTCAGCAGGTCAGCTATGGCAAGGTTTTCTGTAGCTGTGCTTTGGTTGGATTTCTTCCAAGCTTCTGTGCTGCTTTCAGCTCAGAAACTATTCTTTCGATCCTGGAAACCCGAGCTTCAAGTCTGGTAGCTATCATGTTGACTTCCATAAAAGTACTGTTTTCACCATTCTTGCTGATATTATCTTTACTATAAAGCGAAAACTCGAATTCATTCTTAACTCTTTCTGGTCCTTCATTGTGATCTTCCAATATCTGTGCTGGTGTCATGGAAACCTTCATCTTTTCAGATCCTCCATTATCTGCCTCTGAAGATGAGAGACCTTGAACCTTAGCGAGAGAGCAATTATCGTGATCGAATGGTCTAGCAGCGACACTGGGTTTTTGGTTAGACACTTCTAAAGCTTCAGGATCAAGTTTATCAACAAAAGGCTCAGGTTTTACAGTAATAAATTTGGCAGGGAAACCAGGAGGAATGCTGGTCTCATTCTCTCCTTTTCTTGCTTTCAGGGAACCTTGAGCCTTAGCCAGAGAGCAATTATTGTGACCGAATGGTCTAGCAGCGACAATGGCTTTTTGGTTCGACACTTCAAAAGCTTCAGGCTCAAGTTCATCAACAAAAGGCTCAGGTTTCACAGTAATAAATTTGACAGTGAAACCAGGAGGAATGCTGGCCTCATTCTCTCCTTTTCTTGCTTTCAGGGAACCTTCAGCCTTAGCCAGGGAGCAATTATCGTGACCAAATGGTCTAGCAGTGACACCGACTTTTTGGTTAGACACTTTTAAAGCTTCAGGCTCAAGTTCATCAACAAAAGGCTCAGGTTTCACAGTAATAAATTTGGCAGTGAAACCAGGAGGAATGCTGGCTTCATTCTCTCCCTTTGTTTTCACCCATGGAATTTGTTTCGGCCTCTTCCTTGAACTCCTTTGTCTCTGCACTTTACCCTTTATCGCATCTTGCCGAACCACCATTGCCATCTTCTTCCACCATTCCGAATATCTGACAGTAACGTCGGACTCAAAGAAACAAGATGGGACATACAACTTTCTACCGTTGATTGGCCTTCAGGTAATTTTTCCAAGAGATTTCTGGAGACTCGTTGGACCGAGCAACATGAGCCGGTACATCTTGATCAATTCCAAACTGCATTGCTACTCGATGCGGCAGGTACTGCTGTATGCATCCCAATCCTAACCCAACCAACTCAGAAGGCCTCAAACATAGAGCAAAAGATACTAATTCTTTACTCGAGTTACCATCAATTAATATCCACCCTTCTTTCTCTTTGTAAAATCCATGACTCTGCTTGTTATTAACAACTTTAGCATATGGCCTCCAATCGAAAGTCTCGCCGGCCGAGTCCAAAACCATCCTCACATTTTCGACTTTCACGATTTCCGATTCGTTCCATCTAGCCAATCTGGTTTCAAGGTCTTGGATCACTCTAGGCTGTGGCTGCAATTCTGGGAACCTTTCCCATGCCCAAAGTTGAACCAACTTCATCGGCGAACAAAGTCTAATGGTTGGCACACAATCATCAAATTCATCACCATTAAATCCAGTTGAACCAACAATGGCTTCTTTCAACAAAGACAAGTCCTTATAAATACTAGCCAACACAGCTGGTCCTAGTGCCACAACTTGGCCTCCAGTTAAAAGGCATGCAATTGGAAACACTCTTTGCTTAAGGCATACATCAGTATCATGGAAAACGAACCTTGTTAACCACCATGAAAGAAAGGCTTCATGTTCGATATCTCTTCCGCTTCCGATAAAGTAGTCCATCCACTCTTTTAGACGGATCCGTCTTGATGAACCTCGGATTTTCCTGTACTCTGAAACAAGTTTATGTTCAGTTTCCTTGAGTTCTTGGCTATCACCAGAGAATGTAACAAGGAAACCTACAACAGAATAGCCTCCCAAAACCAACACATCTTCTAAAGTGATTGTTGTTTCGCCCCAGGGGAAGACCAAAGTGTTGGTTTCGGGGCTCCATTTCTCTGCCAAACCGAAGACTAAATCAGTATATCTTTTGATCGAACAAGTTGAGTTCATTATTGCTTCAAAGATACCAGCTTTTTCCCAGACTTGTTGATACATGGAACGCATTATATCAATCCAAAAAACTCAAGCTTCATTTGGGTTTACCCAACCAGCGAATCTGACATTTAGAGGCCACTCTTTAGGCTGGAAACTGTTGGGTAAAAAAGAAAAGGAAAGTGGGAAAAGCTCAGGGATTTGTTCATCAATGGAAGATGAGGTTGGTTTGAGGAAATGGGCACTTCTTAAATGTGGTTTTCCATTGGCAAAAAGTGAAACCATAAGCTCTTCTCTTTGTTCAACAATGGCTTCATCTTCATTTCCAGCTGGTTCCGCCATTGCATCCAATGAGTGATTCTTACTAGAAAAAAACGAGTGGGTTTTTACAGAAAGATAGTATCACAATAATGCAAATGCAACATGCAGCTCTGGTTTTCTATCTTTAGGGTCAGAAATTGCTTTAAGCCTGTATAATGACAGGAGGGTACAAATTACCCTTCTTTTTCATTGCTTTTGCCTTTTGTATTTGAACTATAAGTGTATTAATATGATAGAAATAGAATAAGTAAAAGGAACTGGTAATAGTATCTTTCTCAGGGGCATTATGGTAAAAGGATCCATATGTAAACGGAATTATTTTTAGGGATAACTACCTAAATAGTACCCTACCTATTGGTGTGCTCCTGTTTTGGTATTCAGCTAATTTTTTTAACAAAATAATACCTAATGTTATCATATTATTTTTAACAATTTTATTTATCCAACCAAAAAGTGACATATGTCACCTTCTAATTGGTTGAACAAAAACAAAGATATAAAAATGCCCTCTATGCTAGAGGTAGGATTTGAACCAAGGACTTCATAGAGCAAAGGTTGGGCACCCAACCATTAAGCCAAGCAACAATTAAAACCAAGCAAAGATTTATTTAACTTAAACAAAGTTACTATAAAAAAATATTGTTTTAATTTTTACATCCCCTAATATATTGTTTTAATTTTTACATTATCTAATATATTGTTTTAAACTTTACATTCTCTAATATATTGTTTTAATTTTTACATTCTCTAATATAATACTATAAAAAACAAATATTTATTTTATTTTTTAATTTCTAAAAAATTAATTTATTATTTTAATTTTTACATTATCTAATATAATATTATGAAAATAAATACATAGTTATTTTATTAACTTTTTAATTATCAAACAAAATGAAAAGATAATTTATTATTTTATATTATCTAATATAATATAATTTTGCAAATAATTTAAAATTTATATTTTATACCAAATAAAAATTATAAATTTAATTTTTATGAATGTTTAAAAATTACTTTTATAACAAAAATAAATATTTATTTATTTAGTTTAATGGTAACGAAATTCAACTTAAATATCAGTTCTGATGAATCTAAAATGTGTCATTAACTTAGTTTAATGGCTTTGCATACTACATACTATCTATTTTACAAGCAGTCCCAAGTTTGATTCTTTATATTTTACAAGCATTTTATATCCTTTGGTTTTGAAACCAATCAGAAGGTGACACGTGTCACTTTCTGGTTGGATAAATAAAATCATTAAAAATAATATAGTAACTAGGAGAGAGAAATTACAAAAAAATAATAAAAAATCTACCTTTTTCGTTAACTTTTAACAGTGAGGTGCCAATTTGAAAATAAAACGTAACGTTAGGTATTATTTTGTCAAAAAAATAATTGGGTACCAAAACAGGAACGCGCCAATAGGTGGGGTACTATTTTAGGTAGTTATCACTTATTTTTATGTAGGGGTGTTAATGAACTGAGCTTGAACAAATAATACTATGTTCATGTTTATTTGTTTATTTTTAAAGGGGTTCATGTTCGGTTCGTGTTCGTTTGTTTAGTATTCATTTAAGTGTTCGCGAACATATTTGTTTATATGTTCAGAAATATTAACTAAATTAACAATAAATAAATAAAACAAAAGCAACAAAATAAAACTTACATTTCAACCTGAACTTATATAGCATCCTTAACAACAACAAAAAATAATATTTAGAACGGTGGATTAAACGGGTGAATAAATAATTGTAATTTCAAATTTTACATTGTGTACAAGGATCCTATAGAGTTAATGGTTCCAATGGTCTAACGATGATGAAATTAGAATATGAATCTATTGTGCTTGATTCATGTGTTGCATCAGTAGATCATTTTTCTCTCATATCTTTATATTAATTTTCGTATTTGCTCCTCCACTTACTCCCTCTTAATTCTGCCATAAGAATTTACAAAGAATTCTACTGTTCAGGCACAAGCCTTTGAATATCAAACAAAATGGAGCAAATATCACCCACCCAACCTAACCCTGAACTGATTAACCTGCTTAAGCAAATTGAGCAATCTCTGTTTCACAAAGAGAGCCTGAGCCCGTTCATATCCACAACCACAAGCTGTTACAGAAACACATTAAACAAAGAAAAATCAAACACGAATCAAATTCGACCTTAGATAATCAGCAACACCACAATACTACAAAATTACATAAATCCCTAGTTAATGTTGTATCATATAGCCATCACCACAGGGATAACAACCAGCAGTTCAGCATCACCAACATATCGTTTGATGTAGTAAGTGTTGGTTTCAAGGTTCCATTTCTCTTCTCAGGAGGATTGCTCCCTCCAGCCCCCCTCGATCCATTGCACCCAATAATTCTCACTACAAATTGGCTCACTTTACAAAAAGATGGTATCAGTAAACATGCATATCTTGTTTTCTATTTTAGTGATAGCTTTGAGGCTATAATAAATTAATAGCTGGAGGGTACAATACAATTACCCTACTTTTTCACTGTTTTTGTATTTGAAGTGTAATTGCATAACAGGAAAAGTAAAAAAAATAAAAGATGAAGGCGTTATTGAAATCAACAATATGCTACAAATAGCAAAGGTCAGTGTAAAAATGCAGTCGACAATTACAGTTATTTCAATGGCGTTCTGTAATAACGTGAACAAATCAAATAATAAGGCAAATTTTTCAAAATATTTCTGCATTTTCATTTCCAATATAAGACTTAAGAGATTAGACGAAATACAAAAAAAAAAAAAAATACTTATTGTATCCCTCAAAATTATATATTCTTCAAATTGAAATCGGGACTAAAATCAAAAGATCTTCATTGGGACTATAAACTTTGAATTAACCAAAGAAAAAAAGAAGAGAAATTCCAAAGTACAAAATAATAATAAAAAAACAATCATACATCGGATTTGGAGAATTCCTGCCTGTTGGCTGTTAATGACCCTCTAATTAATGTATAATTATAGGAGGATATGGTCAGTTGAATTGCCTGTTTTGTCCTTCATATATATGATAAAATTACAATAAACAAAACGGGGAGAAAAAGGACCCCTTAAACGGAAAAAGCCTTCCGCTACGCCACTCTGATATCCATTAATTTGTTACTCTGGTATTGCTTTAAAAATGATATGAACAACAGATCAAATTTTCCACCCTTTCCGCGACTCATTAACTCCAATCTCGCATTAAAAACTAACGTATTCAGCTCACTACTTTTTTTCCCAACTCAATCAAGTCGAAAAACAAAAGGCTAAAAAATTGATTGCATATATATACTGAAACCATTAGTCCGGGATAGGGTGCTAAAATCGGAGAAACTTTTCGACACATACATACGAAACGGCTTCAACAACTAAACTAGTAGAAAAGTTACATATAAGCACTAAATGAGAATGAGCATTTTACCAACTGAAACCAGGAGTAGGATATAATATATACACACATCAAACCATTTAGTAAGAACTTAGCTGAAATCTAGGGACACTGATTGCAAAGTCTTAGTTTAGGGAGAAAGAGAATTTTCCTTGATCCATAAGTCTTTTCTGCTAGACAATCAGAACCAATGAGAGAGGTTATCCAAACCTGATCAGACCTCACTGGTTCATCATCGTCATTCCTGTGCCAGCTCCAAAATGCATGGGCTGAATTCACTATCTTGAGCTCGCCTCATGGAACACTGACCACTCAGGTTTCGGGTGTACATACCTGTAAATATATTTAATGAGAAATCGCATCACACTATACTTTGCTTGATGTTTTGGTAATCATTCAAGGTAAGCTCAATTGTATGCTCAAAATCATTATAGAAGTACACAAGATAAATACATGTTTGATTTGAACACATGGAAATAATTTCCACAGAAGAAGACGTACTTCTGAGCTAAGCCTTCTCTGTTGCCTCCATCTCTGATAGTAGTATGAACAGCACTGCAGGGGTCTGATTTTCCCTTGTTAACACGTTTTTGTCAAGTATAGAACAAGACATCATACATCCATCTAATAATAGTATGATTCAAGAATAAGAAATAGAGCTTAGACGGTATTGACATACGGATTGCTCGTAAGTATGCACATGACCAGTGAGTACTAAATCAACACCAGCAGCATAAAACAGTGGTTCCATGGCCACCATCATCCCATCCCCTTCACCTTGATGAGCACAGTTACTTTTGTACCAAGGAACATGGAACAACACAACTAACCAGGTGTCTTTTTTGGTCCACCTCGAAAGATCAGCCTGCATATTTAAAAAGGCAAGAAGTTTGTCAATGAAATACACAACCAGAGATTTCATCATAATCATGATAGAGTTTCACACTATATTGATCTTCAACCATTAGAGGAAAGGGAAAACCTACCTTCAACCAGCTATATTGATCCAAAAGCTCATCGTAATTTGTATATGAACCAAGCATGACAACATGGACCCCTGCAATTTCAAAAGAATAATAAAGATTCAAGGTCGATTCGCTTTCCTCAAAAGGCATTTTCCATCTCACATTATAGGAAGAAAATGCATCTGTGAAAAATGGGTATCTTCTCCTTTTCGTGGTTGCCTTGTGTTACCATACCATCCATGGTCTGGCACTCGCAAGTGGCTGCACCATCTCACCAAAGGTGTCCCAGCGATGTTGAATGCAATCAGCATACAAAAGGTCCCCCGGAAGCAGATGTACATCATATTTGCATTTGTCGATGTGGTCTAATGTTGATTTAGTCCATCCAGTTTGACCTAAATCCCCAGCAACAGGAAATTGTCTGGGAGGGGTCTTGAGCTGAAATTCAGGACCTTGTCCTCCACACCGATAGAAATAAACAGTATCATGCTCCAGAAGCCCAATGACAGTGTGGTGTATCTTTCCGGATCTATAAGAGGTGGTCTCTCCTAGAGACGAAAAGGTGTATTATCCAGGTGACATTCCATATTCAACGATTGAAGGAGGAGATTTATCATCAGTGATCCATGAGATTTGCATGTGTTTTTCTCCTGCCAATGATACAAGTGTACCTGCAATGACTATTCGTCAAGCACAAAGCATTCCAACTAAATTGCAAAATGAAGGTCTTGAAATTGAAAGTAACAGGAAGATAATTTGGCAAAAGAAAATTTTTCCATACAAAGACAACAGTATCTACTAGTATTAAAACACAGTCATAACTCATAAGTAACAGTAAACATTCTCTTCATTGGTGAATTCCAACCTTCACACGAAAAGACAGAGATCGAACAGTAAGACAGTAGTTCCGTAAGCAAATCTTGTTGTACAAATAAGTTCGATCGCGATTATGATGAATGTATTATGAGTTCGAACAAATCATTCATTTTGCTCCTTAAGAAGGAATAAACTTTGGTTTGATCCATGGATGTGTAATAGTAATACCTTACACCGGCATTCCGGCATTCTTCAGTTTTAAATAATATTTCCTCAAAAATTTTCAGGGAAAGTTCCAAACCATAATCACAGATACCTATCATGATAGATTGCTTAAATTTACAAATTTACCATGCAGGTCCAATCAACTCCAGAAACAACCAAATCCATCAGCTTAAATTTGAAGTTTTATAGGCAGCAGAAATAAAAAAAAAATCCAGAAATAAATCTGCTGTAAAACAGACAAAACAAAACAATCAAAACTCAAGCTATTTTAAGGTAAATCCATTTCTACAAACATAAAAAATAATCAAAATTCCCACTTAAACATGAACATCAAACCCAGAACTTCCACAACTATATATAAAGATTTTTCTTTCTTTCAAAAAAATGAACCTAGAAATGCAAAAAATCAAGAAAAATAAATAGAAAATACTGAATCTGACCAAGAAAAAACATCAACAACATAGAAAGTAAACTGTTAGAGATAGAATTTAGAAAATACTGACCTGCTGAGGCACAGAAGGGTGCTTTGGGTTCCATGGAAAATGCAAGGTTTTACGAGGCTGAGGTCTAACGTAATCAGTTCTAAGTTCTAACAGGTAATTTGATTGACACTCCTATTAATCTCTCTTTTACGTTTATTTTTAATAATATTGTTTTTAATATTTTATTTTAATTTTTTTGTTGTCATTTCAATCTTTAGGGCATCGCAAACTTGTTTTTGATGAATAAATTTCCGGTATTTAAATGATATTAATTTGTTTATTTTAATTTTTGTCTTCACTTCATCCATCCATCCTTAAACATTTATTTTTATCTTGTTACGTCGATAAATTTTTATTAGTAAAGTTACCCAACTTTTGTTTTATTGAAATTAGGGGCGGTTAAAACTCTATACTGACGTGTCACATTAATTTTATTTTTTATCCATTTTCTTCTTTTCTTGCTCTGTTTTTCCTTCATAACTGAATCTAAAATTGAATCTCAATCCCACCACCGACTATGAAGTTTATTTTCTCTATATTGTAAGTTTGAATTTATGTGCGAGGATAATTGAGTTATAATGTTAGATTTGGTAGTAAACATTTGATAGATTAATCATTTGGGTTTTCTAATATAGTCAGGCTCTTTGATTTCCCTGCCCCATTTATTTTCTTTATATTGTTAGTTTAAATTTATGGGTGGGAATATGAAAATTTTATACTTTTTAGATTCTGGAAGTAGACTTTTGTTACTCTATTGGATTAATTCGGGTTCTGGGTTTTAATATAGAAAAATTTCTAAATAAAATTTGGACTTGTGAATATCTTTTTTTTTACTCGTTGCATTAGTATTTTTGAATCTTTGACTTATGCATTACTCGTGGATCATCTCTGGAAGTCAAGAAAATCAGTATTCTTTTTTTGAATATTCTGTTAATTTTTATGTCTCAAATTAGCAGAGGGCTCGGGATTATTATTTTGATTCCTTGGGTTTCGTGGTTCAAGGCTTTTAGTGTTTGGCACTTGTTATGTTTACTTACTCTAATATTTTTTTTAATTTTTTGTTTTTTATTTTCAAGTTGAGAAAGAATTAAGATGGAAGAGGCTTCAAAATTGATTTTAAATCAGGGTAAGTCGATCGACCTGATAAGATTGTTTTGAAAATTTTATATGATTATGCAGTCAATTTTTCTGGGTTTTGATTAAGGTTTGAATTAAATTATTTGCTTTATTCTTTTAATCTTAGGAAAGATGTGGTTGTTTTGATAGAGCTTTTAGGTTTAGTTATGGAGAAAAATAGAGCAAGTAAAAATTTAAAACAATTTAATAAAAAAATAAAATTAATATCTAATATCTTGCTTTTATGTAAATTAAAAGTTTTTACAAAATGAAAGTAAAATTTATAGTTGAGTGAGAATAAAAATTTTAAACGTGTAAGATCAAAGTGTTTAGAATAAAAGGATAATGGTTATTAATTTACTTTATTACTCTTTAATTTTTAATTAAAGTACAATATATTTTATTTTTAAATATATTTATTTTTTGACACGTGTATACATATGCATTTATTTTTATTATTTAATAAAATATTTTTATATTATATTTAGAATTTATATATCAAAAAAATATTTTATACATTGGCGGTAAAAATAAATGTTTCAACAAGCATCACTATTTTAGAGTTTAGAAATTCAATTTAGGATTTAGGGGTCACGATTTTAGGTTTAGGCCTTTAAATTTAAGGGGTTTGGTTAAAATTTATTGTTTAGGGTTAGAATTTAAGGCTTAGATTTTAGAAAAATAGGTTAAGAATTTAAATTTTAACCTATAAACCCTAAATTATAACCACACTCTAAATTATATAAATTATATTATATAAATTCTAAAATATATAAATTTAGAAAAAATATTTAAGCTATCAAGAGTTTATTTTTTTAAAATTTAAATATTGTTTTAAAATTTAAGTGTATAGTTTTAGAATGTAAAATTTATAGCTAGAATTTAGAGTTTAAATTTAAGACAATATGGTTAGAGATTTAAGATTTAACTTATAAAGCCTAAATTTTAATCCCAAACTCTAAAATAAACCCTAAAATATAAACTCCTACACCTAAATATATAAATTTTTAAACAAAATTTTTTTTAATATTAAAGTATATAAAATTAAATTTCAAAAACAAACCTACAAAATAAAATGATTAATTACTTATGGTTGATCATCTTTATACAATAGCGATAAACTTTTCATGTGCCTGAAAATTGTTATTGGAGTCTGCTACATTTTAGAGTTAAATTGTCAGTTATCCTACCTGCAAACTTTATTCTAAGCAACATAAAAGATGGCTTTTCTACATATCTATAAACTGAAAAACAAAAACCTTTATGCTAAGTAATGGAAACAGCTTTGATCCTAAAAGGTCAGAGAAAGGAAAACCTGATACAGCCTATTGCAACTTTTAAGGTTAACCCTCCAGGGAAGTCTAGCTCCACCTTTTTTCAGGATTGAAAACATTTTACACAGTCTATTTGATTCAACTAAAAACATTTTACAACATTTGAAACTCATGACTGCTTGTTGGAATCATGTCTTTCTTGATTTCGAGCTCAGTTTCTTCAGAACCAATGGCTGGCTGTTTGATCCGAGATGCTTGGTTTTCCCTCACGTTCTCTTGAACAGCCTTGAAAAGAAGTGCAGTACATCAGTGTCTATGTCAAACATCAAGGTGCATAATGGATTAGTTCGATATGGAATTAAAACTGAAGTTTGAATTTATTATACCTGCAACAGCTCAGTCATCTTGCCAGTTCTGAAATTTTCCAAAGGTTTGAACAAAGAAGAAGGATGAGTGGGCTGTACGGCTTGTAGTGGTTCAATTGAGAGTGGCTGATCATTTTCCATTTTATGTCCAGAATCTTTGATCGACAAATTACCACCTTGAACTTCCGGTGGTTGTGGGGGGACTTGAACCCTTTTCATGACTTCAGTTAATAGTTTCTCAAAAGGCATGCCAGTCATCGACTTAGGGTTTTTATCCTGCAAACCCTCAGTTGGGAGTTGACCATATGGAACAGTTTCACTTAGCATGCCTTTCGGCACAGTGTGGTTACTACTTTGAGGTTGAATAGGAAATATTTGGTTTCCAACTGTTGGCATCGGGTTGACGGGCTTTTCCCCTGCCGTGTCGGCAGCTCCAGACACTTGTTTGCCTTTAGAGGCTGCCAAATGAGGAGGTTGGCTTAATTGTTGACTGACAACTTTGCCATTCGATAAACCAGCAGGTTGTAGCACAACAGGCACCACCGTGCCCCTGGACAATAGTGGAGAAACATATTGTGTTGCCCCCAACTGCATATGCTTGCTTTTTAAGGCTCCACTATTCAAAGCCCGGGATCGTGGCACCTGGATGGAGAGAGCTGATCCATTGACTGGAAGAGTAGTTCCATTCCTCTCGCGTGGGGAGGGAATCTCGTTTCTTCTAATCATTTGGAGATTTGGAGCCACATCATTCTCAGCTGAAACAGGAACATAATGCCCGGGCTTGAAAACCACACCCCTTAAAGTTGTATCAGTTTCACCAACTCTAACAGTAAGCAAATATCCTGCATCAAATGCTGCATCGATAATACCACCAACAGCCTGACCAACCAATATATCATTTGCATCATTGATTGGATTCACTTGATGTGATCGAGTGTCATTCACCCCTTCAAATCCCAGGTGGGCTACGGGTATTCTCTGCATGGTTCAGGTTCTGATTCCATTGAGTCAGAGCATCTTCCCCCTGATTTAGACCATGTTTTGGATGTTTTCTTGGCGACCACGTTTGCGCTTCAGCAAAAAATCTTCTGATGGATCAGGGTTATTCTCTTGGTCAATATCTTGATTCATTGTACTATTTGCTGCAAAGGAATAGCCTTATCCACGAATATTATCACTGTTTCCTTCCTGGAAGACAAAAAAGCAGCTAATAACCAACACAGAAAAAGGCAATTATTCGACATTTCAACTACATAAACAGTCAAGCAAGAGTGCTGCCTTCTCAACATCAATGCAGTTTCACATTAAGGCCACAGCCAGCAATCAAGCATCTTAACTCCGACTAAAATGGCCGGTCACAATCATGTATCTTACCAAAATAGGCCATGTGAATATCAATAACACTCATGGAAAGAACCAAGACCCAAAACCATAGGCACCATATATGTTAACAAATTACAAAAGGAATAAAATGCTAAAAGCAGAAAATGACTGATCTGTTTTTGTTACAATGACAAAAGAATTGCCTCTAGTTTTTCCTGGAATGGAAAAAAATATCTTCAAATCTTGATAAGAAATTTTAAACACAACCTCAACCATTTATTGGGATTCTAACCATTAAATTCAATAAGTTCTAAACTGTTCTAATAATTCGAACTTTTAAGTAAAAAGGCCATTTAACTTCAATAAAAATAATACAATATAGATATCTTCACCCTTAATCCATTGAAGACTAAAAGGCTAAACCCATTAACACATTTCTTTCCAGGATTTAAGAACACGGTCCGGGTCGCCTCTGTTATCCACTCTCTTCACTTTTCCTAAGAATTCATGTCTTAATATTCAACAAGAACATAGTAATCCTCATATATGAAAAAATTGGTGTACCCACGTTGGACAGATACTATATCCAACACAATGATTTACACAGAAGGAATCTCATGCATGCAATCTGTGAGGTAATCTACACAATGATTTACTTATAAAATAACTCATAATTGCAAAATAATAAAAGCAAAAACAAAACTTTAAAGCGCTAAAAGAAACCCCATTGAAACGTAATAAATAAAGATACCATAAATTACTATTAAGAAAAGCCGAAAGCGAGAAGAGTGGACCTTTTTCACAGCATTTTCATCAACATACAAGCATAAGGAAAAATCCTGCAACAAGCATAATAAATTAAAGATTAAGTCAATGAAATATTTAAAAATCGAAAACCCAGAGAAGGAAGTGAAAATCCCAAATAATATAAAGAAAAGTTCCTTAATTTTCTTACAGAGTAACATGAAATTAGGGATTAGAAGAAAACAGCTGACCCTTTTTTATGGTGTCTTTCACTTTGTTCCTTTGGGTTTTTGCTTTTCTTAAGAAAAATTAAAACTTTGATTACAGATAAATCATTTTTAAGAAAAATCTGGGTTTTTATTTTAATTTCTTTTAATCTCATAATTTTTTGTTATTTTGGTAGAGGGAAAAGACAAAGTGACAGCACATATGAAGGGACTGTAAAAAGGAGCAATCAACAAATGCCATGTGTACAGAATGTTAGCAATGAGGCTAATTAGTGACACTTGCGAGGCGGGAGTGACACATAGGTTAAAGTGGGTCCTAAAGGTATTTATGGGCAAAGTTGGGGGTTATCGACTGAAATATTATTTTTAATTTTAAAATTAAGAGTATGTTTAGTTTTATAAAATATTTTTTATTTTTATTTTCAGAAAATTATTTCAGTTTTAGTTTTTTAAAAATAAAAAAAAACACGTTTGCTTAATAGAAATGAAAATTTGTTTTTAAAAATGAAAATAGTAAAAATATGTTTGGTATTTAATTTTTCAAAATAAAAATAAATAAATATTTACTTATTAAATAATTAATTAAAATATAATTATTAGAAAAATATTATTATAATAAAAATAAAATATTATTAAATAAGACAAAGTTCTAAAATTGACATTAGAATGATTTGAACCCGGATTAAATAGAGTTAAAATTTAAAATCTTTTTTTTTCATTTTTTACTTTTCTAAACATTTTCAATGAAAAAGTAAAAATATTATTTTTATATTTTAAATTTTTTATTAATTTTCATTTTTTAAAAATTATTTTTAAATTTTGCGACCAAACACATTTTCTTCGATATTTTTTATTTTTTAAGAAAATTAAAATGGTTTGTATTCTCTATAAATCACTTTCAACTTTTGAGTTTAAGTTCCAACTTTTTTTAAAAAAAAAAATCTATCGTTATATTTGGTTTTGGAACTCTATATTCGTAAGATTTCGAACCTACACATAAAGGTGAAGCAGATAAATATCTCTAATCACTAAATTAATTAGTGGATCTCAATTTATATTAATATTGATCGGTGAAAATTTTGTTTTCCATAACATGTTTGATTCAAGGTTTAGATGTTTAGTTTAGAGTTTAAGATTTAGGTTGTGGGGTTTAGAATTTATGATTAATGGTTAAAATTAAGGGTTTAGAGGTTAGAGTTTATGATTTATGATTTTAGAGTCAGGCTTTAGATTGTAATTTTTATATTAAAATTAGACATAATTGTGGAGTAGTATTATTTTTTCATTGTCAATGCATGAAATAATAACCCTAAGAAATTATAGGTAATTATTTGATGCACCGTTAGTGAAAAGTTTTTTTCCACAAATGAGATTCTAAAGTTGTCACGTATTCCTTTTAAAAACTCTAAACCCTAAACTTCAAACACTAAACTCTAAATTACAAAATTTATTTCCAAACTTAAACTCCAACTACTAATAATAAAATTTTAACCCTAAACTCTACCATCTAAATTATAAAAACTAAACGCTTACATATATTTTCTTTACCGTCAAGTGCATTTAGTGGCGCCTAGGCCTACCTAGGCTATGGTCCGCCTCATGCCATTTTTTTTTTAATTTTATATATAATAATCAAGGAAGAATAGAATTTGACTAGAAAAAAATAAATTTTACTTGACTCGGCGTAAAAAATTGGTTCATTTTGACTTGAAACGTAATCTCATATTCGATTCGACCCAAACTCTGCATGATATATGTATATCATATGTGAAAAATATGAATATATATATATATATATATCGTATATAGATATAGAAAATCATTTAAATTATAATCAATCTATATTATAACATTATAAATAATTACAATTAAATTTGTACATAAACTTGAAAACTCAACTTGAATTTCATAAACTTGACTCGAATAAAAAATTCAAATAAAGTTTGAGTCGTAAAATATGACTCGTAAACTCGGCTAACTCAAAAAAATTTAACTCGACTCGATCTAATACTCATCCCTAATAATAATAATTGTTGGTTTTGAGTAGATAAGAAAAAAAAGAAATGGTTCACTATAGAAGTATGGTTTAATTTTGGCTAAAGGGATAATTTTGCCCCTGAGTTTGACCCAAAAAAAATTAATTATGTTCATCGCCAAAAAACGTATCTAATGTGGCCTTTAGTTCGTGAAATCGATCAAATTGACCTTTTGATCGACGTTGACCGTTAGAGTGCTGACATGTCGGTTCACGGTGCTGACGTGGCAGTACACATGGGATGATGATGTGGCATAGGGGCTGGATTGATTATTTTAACCGAATTCGAGGGCATAATTATTTATTTTACCGAATTCAGGGGCATAACTGATTTTAATTGAAAGTTCGATAACTTACTTAATCTTTAAGCTAAAAAAATAAAAAATATTAATATTTAGATATGCATAAAATATTAAAAAATAAAAACACTATAATGAATTTAAAAAATTAAGTAAAAACATTAAAATTAAAATTATCAAAAGTTTTAAATATAAAAAATCAAAATTTAAAAATATTTATAAACCTTCGGAAAAGTCTTCGATTGTTTCTCAATATGCTAAGCGTACTAATGTTCCTTGAACATATTTTCAATTGAAACATCCTTGTATTAGAGTAGTAATAAAACCAAAATTCTCTTTCATTTTTTTACATCAAATATTAATGAGCATCAATTTAATGTAGAAAAATGAAAGAATATTTGAGTTTTATTGTTATTGTAATACAATGTTGATTCCACTGAAAATTTGTTTGGCGAATAGTAATACTCATCTTGTGAAGTCAAAGACTTTTTCAATCTAAAGTGTTAAAATTTTTTAATATTTTTTATAAATATTTTATTTTTTATTAATTTTTATATTTAAAATTTATCATTTTTTTATAATTTTTTAAAAAGATAATACATTTTTTATATACTTATTTTTTATTTTCAATAATTTTTTAAATATTTTATTTATTTTTATTAACATATTTTATAGATTTTTTATAAAAAAGATAAAGAATATTTTGATATTTTTTTTAATAATTTCCTAAATTCACTTAAATATTTGAGTTATTTTTTAAATTATCAATTATGGGACCTAAAGGATGTTTACACCAATTTGTTAATCAATTTTTCATATATTAATTTGTAAAAGTTGAACTCGAAAAAACATATTATTATTAGTATATAATGATGACACAAATATACAAAACAAAATTAAAAAAAAAAAAAAAAAGTTTATTTTTTTATAAATCTCAATAAAAAAAAAAAATAAAAGGTGATAAAATGTATATATTTTTAATTATTTTAGTCGAAACATGCGAGACAAGCTAAAAATAAATAAAGAAATTTAATTTTATATTTTATGACTTGTTAAAGAAAATAGTTTGATTTTATTTAAATAAAGATGTAGATAATAAAAGAGATTTTAAAATTATTGAAAAATGAAATTTTATAATTTCAAAACTCTCTATATGAGTTATGTTAGATAAATTTTTGTAAGTCAAATTTTATATGAAATTTTTTTTAAGTCGTATATGTTATATATATTCATATTTTTTTATAAAATTGCATTTCAAGTCAAGTTGAGTCAAAAAAATTAAATTTTTCGAGTCAAGTCGAGTCAAAAAATTTTAAAAATCGAGTTTTACATACTCTTAATTATATATATCGGTCCAATCAATAATATTTTTCTAGATTCGCCTTTAAGTGCATTGGGCAATAAGCCAAAGATTATAGTTCAAAATTTACAGTATATAAACAAGAAAAAGAAAATAAATAAACATAACAAAGTTCGACATCAATAGGTGTCGAAATTAGAATTATTACAATATGAACAATTTCTATTTTTATGGTTGTCGAACTCTAAAATCATATATTAATAAAGTAATTTTAATAATTTTAAAGGAAAAATTATAGTTAATAACTCTGCAAAATTGGCGTATAGTTTTTTTCCCCTTCTTTTTCCCCTGGTTCTTTTAATAGTTTTAATTAATAAAATATTTATAGGAATTTATACTATTAATTAAATCATTCAAGTGTACTATAATAAAAAATATTTTTGGATGAGATGTGGATCTTAAATTTTATCCAAGTATTATCAAATAATTTTTAAGGAAGTATTACTAAATATTACTAACAAAATTAACTCATTTCCTTAATTAAAATAACTATTTAAACAAAAAGCTTATTCTATAAAGAAACTATCGTTTTCTTTTCTATAATTAATTAGTATATATTTTAAAATATATTTTTTGTCGTGAATAAAATAAAGAAGAACAAGAACAAGAACAAAAGACGAGAGAAAGATGTAAAATTGTATTATTCTCAATATAGACTTGTGTGTACAATGCATTCATCAAATCATCTATTTATAGGCATAAGAATTACATAATACATTAAACTCTGATTAATAAAGATAATATCTCTAATGATAAAGTAGATCAAATCTCCTTGATGAAATTCTTATCATGATAGACATTCACATAGATAAATATTCATAACACTCCCCTTGGATGTCTATGAAGATAATGTGCCTAGTTAAAACTTTACTAAGAAAAAAACCCAGTGGGAAAAAATATTCTTAGTGAAGGGAGAAGAGTGCACACATCTTTGATACGCATAACATGTTGCCTCATTAAAAACCTTACCAGGAAAACCCATTGGGACAAACCTTGGTTAACGGAAAAAGAATGCAATGCGTATTTACTCCACTCATGAAAACATCACATAAAATCTTCGAATCTTCATAATTCAATCTTGAATACTGTTTTTCTGAAGATCGTGAGGGGTGAAAATTTGGAGTAATATGTTTCATTTTGTCATCTTTGATATATCCACATTTTGATTAAGATATAAAATTTGCATTATCTCCACATAAGATAGCATGTATCTTATCTAATATATGGTGCTTCTAGACCAATGATTCATTTATCTTTCTTTCGAAGATAAATTTATTCACATCCAACAAACATACAATCATTAGGGCACTAAATAGATTTGCTTTATCCATATTGAATCTTCTTTAAGATTCTTTCAGCTTATGTCCATTCATAGACAAAAACGCATATTTAAATGCTTGATCTTTAGGTCGAGACAAAGCCATATCTCAAGATTTTTTTTTTCAAATACTTTCATAATCAATGCTTTGAAAGCTCTTCAGGAGTTTATAATTTGAATCTATTCAGAAGTTCTAATTATATTCAAATTATCAATATGAATCTTGATGCAAACTCCTTTATAAAATTCATAAGGAAATATAATCATTCTTATAGTATTTCCTCAAAAAGTACTCACTAAGGCGTTTATACCAAATGCACCAAAATATAAATATTCAAGGGGAATATTTAAATAAATTTCCTCAAAAATTTCCAAATGCTTCTAGCATTTTAAATCCTCCAAGGATAAATAGGGATCCACAAAATAATTAGACGCATATAAAATATTTTGTAACCGCCAAAGTAATTACATCCACCATAAAGTAATTAAAATTCTTCATTAATCATAATTCAAGTCTCACAATTATTTATTTGTACCCACTTGCATTCACCTTTAGGTGTTTGGACTACTAATCCAAAAACTTTACTTTTGCAAGTTTAAAGCGTCTTTCTACATTGTCCAATCACTTTACTATCTATAGATTTCTATGCAAAATTATCGTTTTCTTTCTTTACTTCTATAGAAGTATTCTATGTAAAATTGTTTTCGAAAACTTTTATTTTATGGTTCTATTCTCGTAGTGACATAACTTATCGAGATCTCTTCAAGATTTCAATTTTTATTTCAGGTACATGAAACTCTTCTAGAGTTTTATTATTAGTTATGTATTGGGTCTCTTGAGGAGCACCCACCTCCAATATATGACCATCTCATATTACTTTCTATTTACGAGAATTTTGATCATTGGAACCAATTTCAACCATCATGCTTCAGGCATGATTTACATCCATTCGTTCTAACATATAATTCAAATTTAGAGCATTTTCAGCTAGTATATGAGACTTGATTATTCTCATTAGGTCAATAAATGTGTCTAGCAGTTGACATATAATAACATGAATTATCTTATGAACTTTTGGTTCATATATTGTAACACCCTCTACCGGGATGTTGCAATTGGGCCACAAGCCCGAACCATTCCCATAAAATTTTCGCTTTTAAAAGCCAGTAAAGAAATTAAGCTTTATGAATCCGAACGCGGCATATCAATCATTTAAATCCATCTTTACTTAAAGAATTCAAAATAGTTAATGGAGCTCAAAATACAGTAATAAAACATTTGACCCATACAAGTTAAATCAAATAGAGTTACAAATACATAGGGTCCTACAAATACATAGCCCACTACATCTAAGTACTTGTACTCTACCAAGAGGCCAATGCTGGATACACGACCACTCGACCATGCTTCAGGTGAATCACAATTAAGAGCATGCTATGAATGTGATGTCAAGATAAGATAAAGCATTGGCACTACCATAACCGCCTAAACATATGCTATAACAAACAACATCTTAATAACAACATAAAAGTAAACAAACCAGGAGTGAGGCCCAATGTCACCCGACACTAGAGACCCACCCATGCTCGGAATCTTGCATCGAACGGTATACTCGGAATCTCACATCGAGTCTTCGCTCAAAATCTTACATTGAGTGGGGCTCGGAATCTTTCATCGAGCAAATATCATCACCCAGAATCTCACATCGGATGGCCTTCATGTGTTGCAACACTCACTCACTGGGTATCCCGATCCTATCAAACAATGACTCATAACCAAACAAGTGCCCTTACCTGGCACGACCACAAATGATCCACCAAGGATCCATAAAAATGCTTACCAAGCAATTTACTTTCATTTCAATACTCAATTAACCATTTAATCCATATAAGCAAATATGAACATACATGCTCGATTTTACCAGCCATTTTATATCAAAAGAGACCCATTAGAACCTTTATCACAATTTATAAAACCCCCAAACTCAAAACGTAAAAACTTGGGCAGATTGTCTAGCGAGTATCGATACTCTAAGGTGAGTATCAGTACTCCCCTCTAGGTATCGATACTCCATGCTGAGTACCGATACGCCATTTAGATTCAAAAAAATTTGGCCCTTGCCCCGTACCGATACGCTACATTCCGTACCGGTACCCTATATCGGTACTGGGATCGCCCTGTACCGATTCTTACCCGTACCGATACGCTTACTCTAGTGTATCAGTACACAAAGCCTTTCTAGGCAATGTAATAGTGGGTACCGGTACGCCCCGAGCGTACCGGTACACCAAAGCCTCACTGGAATTCTGCTCTAACGAGGTATATCGATACGCGGGGAGGCGTATCGGTACGCCTCTCACAATTTGACCCTTAAGTTATAAAGAAGTACCGGTACGCAGCCACCCTGTACCGGTACGCGAGCCCTGATTTCGAAACCTGAATCTCGAGATTGTATCAAACCCTCCATCAACCTTCATGGTTAAGTCCCAAAACGTTCCTACACGCTATTTGAAGTCATTATGTGAGTTTATAGCCATTTTTACCCTTAAACCTCAATAATTTTTAGATTTACCATTGACGATCATCCAAGCTCCAAATTATCAAAACACCATATATCAAGCAACACATACCAAAATGATGATGCACATGAACACATGGAAGTTAGAAGTGTACTAACCTCGAACTACAAGCTAAAAGGAACCCCAAACTCCACCTCAAGCCATTTTCTTCCCTTGGGCCTTTGAATGTTCCCCAACCTCTTGAACTACAAGGAAATGTTGTAAACAAGTTACAACATTGAGGAGAGGTTAAAAGAAGTTCAAATGATGATTCAACAACTAGAAATGAGATTAAAAACACCATTCACGTTCTCACCCTAAAACCCTCACTAAACCTCAACCTCCACCATTTCCCACATTACTTACCTTGAATGATAGATCTCCCAAAGCTGGAAACAACTCCCTTAAGGTGCAAAACGAGATTCCCACAGCAAACTCCAAAGATTTAATCTTTGATATAATGATTTTGGGTGGAAAAGAGAGTTTTAGAAAAGAATAAGAGGGGACAAGGTAATTACCCCCATACCCCCAAGCCCATTAACTCAAGCCCAAAAAGGGTTTAATAAGCCCAACAACATAGCCCAAACGCGAGGCTCGTGCCTCAGGTTATCCCGATGCTCGGGTTCCCAAAACCCAGGTCGTTACATATATGAGGATCTAGATAATGATAATTCATTTTCCTTATTTATCTAGTTGATTATTCTCTCCACCTGATGTTGAGAAAAATCATCTCATACACGATTCTCCAATTAATGTTTAAGAATTTAAATATAAAAAAGGAGACTCATACTCAATATATATTCTCAACCCTTTTTATATACCCATTTTGAGTGTTGTGGTGGAGCAATTTAATTATATATCGCACATTAAAAAAATTCTAAAATGGAAAATATATGGCTTTTGACCAAAAGCCAATCATAATGAGGAATTTATTATAACTCGTTGGCTTGATGCGTATAAATGCTGTTGTATGTGAAATACCATATGGATAATAAATGCTTTGTTCTCATAGTTTAGCTATTAAAGAGGAGACATCTAATCAAAATTTTACTAAATTATTTTTTCATAATCAATAGGCTTTGTAACAGTTATTTTAATTGATATAGCCTGAAATATAAACCCATTAGCTTTTGCAAGACGAATAGTCTAATTGCATAATCTGAATCTTTTCTAATCAATCTCACAAACTTTTGGTTGTAAGTTGATAAAACAATGTAGATGCATCTACTAAATCATATAAATCTTTCCACATTTGTGGATAAATGAGCCCATTTTTCATTTAGATATGCAAGCCATGCAGTCTCAAGTTTAGTACAAGAACTTTAAATTCTTTTGGTAAATGGGATCTCAATCAATTCTTTTGAGAACAAGAAATACAAGAATTTCATGTTCTTTTAATACACGTGCATGTAAATCTCAATATTTTTTGCACCATTATTGATCAGGATGATCGAACCGATCATGCCAACTATATATATATGTATACATATATCTCTGAATTTGTAAACTTCTGGTTTACCATAACATGTGATTTAATCTCACTTGTACATGTGTTTGTTTCTTTGAATAAGAATATATTTAGCTCTTTCAGAGCTTTCAATGAAAATTATTCTTTTGGTAGCAATATATAGCTCTTCTAGAGCTTTCAACTGATTTTTTCAGTTACCAAAACTTATATTCACATTGGCTTATTTTATGCGCCAATTGATAATATATGTTATCTATAATTCTCAAAAGATTATTTTGCGAACTCATATTGTTTTCTTAAAATTTCAACTTCTAGTGGTGACGATATTATTACCATTAGTGGTAATTATTACAATATTCGTAATTCTGCACTTTTCATAATGTGCTTTCTCTCAAGCACTTGTTGCTCTTCTGGAGCATCAATATTTCTAGTACTTTGAGATATAGTACTCATATTTTTCCCTTGCATTTAAATGGGAAAAATATATCTTGTGCTTCTGATAAGCATAAATCATCACTATAAATTGTATTTGATAAATAAACATGTTAAACAAAAAAAATAATTTTCAAAATATATAAATATAAAACTTAAATAATTATAATATAAAGTAAATAAACATAAAGTAAAATAAAATAAAAAGATAAATAATTCTCTTCAAAATTACGAGAATAATTAGAAGATGATTTATTCCCTTCAAGGGTTATAAGAAAATCAACAATGTCCAAATGAGTTGGACTAACAACGCCCAAATGAGTTGGACCAATATCATCTTCGTCATTTTCGCAAACAAAATTTACTTCTATTTTCTTTCCTTTATCATTCAATGATTGTTGATTTTTCAGTGTACGACAAGTACAAGACCAATGGTTTATAACATCGCATTGGTAATAAAAAAGGATTTCATTTCTTTTGTCACTCTTGCCATCTTTATAACCCAACTTTTGATGCATATAAGCATTCTTAAAATAATCATATTGTCCATGTTTATGTTCATGGCATCAATCGCGACCATCACTGCTAATTTAGCTTTTATTCTTTCTATTATATAATCTCACATTAACTTCAGGAAATATAGTGGAGCCAGTGGGCCTTTAAAATCTTTTTTCACGATATTTTGTCTATGGGACAACATTATTTGCGTGAAAAATGAAATATGTTTTTTCTAACATATCCTCATCAGTAATATTTTGATCACATAACTTCAATTGTGAAGTAATTCAAATCATAGACGAGTTATACTCGCTAACTGATTTAAAATCTTGCAATCTCAAATGCAACCAATCATATCGAGTTTTAAGGAGAATAACAGTTTTCTAGTGGTTATATCTTTCCTTTAGACTATTCCAAAGAATAGGAGGATCTTTCACCGTTAAATATTTAGATTTCAACCCCTCATGGAGGTGACGACGAAGAAGTATCATGGCTTTGGCCTTATTTTGAGGAGATTCTGCATTTCCCTCCTTACTAGTTAAACTAATAGAGAACAAAGATTAATCCTTGTACGCGACATTGTTAAACTAGTTTACAAGGTCCTTTAGAAAGCTCCATTGAGACCAATAGCCTCGCAGAACGGGATGTCCAACCAATATACTTGGATTAAACCAACAGAATAAAGAACATATTAACTGATTAAAGAACATGCTTTATGTGTTAAATTAATATAACAAAACCTTTTATAATAAAACATGTTTTAGGTGTTAAAAGAACAAAACATATAATTGATTTATTATTATTATGGTATTTATTAATTAATTAAAATTGATAAACACCCATTACCTGAATAAAAGATCTTTGAGTGAAAGATCGATTATGGGGTCATGTAATAAAGGATCATATTTTTTATTGGTAAACGCCCATCGATTGACCTAGAAATTAGATAGACTTTACGCTAAACTTTTTTTTTCTTACTATGAAGTCACCAAATGCTCGTACAAGATGCTTGGTACACAACACTTTAGTTGTCGTTTGTTCTTCATCGAGTCAACAACCTGCTCAAAATTTCCTTGAAGGTTATGTTGAAGGTTAAATATATAAATTTGGTCCAATGAAAGTTATATAATATTAGATCGAAATAATAAGTAAACAACAGATTAAAATATACTGACCTTAAATTAAGAGTGATTGACCAATCACATTTCAACATATAAATAAATAAAACATACCAAAATTTCCAAGCTAAATTGAATATATAGCAATGTTGTCATCAATATCATGTCGAATTTTTTTACGGGAATTGTGAACAAGAGCCACGGTAATTGAGCGAGATCGTGCTAATAACGTATTGTGAATAAAATAAAGAAGAACATGAATAAAAGATGGAGATTTGTATAGACTTGTGTGTACAATGCCTTCATCAAATCATCTATTTATAGGTATAAGAAGTACATAATACATTAAACTCTAATTAATAAATGTAATATCTCTAATGATAAAGTAAATCAAATATCCTTAATGAAGTTCTTATCATGATAGACATCCACATAGATAAATATTCATAACATTTTTATGTATATATATTTTTAAAATAATTCATTCATTCTATAAAATAAAATCAAACAAATAAAAAATTAAATAATTCAAACAAACAACTCAATAAAAATAAGGATAAACAACCCAACGCCAGAGGTTTAATAATAATAATAATAATACGTCGACAATCGATTTTATCATAGCTCAACACTCGAGACAAAGTTAAGAGAGTTAACAGTAGCATTGGCCTCCTAAAATAAGGGTGAATATTTGATGCACTGTCAACGTAAATTTTTTTTACACAAACCTGCCTATTTTCAATTTAAAATTTTAACCCTATAACCCAAACATTAAATAAATTTCTATTACCAGTTTGATACACTTGAAATGTTGATTAAGACGAGAAAAGGAAAGTGCATGATCAATTTTTATTATCTTTTATGATGATGTTCCCATCCTGGCTGTAACAACTCAGATTTGCTAGTCAACAATGGGCATTGACTCGGGTCTTGGACCGACACATCGAGTCAAATGTTTGAACCTTGTTAGGCTGAGGTGTTGGGCTTCATGAGAGTCTTGTGGGCCTCCATGTGTTGTTGGGCTTTGGTGATGGGTAAATGGTTGAATGAAGTGAATGCTATGAAGGACAATAAGGTAAATTATTTTATGGGGGACAAGAGGGCTGATGCCTCTTTAATTTCTCTGCATAGTGTAAGGAGGATGAAGTCATCCTTATTCCCATTTATCCCTATCACATTTCCCCCAAAACACCCACCCAAACCAATAGAAAAAGATGGAAACTTGTTGTTTTAGAGTGTGATTCTCGGTTTGGTCATCAAGGAAGAGTTTATCAGAATCAAAGGATCTCCATTTCGAGCTAAGCATCTTTGGTATTGGTAGAAGTTGGGTTTGGAAGCTTGGAGCAAGGAAAAAGAGATGGACGAGGCTTGGTTGCTGCCTTGTTCATGAATCTTTGCTTGAGGTCAGTACATTTCTGACTCCTATAGTTTATGAGCCACTCGTAAGATCGATTTGGGACTTAACCATGGAGGTTAAATGAGGGATTGAGGAAATCTAGAACTTTAGGTTTTGAAATTTGGGCTTGAGTACCGGTACGGGGTAGCTGCATATTGGTACTCTTTTATGTTGAGGAAGATAAACTGTGAAGGGCGTACTATACGCCTTCTCGTGTATTGGTACTCCTCGCTTAAGGTGAATTCCAGTAACGCCTTGGTGTACCGGTACGATAGGGGCGTATCGGTACACACTATTGCATTGCCTGAGAGTGGCTTAGAGTACCAGCTAGATTTTATGGGGTTAGAGGATTACCCAATCGAGTTCGACCAAAGTTGTTATCGGTTAAGGCAAACAATATGCAAGTTATCATA
Source organism: Hibiscus mutabilis (assembly GCA_019671005.1). Taxonomy (NCBI): domain Eukaryota; kingdom Viridiplantae; phylum Streptophyta; class Magnoliopsida; order Malvales; family Malvaceae; genus Hibiscus; species Hibiscus mutabilis. The sequence goes on along the minus strand of CM033751.1, from coordinate 31,128,174 downwards.
GTGGCGCACTGGAAATTGGATCAATAGTTGTGTTGAGGTTGACTAGATGGTTGTTGTGCAAAGAAATGTTTATAGACGGACCAGTTGGCGATCCTTGAGAACAATCAGATGGGTTTCCACATCTGATGGTTGGGACTGAGACAAGGGTTAGAAGAAGGTGTTTAGACTTTCACAAATAGAATGGTTAGTTTTGGGTTACTTGTATGAGTTCGCAAGTGACGATGGTAATTTCTCAGAATTAAGTAGTTGAAATCGAAAGTGGTTTTCAATCGTGTGAAAGTAAGTTTGGATAAGGCGAAGTTTAAGTTCCAAGTTAATGGGTTAAGTCTGGAGAAAAGAGTTGTTAGTTTAAGGTAGATTGATGATAATGATTGGTTGTTAGGGTTTTGCTTGTCTTTTAATGGTTTGATTGGGATATGGTTGTTTGACGTAATGCGTTTCTAACAATGGTTTGTGGATGTGGTGCAGCGTTTTAGATAAAGATGAAGTCTATGTTTAGTTTTGGTTGATGGATGCTAGTGGAAATGTTGGTTAACCGAGATAGAATCCTTTAGAAGCGAGTTCTTTAAGTTGATGTTGAACAGCGTGGCTTGAGGTTGGTTACATTACCAAGCGTAACGATTCGTCATAAGTGTCGTTGGTTGCTGAAAAAGAGTCGTGGGAAATCTCAAGAGAAGTGTTGAGAGCGTGTGGTTTAATGTTATGGTTCTATTTAAGGTAGGTTGAGGGAGAATTCTTTCTAATCAAGGTGATCCTGTTTGAATGGCGAAGTGGGGTGAACTGGTTACATCTCCCTTTCATCCGTCTAAATTTCGAGGACGAAATTTCTTGAAGGAGGGAAGAGTTGTAACGACCCAAATTTGCTAGTCAACAATGGGCATTGATTCGGGTCTTGGACTGACACATCGAGTCATGAGAGTCTTGTGGGCCTTCATGTGTTGTTGGGCTTGGGTGATGGGTAAATGGTTGAATGAAGTGAATGCTATGAAGGATAATAAGGTAAATTATTTTATGGGGGACAAGAGGGCTGATGCCTTTTTAATTTCTCTGCATAGTGTAAGGAGGATGAAGTCATCCTTATTCCCATTTTATCCCTATCATCTTTCCCCCAAAACACCCACCCAAACCAATAGAAAAAGATGGAAACTTGTTGTTTTAGAGTGTGATTCTTGGTTTGGTCATCAAGGAAGAGTTTATCAGCATCAAAGGATCTCTATTTCGAGCTAAGCATCTTCGATATTGGTAGATGTTGGGTTTGGAAGCTTGGAGCAAGAAAAAGAGATAGAAGAGGCTTGGTTGTTGCCTTGTTCGTGAATCTTTGCTTGAGGTCAGTACATTTCTGACTCCTATAGCTCATGAGCCTCATAAAATGTATGTCTTGCTTGGTTTTATGGTTTGTGGGTGTGAGATAGGTCTTTAGAGCTTTAAACCCTCATTAATGGTAAATTAAACATGAGATGCTGATAATGCATAAAATTAATAGAAAACCACCCATCATACTCTAAATAACTTGTAGGATCGATTTGGGACTTAAGCATGAAGGTTAAAGGAGGGGTTGAGGAAATTTCGAGCTTCAGGTTTTGAAATCAGGGCTCGAGTACCGGTACAGGATAGTTGCGTATCGGTACTCCTTTGTGTTGAGGAAGACGAACTAGGAGGGGCGTACTGGTACGCCTTCCCGTGTATCGGTACCCCTCGCTTAAGGTGAATTCAGCAACACATTGGCGTACTGGTACGCTATAGGGTGTATCGGTACGCATTGTTGCATTGCATGGGAGCGACTTAGAGTACCGATGTGTGTATGTAGGAGTACTGATACTGGGGTGGATCAGTACGGGGTGATCTTGGTACCGATAATGCGTATCGGTATAGCACAGGGTGTATCGATATGGTTTGGGGTCTAATTCTTTCAAACCTAATTAGCGTATCGGTACTCATGAGAGAGTATCGATACCCAGAGGGTAGTACCGATACTCACTGGGTAATCTGCCCAAGAAAATTAAGTTCACGTTCGGGGGTTCTATAATTCAAGGAAAAGGGACCTAGAGGTCTGTTAAGGTGTAAAATGAATATTAAAACTGAGAAATGGATATTTAAGCCCGTGTATAAAATAAATGTCTAATGGCTTGGTAATTATTGAGTGGACCGCTTGTTTAATCACCCATAGAGATCCGTGGTGGATCGGTTAGTGCTACGTGGAAGATCGAGGTCCTTGTTGTGTGCTGGAGGGACGCCCACATAGGCTGGTTGCCTCGAATAATAAGATGATCTAACGAGAAAGGCGTAAATGAATCCTAAAGATATATATTAATTAGTGTAACATATGAGTCATGCCTTGGGGCATTGGTAATGGTTGGCTGGATGCCTTTTATCTCTTGGTGAGATACATTGATGCTCGAGGGAGCATGTGTTAACGTATGTGTCTTGGTTAGGAATCTAGATGTCCTAGAGTTAATGTGGGGCACTTAAATAAGGGGATGTGTACTCCAGGCTATGTGATCGAGTACATCCGACGTATCCACGGGCTATGTGATTTAGATGCAGTCCGAAACCTATCATTGGGCTATGTGATCAGGATATGGTAATACAACTCGAGGGCTGTATGAGCTCGAGTAACTCGAAGGGCTATGTGATCTCGAGTAACCTGATTGGCTATGTGACCTCAGGAAAAAACTACTTGTGGCTATTATGATCCAAGTATGTCTAGGATGTATCTGTGGCTATAGTGATCTGGATATGATCCTAACCAGACAGCTATGTGATCACCAGTAACCCGACGGCTGTGTGAGCATAGAAAAAATAGTAGGTCTTCGTTGGACATTAATGAATGTTTGTATTTACATTGTTGTTTGGATAATAGGTGTCAGCTAGTTTACCCTTGGACTATGTGATCAGGGTAGGGTTGTTATTCGACGGGCTGTGTGAGCTCGAGCAACTTGATGGGCTGTGTGATCTATGGGTTATATTATTCTTGGGCTATGTGATCAGGGTATGGGTTGTAACTCGAAGGGCTGTGTGGTCTCGAGTATGGTAAGCCTGGGATGGCTTGGTTGTCTTCTTACATAATAGTGGTATCTTGAGACAGTTGTAAGCACTAGCTAGGATAGGCTAGAAGATGATCCTTAGATGTTAAGAAGCCCTTATGTGCACTCTTGATTATGTTATCATGCATGCTTGTTTTATGATATTCATGAATTGCGGTAGAGTTGAAATATACCACTGAGCTTTGTTAGCTCAGCGTGTGGAATTGTGGTTTTTTCCGTGCGTAGGTTAACATGTTGCTTTTGGAGGAGCACATTGAGGAGGATTTCCCAACACCGAGCCAGTTTCAGAGTACAGTACTTGATGTTTAGTTTGGACTGATTGTATTCATAGGACCTTACCACAGTTGAGTCTGTATTTTATTTTGATTTACTGTTATTTGGTCAAACGATGTATTTTATTTGGAACTTATATTTTGTAAACCCTTTTAATCTTATTATCTACATGGATTTTAGGGTAATGGATGGTTTTGAGACGGTCAACTTGTGGATTTTAAATGAGAACTTTTAATGGGTCGGTTTTGGGTGACCCGAATGTGATGCTCCGGATCCGGGACGGGATTGGGGTGTTACACTGGCCAGATATTTTAGACCCAACAGGAGCACTCATTCCTTTAGAATTTTTCTTCCCTTTCTCTATAGGTAGGATTGAGATATATAAAAAATCGCTCAAAAGTATTTGAATAACAAAGTTGGAGTAGGGCATTGATAAATTCATATGTTCTTATACACTATTTTTGAATTTTTTCGAATAATTTTGTTATAAAATCTTTTATTTGTTCTTTGTTATAGTAAGGCTAATCGATACAGGTAACTTTGTTATTTTGCAGACTAAATGAAAAAAAGAATTTTGTTCGAAGTAACTATATATAGCACATGCTTTTATTTTTATTTTACCAAAGGGGAAAATAATTCATTCGAAGTAACTATACACACCACATACTAGTATCCTAGTCCAAGAACCCTTCCCCTCAAAGAAATAATCTAAAGGGACTTCAACAACAAAGCTAGAGTAGGTATTGATACATTCATTTGCTCTTATACGTCATTTTTGAACATATTGTCACGGGGCTTGAATTGCAACATAGCAAATTATGCGGTCTTAGACAATATTTTCGAGACAAACGCCTAAGTCAATACGAAAATATTTTTCGGAAGATTAAACTCTCTAGGCACTAAAAATATGTAAAGACTTTGATTAGCTGAAACAAAAATAAAAAAGGCAACGAACAACAATGAAAACACAAAAAACAAGGGAGAGTGTTTTTGAGTAAATAATTTGTATTACTCAGAGAATTGATAATTACAAATGAGGTAAGAAGTCTCTATTTATATTTGAGTCCCTTTATCATGAATGGTCAAGATCGATTTACACCAACGACTTAGATGAAAGTGCACCTACCAAATTCCTAGCCAACTAAGAAAACTATATCATATTTGATTACTTTCTATATGTTCGTGTTCACATGGATATTCACATTGATATATATTCTAATCTTCTGAAATATTCTTTTACCAAGATAAATGTAATCGGGCCTTCTAGAATACTCCAATGATTGGGCCAAGTCAGATAGTCTGGGCACACCCAAAATTTTGTAAAGAATCTTTTTAGCATCTTATTAATTATGTGTCTAGATCATTAATTAGTGGGTTGTGACAATATGGTCTTCCTTTTGGGTAGGAAGGTAAAAGAGAACAAAAATCCTTTAAACCATTTAAAAAAACAAAAATCATTTGCTACTTTTTAGGTCCCTTTCCATGCCTTAATATTAAAAAATTAAATTCTATACCCTAATCTTAAATTTTAAATCTTAAATCCTAAACCCTAAGCCCTAAAAAATACATCATACTTAATTTCTTAAAGTATAAACTTTAACATTAAACTATAAATTTAACATTTTAGGATGGGGACATAAATAAAATCAACAAAAAGAACATAGGATTTTTATTCAGGGAAGGAGGAGTTACGCTTACAACAATATTTTTCTTACTTTTTTTGTTTTTTTTTCGCTTTAATAGTTAATTAGTATTTCACATTAATGAATTTGTTAGGCTCCTTTGATTGCTGATGATGTTTACAGATCATCGTGAAGGTTCACTTATACTTTTCCCAAACTTTTTAATGCTGGAACTCCAAGGCCTCAAGCATGGTTTGTTTAATTTTGAGTTCTTCAACTCAAGTACCATTATTTATTAAAGGGTAAACTACTCAGGTGACCAACGAACTATTTGTACGTATCTATTTTGACCACTAAACTAGATAACTCGTCAATCAGACCACCAAACTTTTAAATTGGTCATATTTTGACCACCACCGTTAAAAAACTAACAAAGGGGGTCTCTGTTATTTACATATTATATCAATTTGGTTCTAATTTTAATTTAAAATTTTAAGGCTATAATATGATGATGACACGTGTTACCATCTAATTAAATAAATTTTTTATTAATTTTAATTTGATTAATTTAATATTTAAATTATAAGGCTACAAGTTTACACAAGGGAACATAGATAGAATGAAGGTTTGCAACCAAGGGGAATTGAACCAAAATATTTGGGTTAAATTGGCATGCTCAAACTACTGAGCTAGAGCACCTATTATAAATTTTTTTATCAATACGTTTATTTAAATCGTAACCCATGAAATAAGGATGAAATTGTTGTGCTTCTCCTCCTCGTCTCTCGAAGAATCATGTTTGAGAATTTCTTTAATGGGTCATTGCCATATGAAATTGGGAAGCTTAAATTTCTTCAGACATTGGATTTGTCTGAGAATTTCTTTAATAGGTCATTGCCTTCATCGATTGTTCAATGCAAGAGACTTAGGACCCTTGATATTAGCCGAAATAATTTCACTGGTTCATTGCCAAATGGGTTTGGGACTGGCTTGGTTTCTCTTGAAAAACTCGATCTTTCTTTCAAGTTCAATGGTTCTTGGGGGTTTGGAAATCCTTCTATTTTGCAAGGAACTGTTGATTTGTCACATAATCTCTTCACTGGTTCGATTCCGGCTAGCCTCGGGAAACTTCCTGAGAAGGTTTATATTGATCTTATGGTTCTCTAATGAACAGAGGGCCAACTGCATTTGTTGGTAATCCTGGTCTTTGTGGGGCCCTATTGAAGAACCCTTGTTTTTGGAGAAGTAGAGCGAAAAAGAAGTATTAATTTTTCATAGTCATTTTGTAGGTTACGATTTAAATAAACATATTGATAGAATTTTTTATAGCATTGGCTCTAGTTTAATAGTTTGAGTGTTGCAACTTAACCCAAATGTCCTTGGTTTGATTCTCCTTTGGTATAAACCTTTATTCTATTTATTTTTTCTTTAATCACATGGCGGCACGTGTCACCTTGTGATTGAAAGGAAATATTGAATTAATTAAATTAAAATTAACAGAAAAATTGTCTAATTAGATGGTGACATGTGTCATCATCGTACTAGAGCCTTAAAATTTTGAATTAAAATTAGGACCAAATTGATATAATAGATAAATAATAGGGACCAAATATATAATTTTACAAATTTTCGTTAATTGCTACGTCACCCCTCCGTTAGTTTTTTAACGACGGTGGTCAAAATAGGACCAATTTAAAAGTTTAATGGTTTGATTGACGAGTTGCCTAGTTCGGTAGTCAAAATAGGTACGCTCAAATAGTTCGGTGGTCACTGTACCATTTATTAAATTATTTTACTTGCATACATAGTTTTTCTTGGATTCCTCGTGCGCATAGAAGATGATAATATTGAATATGAAACTTTGACATAGTGTGTGCTGTTATCAGTAAATTAGCTGGAGGAATTGGTGTTTCGGATCATAAAATTTAAGTCACATGTATATTCGTGGAACAAATGGCACATCCAATGGAATTGCCCCAATGTTGTGGGTGTTCACCGACCTTGCTCAATTTGTTGATCAAGACGTAACAGGTCAAGTGTATGGTCAATTTCTATGATGTTCTATGATGATGCTTGATTTATCCTTTTATTAAAAAATGATGTTGATTGATTTAGTAACAAGAAAATTAGATTCTAAAAGTTCTTCTGTTTAATATAAGGGAAGGCAAAGAAGGTTGTCAAAATACACAACTTATGGTTTGAGATCCTGAAATCACATATAGAAACTAAAACCCAATACAGGCTATTTAAAGTTTTTCTGTTTGATCTCAACCCTTCATGTCCCCTCACTTTTATTTCAGCATACTTACAATAGAAAAAATAACACAAAATCTTGGCACCATTAAATCTTTAAATTTGCACATCGAGATGTTATATGTTTGCTTCATTGCTTTAAGTCTTGTATCTGTTAAAGTGCAGAGGCCTGGTATGTCGCACTTGTTGACTCTTGATGCGTTGTTATTTCATATGATTGGGGCCGATTAATGTGATTTGCAAAAGCTGCAAGGAATAGTTATTATGCATACATTTGTAAAAAGATGCCCGGATTTTGATCTTTGCAACAATATGCGCATTTGTGCCATTATCTTTTTATTGGTGAGATTGTACATGCTTATTGATTTTTCCGTCTCTCTTAAATGAACAGGCAAGACACATGTTTGATAAAATCGATTATGTACTAAAGTGCCAAAAAATATGTTGGGACCTGACACGATAAACTGTGCTTACAATGGAATGGGGAAAAGCCAAAGCACGTAGACAGGCTGCTATGTCAGTCAATGTCCAAGAAATTAAGTAATTTATGTACAATCCTCAAACCTTGATGACATCTTCACTATTTTCGAAGATGTAGCGTTAGCAGAGGACAATGAAAGGAAACCGAAACCATGCGCTGCGACTGAGTGTAGTCCTCCTGCCAACCATGTGTCACGGGACTAGAGTCTCGACCTAACGAACCGTGCAACCTTAGTCGATGTTCCTACGACAAACGAGATGTTCCGCGCAGCCTTAGTCGATGTTCCAAGGCACTCGAACGAAGAATCGTTCTAAGCGGAAGCTAACAAACGAGAAAGCAAACTAAGAACAAAAGAAAGAACGCGAAGAACAAGCTAGATCTTTCTTATAGTAAATGCCTTGTATTACTCAATGAATGGATAATGAGATGCTTTGCAAATAAGTTGGGGAACCTCTATTTATAGTTGGGTCCCCTTATATTCGACGGTTCCACCAATTTACATCGATGGCCTAGATCAAAACCTACCAAACACAATCAGTACAACATCAATATATTCCCTAGATTCCAATCTTTATCCAAGGAAATTATCTTCTATGTTCACATTGTATGTTCACATTGTATGTTCACATTGTTGTGAATGGATAAGTCTTATAGAATTTCCTACAGATCGGGCCAGTCTGGTGGTCTTTCCAAGCCCAGAGTCTTCCTCCAAACCTCTTGGGAAACGTGTTACACATGTGACTCAGACCCTAACTTGCAGTTCGTGACATTTCCCCCACCAAACTCAGTGACGCCCTCATCGCGTCTCCAGAATAAAACTGGAAACGATCCTGGGAACTCCTCGATACCTCGACTTTTCCCTAACTTGAAATCGGGCTAGGTTGTCCCCCATAAAGACTGTTCTTCCCACAAAAAGCACCTTACTCGTGTTAAGTCGCCATCCCATATAGACTGTTCGCTTTGGTAATCGTCGCCATATAACATCGCTCGTCGTTCCTCCCTGTACATATTGATCGTAGGAACTCTCTCCTACAAGTTATGGTTTTTCTTGACTCGGATCCTCCCGATCCTTGAACAAAAGCTTAGGCACCAACGTCTCTACGCAAAACACTATGTGATCTCTTAGAACTCTAAAATGTCTTTTGTGTCCTCGCTAAGGCTTTGTAACTCCATCATCATTTGGGTAAGGTTTTCTGCTCACTACACCTAACAAACTAGACAAATCAAACTTTAAAACATTATAGTTGTGTTCAAGATGTACATTTCTCAATTTACTTCGGTTGGCATTCACTCTAACTCGTATCAACCCATCTTTCTCCAAGATATTTGATGCACCATCACTTTCGAGCAAATCTTCATGCATCGACCCTTCTTCTACCTTGAAGTTTGGTGCCTTATCTTGCATTGACACTTCTTTGTCCATGAAGTTCAACGCATCATCCACCTTTTCCACTGATGGTAAGCCGCTCTTGTAGCTCTATACACATCGACACTTTTTTCCCTCGAAGTTTGACGCCCCATCCACCTTGCCCATTGGTGTCTCTTCGCACTACGAACCAAGCTTCAAATCCTTACTCTCTTCGGGCTTATCACGTTCCTTAGATTGCTTGACTCTATGCGGGCAACGGTTGAACCTACGTGGCCTCATACATCGGTAACACACAAGTTGGTTCATATACCTTATGCGGTGGGAAGAAAAGTCACTTTTCTCTGGATAATCAAACTTTGAGTGTGGACCATTGTAGGTATAACACTTTTGCGGCCTTGTCAACTTGGCCTTGTCTCTCACATTAGATGGCTTCTCCTCGTCATGTGAAGTCTCCTCTATTTCATTCCTCAAAGCAAACACCTCGGCTTTAAGCGTATTACTCTGTTCCTCTATTTTGTCAGTCATCTTGGTGTCCTCTACTCCATCTTTCAGGTCTTTCATCGCCTCGAGGCTCTTCATCTCGTGACTGATTTCTCTCTCAACCTGGGTGGTTTCGAACCGCATCACTCTCCTCTACAACTATGAAAAAATATATTTCAAACAGACTTTCTTGGTCTTTTTAGCATGGACCTCCACACCCATCTTTACTGCAATGATATTTCCTTCTTGTGCCATCTCGAATCAGTGTCTTCACTCGAACATAGTGAGGCTTTTGAGATCAGTCCTGAATAATGGAGAAATTACAAGATAATCTCAATAGAAGGAACATTGGAGTTCACATGACTCGGGTCATCCACACCTATCGAAAGGGTGCATTGAATGGCCTCGTAGCACAAGGAAGAAGAGTTTGAATGCCAAAAGTTTTGGAATCAAGAATGGAAAGCCAGAAGGTCCGATTACGGCATGTCCTTAAGCAAAAGATTTAGAAGTAGATGGTGATTCCAACCATCAAAAAATCATCTTACACTATCTAAAACCTAAAAGTTTTACACTTTTTTGGATCAATGGATGGATGAATGAGATTAACAGTAGAAAATGTAAAATTTAATCTTAGCCATTTATTAGCATCATCCAACGGTCCAAAAAAGGTATATATAGTTAGGATCCACTTACATGTAAAATTAAATTAGTTTTACACTAATCTATGACCAATGGCGAAAGTTAGAGTAAAAGTTTGAGGGGACCAACTTAAAATTTTTAAAAATTTTAAGGCTTAAACAAAAAATTTCGAAAAAACTTTGAGGGTTTAACTAAAATTTTTAATAATTTTGAGATATTTAACAAAAATTTCTAAAAAATTAGAGAGTGAATTTAATTAAAAATATTTAAAACTTAATATGAATTTTTAAAAATCTTAAGTGGTAAATTAAACTTTTCAAAAATTTTAAGAGAAAAATTCATTTTTTAAAATTTGAGTGGGCCATGGCCTCCACTAGTCTCTTAAAAGATACGCTCCTATCCATGACCATTGGATAAGTGGAATGGATGGATGAGATGAAAAGTTGAAAATAAAGAGATTTTTAAGGAGAAAAAAATAAGAGTATTTAATCTCATCTATGGATTAGTGTAAAACTAAATGAGTTTTACACAATGTAAGTGGATCTCATCTCTATAAAATTTAAAACTCAAATCCCAAATCCTAGCACCCTAAAATCTAAACTTTAAAACCTAAACTCAAAATTTTAATTATAAACCTTAAATTTTACACCTTACACACTAAACCTCTAAACCCTAACTTAAAACCTTAAACCCTAAAATTGAGAAATTGTGTAAACTTTAGTTAAAATTCAGATATTTTTTAAAATGCCGATATTGAGACTAAATTGAATTGCGTGTAAAGGTTCTAGAGGTTGAGAAACTTTTCGAAATTCAGAGGTCCAAACTCGAGTGGATGTAAAGTGTGGTACCTAATGTATAAATCTTACTAAGTTTGGGGCTTCTCTAACAATTTACCTTTTTTACTAAGTGTATGAAACCCCTTTTTCTCCTAAATTCTGCAGTTTTGTGTTACCTAAAAAAAACTAACCTCTGCAAGCAGCCCTCACCACCATCCCTTCTCTGAACGGCCACCCCCCCCCCCCCATCAATCACCGATCGCCTCGGCCGCCCTCGCCTTCTGATTTGAACTCCATCTTCTTCATGCCCTAAGGTGCTCGTCTGTCGCCTCCAAACCCGTGTTAACGCCCTGTCCAACACCCCCTCAGCCTCGATCTCGCGCACGCCCAACAACATCCCTGTTCATCGCCGTCGGTACCGGTCCACGTCGTCCGGCCATCCGTGGTAAGCCCCTAGTGACTCCTTGTATAAGCCCTGTTCGTTCCTCACCAAACCTGCCCAGTTCGATACTTGCCTCAACCCAAAACCACCCTCAGGCACCAATTGAATTTCCTGGCTGCCGTTTGTACCCAAACACGCCCCCAAACATTCTGCATTTTGTTATTATTATTAATGTTATTTGTTATTATTCTTTCCATTATTATTATTATGCTTTTATCAATAATATATATATTATCTAGAGTTCAAGTGGATCATTGCTCTTTGAAGTTTGAACTCACAAAACAAAGCCCTTCAAATTAAACTCTTATCAAAGTTGCAGGCTCTAATTCTCGTCTTATCTACTTTTTCAGCGTTCAAGAATGTTGGGTTTACGGTGCTCTGTCGGAGCCTTCTCAGATGTCAGTCGTCGGATCCTTCAAACCATGACGGTGCGTGTCATTCTTTATTTCTCGTCATCCAAAATATTTACAATTTTGAGAAATTTTTTGATCCAGGGTTATGATTATATTTTTCAGATCTAACCATGTCCTAACTCGTTATAAACATTGGATTTCTGGGTTCATAGATGTCTGTTTCTTTTCTCCATGTATAAGCTCATTAAATTAAGGGAAATTATAATTTGGGGGTGATACAAATGTCTTTTTGAATAAGATGTAAATTATGTTTTGGTACGACGTTGCTAGACTTTTACATCAGTTAATGGTGTTATTGTTCAATTGGATTTCCATTTTCTTTCCCTTCGTGCCATTGAACTACAACGAACATGATATTACCTTGTGCTTATTTGTACTTTTGCATAGACTCGAGTATATATTTCATCTGGGATAATTCAGAGTCTATTGTTTTCTGCAGGTCCATGGAATAAGAGTGCAAGGCATTCGTGTGGGAAGCGCTGAAATTCCTGACCACAAGCGCATTGCAGTTTCCCTTCAGAGCATCTATGGAATTGGTCGTACCTGAGCTCGCCAGATCTTAAGCGGGCTCAATATAGATAACAAACTCACTAAGGAATTAACTGGAAGGGAACTCATGGCTCTTCGTGAGCATGTCTCTTCCACATATGTCATTGGAGAAGATTTGGTATAAACTTCTTGCCCTGCTCTACTTTGATCGAGAAAACTTACTTTCTCTAACATCATTCATTTCCTTGGTAATTTAGAGGCGTTGTGTCAATGCGGACATCACCAGATTGAAAAGTCTTCAATGCTACAAAGGGATCAGGCATGAGGATAAATTGCCTTGCCAAGGACAGCGAACAAAAACCAATTCTCGGACTGCAAAAAAGGGACTAAATGCTGTTTCAGAAAAACACAGAGCCTCTCATGCCTAGGTCTACCTAACTTCATTTTGATGGTTGTCATTTTGGTATGCTACTTATTCAATAACTTTACTTCAATTAAAGCGGATTAAGTATTTGTTTTTGTCTCTCTGCTTTTATCCTGCTACTGAGATGTTTAGCATTTGAACTTTCCTTCCCCTAGGGTTCAACTTAACTAGTTGAGTTACTTATGTTGGGTGGAATAATGAAGACCTTTTGCCTTTATTTATAGAATTTTCGGAACATGGATTTTATGTCATATCATTGGCCATTTATTTACGTCTTGTCATTGCGTGTTTGTTGATCATTGATTTCTAGGGCTGCCAAGATGCTTAGCATTTACTTTTAGTGAACATTGTAAAAGTTGGTATAAAAGTGCAGTGGATAGTAAATTGGATGATTTAGTTTCAGGGGATTAGCTTAATAGGAGCTATTGGTGTCATGTAGTCATTATGATTGCTAATAAACACTAGTGTCTAATACTTACACTCAATTCTGAATAACATATACTTTTATTACTACATTTAGGATTGAAATAACAAAACGTTGCTAGAAGAACCTCCCTATGGTCTATAACTGTATATATACGACTCACAGCTAAAAAACAAAACCCTCAAGTTTTGGTGAATCCAAATTTCATGATTTACCATTCATCATCAATACTCAGAACAAGCTCTCTACACATGGGACAAGTACCTACCTTCCTGCTCAGCCATTCATCTATGCACTTCAAGCGAAAGATGTGCTCACATTTTGGAAGATTTCTTGACATTTCCCCATCCTTAGTCCCTATATATATATATATTGGACCTGTCAGTTTCGTTCTTCCTGAAACCTTACCTGCATGCATTGGAAGCTTTTGAATGCAACTTCTGGATAAACCCTTTCCTCCATTTGTAAAAATTTCATCAGCTTCAAATATTGTTTGGTTACTGAGAAAGTTGGTTACCTGCCATTGATATGCTTTTAGCACTGCTGGACTCACCCATTCAACGAAAACCTCCCATTTACTAAGCTAACCAATAACGCTACCTATAAGAGAGAAAATTAAATAAAAAAAAATTACTCTACTTTTTAAAACATGTTTTTCCTTTGACGTATAGAACAAAAACGAGTTGATCAGAATAGGTACTTTCTGCTTCCAATTCAAAATAGGTTAAAAGTTGGAAAGGAGCATTCAAACACAGGCACCATATATGGATTCTCTGGTTTCCCGGTTCTTGCTCCTTAGCTTATGATATGCTGAGAGTTCGGTTTCATCCCTTAAGCTGATATCTTCAGACAATGCTGTTGGTGAAACTGTTGGAACTTGGACCCCAACTCTTTTCATCTGTAGCTGTAATTCTGCACGGAGCCTGGTCAATTCTATAAAAGATGCCTATATGAATTTGTTACGGATCAAATAAAGGATTACATGAGCTACTTGACCCCATTTAGAGCAGGACCGAGATAACTCAATTGACCTAAAAGCTAATTAAGTTGATCTGTTTCTATGTTCAATAACACATTTGTTGAACATAAACCTTATCATGATTCACTAATCTCCAATTCTCCATGAACAACGTGGATCGTATAATTCAAGTTTTCTCTAATGGAGCTCTAATGTTACATTCAACCTTAACATTGTTATTGTTTACATAATGATAACGTGCAAACATTTTCTTTGCCAATGTAGTTATTATTTGATGCCAGCCCTCTGAATCCTGTTGCAGACCTTTGTACCACCATGGCTCAAGATGCTTCAGCTTTCGGTGGATCGTTATTGTTTTGATGCACCGTTTCGCAGATGTTCGAGAAAATCTATCACCATATTATCGGTCCAAGGAGCTCCAAAGGGTGCCTCATCACCGGCAACCCATCCTAAATGACCACCCTGGGGTGTTACTATCAACATGCAGTTCGGATTTTTCTTGATATCTTCATATGGAGTTGCCTCAATGGGAGCAATCGGATCATTTGCAGCCTGCACTCCACCATTAATGAATCAGGTTTTTAAAGAATAAAAGATGCTGAAATCGATTTTTTTTTTAAACATTAGAACTTTCAAAACCAAATCCAATCACAGTATGAATTGCTCATAAAATTACCTGGATGCAAAGCAAAGGAATCCGAACATGTTGCACGACATGACAACTACATGAATTTGAGTAGTATTCATCCACTGATTTGAAACCCAATGACACTGCAAGGTATTAAAGATAGCATCTCAAGTTAGTTGTTAAGTCTCTCATGACACTCATCCAATCCCGAATCCGAATAACATAGGTTTGATGTACGAAATAACATGCCTCGTGTTATTGCTTCATCGTATTCACGTACAGTACGAGGATTCAGACCCGTTTGGACATTATATTCATCATGTACATCTTCAAACAGGGAAGCATGTCTGTCATTATAGAATAATTTCAGGTCATATTGTACTCAAAAAGGATATCTTCAAATTTCAATGCAATTAACAGTAACAGTAAGATGAATTTCACGTATAATTACCTTGAAAAAGTTGCAGAAAGGCCTCCCCTGAGTGCCCTGTCATAAATATTGTTGAATCCCTTTCGGAGATTTTCATCTGCAATCACTAAATTGAACGGATTGCAGAGTGATACTGCACCAGAGAGAGAGCATCTATGATGCTCCTGCAAGCCAAAAATTAAGAAACTTAAACACGAAGCGCATTATGTTATCCGAACTCTTCATTATATAGGTCGGAGTCGGATTAAGTCGGGACATAAAAAAGAAGCTAAGTTCCCTTACCCTTCCCAAGTAATTGACAAGGATATTCCCACCAAGAGACCAACCGACACCGAAAATACTTGCTTTTGGGAACATAGAGGAAACATGATCTACAACATGACATGTATCTTCTGTGAATGAAGCTGTTTGGAGCTGCAAATCAGAGATAAGATTAAGTATACATCCGCAATCGTAGTTTAAATCTGTAAAAAAAATTTATTTTAGTAGTGTAGTACCTGAGGAGTAGTAACAGGGCTATTAGCACAGCCCCGGCTATTGAACACCACAACCCTCCAGCCTTTGCTTTTGGCTTTCACCAACATATGCTTCACATATGAATCTTGACTCCCACCTGTTAGCCCTGGCTGGAAACATTTTCCCACGGACCAAACAAAAGGGTAGAAAATTAAACCTTAAAATTCACTACTTTGGTATTTACATCAGGTAATGCAGATTAATTCGGGATATATATAAAAACAAACCAGTAAAATGAGGATTGGAGAGTCGGGAGGCAAGCTGTTGTGGTCTCCACAGACCCAATCCAAGGCTATTGTACCGTTGTCTTTGGTCCGGAGGCACTCACGGCGGTACTTAACGTCGGGGAAGGTACGGAAGAAGGCGGCGAATATGGTCTCGAGATGGCGGTTCCAACCAATGATGGGGAAAGGCTTGTAAGGAAGGTGACGGGTGCTGAGACCAGGGAGGAAACGGTCAGCTCCTCCGCCAGTGATTTCGAGTGAAGGGTGGTGGTCTGGCATTGAGGTGGTTGTTGTGGCGGTTGTGGCACTGACGCGGACGGTGGGTAGCGGCGGACGTTGGTGGTGGAGAAGGGTGATTGATGGTGTTGTGGAGGTCAGTGACAAGGGTGAGCTCGTCATTATGGAGTTAAGTCTAGATTTTGTCTTTTTTTATATGGGGAGATTATGAAGTTGTGGCTGTTAAGAGATGACGCAGATTTCTTACATGTAGGGATGAAAAAAAAATTGAACCAGTGGCTTCCGACCCAATTCGGTAGGGTCGTTTTTTTTTAATTTTTAGGTTTCGGTGAGTCGGGTCAAGTTTTAAAGAATTTTAAGTCGGTTTGGGTTCGAGTTTAGGGTAAAATTTCTCTAACCCAGTTTATTTATAAATATATATTTATATTTATTATATTTTTATATATTATATTTAATATTTTTATTATTATTTTTTAGGTCGGGTTTAATCGATTTTTTTATTAAAACTTCAGGACTGGATTGAGGTCGAGTTATACTTTTATTATATCAGGCCGGGTCGAAAGATAAAAATATATGAAACTCGAGTCGAATCGAGTCGAAATTTTAAATTTTCGGGTCGATTTTGAGTCGGCCAAAAACCCGCCTGTTGTCATCCCTACTTACATGATTTCGCTTCATGTAAAGTCGGAACATATAATATAATGTTATCACTTAATGTCCCTTTTGTTTTAAAATTATTCTAAAAAAGTTATGATAAAATTTCGATATATATCGTGTAAAATAAAATTAAACCTTAAAAAGTTAAAGTTTAAACTCTAAATCATATATCTTAAATATCTAAATTAAACATCTAACCCTTAAAACTAAAAAGTTTATGTAAACTTTTAATTTGTGTATCAAAGTTTTTTTTCTTAAAATAAGTTTTAATATAAAATAAGTGCTCAAAACTATACCGTTTTTGTTTTAGGTGCATAAAGTTTATTTTGGCTAGAATAGGTGCATAAAGTTATTTTTTATCCAAATAGGTGTCTAAAGTTTATTTTGGTCAAAATAGATGCATAAAGTTATTTTTTAAGTCAAAATAGGTGCCTAAAATAAGTCATGTGTCAAATAATGATTGAATGTTTTGTTTTTTTAATTTGCAAGCACCTAAAACAAACAAAATAAAATTTTAAGCATCTATTACGACCAAAATAAACTTTAAGCCCCTAAAACAAAAAATAGTATAGTTTAGGTACTTATTTTATAGTAAATTCTTAAAATTATCTCAATAAAAAATACAACAACTTTTACAAATTACATTTATTTTTTTACCTTTTAATTTTCCAACAAAAATAAAATTTAATTTTTAAAGATAAAATTATCATTTTAATTACTCACGTTACATATTAAAACTACATAAAAAATCAACGGACATTATTTATTCACATGATTAAGGGAGTCACGTTTTTATTTTTATTTTTATTTTGCATGTGCAAAATGGATTTTTTTTTATCAAATGAAACTTTTCATTTGAATAAGCCAACAATACAAACAAAAGAAGGAACACCCTACAAGGCAGGGTGCAGTATCGGACCAAACAACATCCAAAAAGTCTGATTTTAGGATTGGTGTTTTAAAATTATGTAGATTTTTTTTTAATTTCCAAAACATTGTTTTAAAAAATTTGGTGGCGAATATATTTTAGTACCTCAACCAAAATAAAGAGGAAATTCCTATTGACAACTCTGATTTTATTGTTCATAAATGGTGAATTCGAGTTTCAAAACAAATTCTTGATTTTATCAAATAATTATTGAATCATTATATGAATTTATAGAACTAATTCTTATTATTTTGATCCTAATTTAAAATAGTTTAATAAATTTAATTATTTATATTTAAAAGTTTTATTAGTAAAGTGATGAATAAATACCATGTATCACTATTTATATGTACCGTAATGTACCATTAACTATTTTAATTAGTTTTGAAATCCTAAGGATCGAAACTGTTATTATCCCCTTTTAGAATAAAATCTTAAAAATAATTTTTATATTAATTTTTTAGATTTTCTTTTATTTTTTAATTCAAAAAATAATTAAACTTTTATTGTTATAATAATTCCTACGTTCACTTTAGTTTAAGGGTAAAGTTCATAAATGGTCATTAAACTTTGATCAATTATTCAATTTGATAACCAAACTTCTAATTGCTTCAATGTTACCATTAAACTTTTAGATTTGTTTCAATTTGATCAATGATCCGTTAACAACTGTTAAAAGAGTGACGTGGATGTTAAAATATTTTCTATAATAACATATTTAGTCCTCAATGTTTACACATTCAAACAATTTAGTCATAATTCAAAAGAAATAATAAATTTAACCGTCATTATTTCAATTTGACCCTATTTTTAGTTAGAGATAATTTAATATTTTATTTTGATCCATCAATTATAACTAATATTTTTAGTTTTGATCCCTCATTATTGCTCAACTTTTAAGCCACCAATATTAATATAGCTTGACCAACCACCCACTGGTTTTCATTGATAAAAAGCTACTAATAACGTACAAAAACGATATGAGCAGCAGGTTAAGTGTTCTCCAAATCGTATTTACATGGTAAAAAATATTTAAATAAATGAGGACATATAGGGTAGCAGTTGAAGTTCGGTCGGATCGTATGATTCATTTATTAGTATATTATTTTTCTGGTTTTGCGATGTCGAGAGTTTGGGCACATCATTTAATCTATCATCGGCATTTTTTAGGGGCCGATATCCCATTTATCTTCTATGCTACAACACTGAACTGAACATAGGGTTGGAGATTTCTGTCTGTTCAGAGCTTTGTGATCAGTTTTCTATACTGTTTTGGCTCTGCTCCAACCACTAATTCATTCGTCTTACAATTAGACTATGTCAAACCAAAGTCATTTTGGTTTTACCCAACTCTTCTTTTAGTCAAAATATAAGTGGGCATACAATTATGAAACCAATAACTAAAATTTGACTTATTATTTGAGAACTAAATACAAGATAAAATTAAATGAATATTCTCTTTTCAGGGATTATCTAAAAAAACACCCCAAAGAAGGTTATCTAGAAAAATTTGACTTAGGCCAAACTCGTGTCCCAAAAGTGAGTTTCAAACTCAAGCTTAACTAAACGCGAGTTCTGTGTAAAAAACGAGAAAAATTAAAATTTTCTTTCTTACCTACCCACTCAACACGGAACTCGCGTTAGTATAATGAGGGATCAAAATAAAATATTAAATTATCTCTAATTAAAAATAGGGTCAAATTGAAATAATAAGGGTTACATTTATTATTTCTTTCGAATTAGGACTAAATTGTTTGAATGTGTAAACGTGGGGACTAAATATGTTATTATACAAAATATTTTAATAGCCACATCACCCTTTTAACGGTTGTTAACGGGTCAATGGCCAAATTGAAACAAAATTAAAAGTTTAATGGTAACATTGGAGCAATTGAAAGTTTAGTTATCAAATTGAATAATTTATCAAAGTTTAGTGCCCATTTGTGAACTTTACCTTTAAATTAAAGTGAACGTAGAAATTATTATAGTAATAAAAGTTTAATTATTTTTTGAATTAAAAAATAAAATAAAAATTTTTAAAAAATAAATATAAAAAATATTTTTTAAGGTTTTATTCTAAAGGGAGATAATAACACTTTCGGTCATTAAGATTTCAAAACTAATTAAAATAGTTAATGGTACATTGTGGTACATATGAATAGTGGTACATTACAGTACATGACATTTACGGTAGAATTATCCGTGAAGTGATTATGTCTAACGCTATGGTGATAATAGATATGTTTCATTAGTTTGTTAGTTGTTCAGTAATGAAATGATTATATATGTCGATCTATATCATCTTTAAGTTATTGTACTGATGGACAATAGTAGAAAGTGCATCAAGTGGTTGGAGGGTGCAATGTCAAATTTTTTAAATATGAAGGATTAAATTTATTAAATTATTTTGAATTTAAATAAAACTAATAGAATGTATAAGTTTTCTAAATAAAATTACACTTATTAATATTATAGTTGTAAACTTAATATTTGTAAAATTAATACAACAAACGGATTTTGTAGACGGAGTGAAATTTTTTTTTTAAAAACTCTTGGTTATGTTCATATCTTAAGTAATGAATTTTAGTTATTTTATTTGAATATTTGTATAAATATGAAAAATCAATAACACATTTAAAATAAATGAGATTATA
This sequence comes from Hibiscus mutabilis, assembly GCA_019671005.1. Lineage (NCBI taxonomy): Eukaryota > Viridiplantae > Streptophyta > Magnoliopsida > Malvales > Malvaceae > Hibiscus > Hibiscus mutabilis. The sequence continues at coordinate 31,107,792 of CM033751.1, read as the reverse complement.
TTAATCATTTTTAATTGATTTCCTATAGAATTGATTTCTAACACCAAATCAATTAAATATTTATAATCAACTCTATTTTTTTGGTAAGGTCAACTCTTATGAATTAAAATAGGCAAAAATAAAAATAAAAATCGTATTATTATCATTTAAAATTGGGAAGTAAATCAAAAGGGATGGGTATTAGGTAAGTAAAATAAATTTTCATAGATTATAGATCACCCCATTTAAGATTGGCTAATCACCTTTCCTAAATTACATGTTCACCATGCATCTTGTAAAAACCCACAAAAAACCAAGAAACTATAAATACCCATTTTATATGAAATAGAAATATAAAGGGGATAAAAAATATGAAGTTATCAACATCAACCCCAGTTTTATTATTGCTCATGCTCTTCCTTCTTACACCTGGTAAGTAATATTTTATGAGCATTCTAATTCAATTACAGGGTAGTATCTTAGTCCGGAGTCAAATTTGGATAAACACGAGTAAGATATGCATATTGATCATATTTGAACAGCGCATTCATTTCATATTTTGTTCAAAATGATTAAAGTCCAACAAAGAAGAATCAATGATGAATGCATTTGCAGGTAGGGTGAAGGAAGTTAAGGCAGAAATTGCATGCTCAACTAATTTCAATTGTGACAACAAATGCCCAAACTGTCAAGGTTTGTGCACTTGCATCAGTCATCAATGTGTTTGCTTCAATCAAAACGTTGCTTCAGAATCCATCCTCCCACCACTAAAAACCCAGGTTGAAGGAAGGTCTTAGAATTACTTGGTCTTGTAATCCAACTATTAATGTCAAAATAAATCAATAATAACATTAATAAATATTTTTCTACTCTTTTCTTTGCTAAGTTTTACTTGTATGTGTGAGTATAACCCTAAACCGTCACGACATCAACAGGAACCGAATTAAACAAATCAACTAATCAAAGTATGACAATGCGATGAACTCGGTCTTAATGGTAAATTGATCTCCCAAGTCAAATAAATGATTCAAAGCTCGGCTTAAGCATGAACCATGCACATAAATTCATGACAATTTGTAGATTCTTGTCTCAAACATTATTAAGTAAAAAAAAAAGCACAACCAAAGTTGACCCAGTGAACCTGCTAAGCAGCAATTGTTTTTTTCTAGCTTTAACTGTAAACTAGACTAATTCTTAAGAGCTTAGTTTCCTACCTTAATAACTTCAAACTCCCTGTCATCATGCCTCGAGTGTTGCAATGCATTCAATTTCGATCTTGGCATCCAATGGCAATGCTGCTACCTGATACGTAGAACGAGCTGGCGCAGGAGAAGGGAAGTCTGCAACACAAATCATTTTCGGGTACTGAATTAAAATGTCTAGTTTCTATGATGTTGAATTAGCATAAAAATTATAGTTGATGATTTTGATAGGTCACAACTTTCTATGAGATTGATGAATCAACAAGTACACTCTGCACATATAACTTTTGAACTTTATGTTGATGTAATACTCTGATAAAAATTTGTGGCCTATAGAACAAGCTGGTTGATTGTAAAGTCCAATGTACCATATGACAATTCAAGGGTTAAGTCTGCTGCAATTTATTAACTCAAACTCGAATACCAAGTTATATCAATGATCTTGTTTTCATTTATCAGTTTTATATATGAATACGATGTTTAAGACAAACTGGTGAAACTATATAATTTTAATCATAAAACAGATTTTAACTTAACTATTGTACTCACATTTAGCATAGATCTCATTTACTTTCTTTAAGTCTTTCAAGTCAGCTAGCCTGCACGAAGGAACCCCGAGAAACAATAAACATCTTATCGATTTCAAGTTATCAAACCTTATCAAAATAACAAACAGAAACGAAAGAGAAAAATCATACATAATTGGTGTCTTAACCACCGAGGAATAGTCAGCTCCACTAGCTTTCAGTATTTCTCCCATATTTTTTAGTACCTACAGAATCGCATTAGAAAATTCAGTTACAAGCATGTCTTTGGCTACAAAATTTGAAACATTAGTTCATATACTAATTAGTAAGATACCTGCTCGGTTTGATCCTCTACACTGTCTGAGATGAACTTTCCAGTCTAAAATAGAAAAGCAATACACGTGATCAGTACATTGAGCATATAACTGAAACCTATGATCTGTGTTACCTGAACTCTTCATTTTCCCTAAAGTACCACATACCAGAATCCAACATTTTTGCTACGAGCCCGAGTAACACAGTCTAGGAATGCAAGCTTAATATGTAAAGAACATGCCACGAACCTCCGGAATAAGACGGAGAACACCAGAGACAAAGAGCAGATTATTGACCTTGATGGCCTGAGAATATGGTCCCAATGCTGCTGGAGCTTTGTCAGTTGCCACAGCCTCCTTAATCCCTGCAATCAAAAAATAATCACAAACCTTGGGAGCATCATACAAAACCTACATTGCCCCGACTTTTCATATTTTCTAAAGTACTCGTGTACAAGTTACAACACCTGATTTCTCGACACATTTCTAGAAATGAATATGCAAATATTACCCTCCAAAGATCCTACAAATACATTAAAAGAAATTGAAAACACTCATAATTCATATGTGCACGGTATCCGGACACTCGCATGTCGCATTTAACTCGAGTAACATAGAAAATGGGCACCAAGCGGCCAAGGCCTACTTTTCCCATCGAGAACTAGCGGTCGACGCCTCCTCGAAGCTATTTTAACTTATCTGTCCTCATATTTTTAGGCTCGATCTTTTATATTCCTCTAGCCGTAATAGTTAGTTCCCTTAGTTCGCTTTTTAGTATTTTTTTTAACTTTGATAATGCAGACTATGGGGATGGAGAAGAAGAAGGAAACTAGAGAAAAAATAAAAAAGAAATAAAGAGAGAGATAGTGAGATGGTAACAGTGTGAGCGTAAAGAGTTAACTGATACGTCATCATTTTATAACGAAAGGTAAAGAGAAGGACCAAAATGAAAGTAAAATAAAAGTTAGGTGACCTTAACAAAAATTTTAAAAGTTTGGTGACCAAAATAAAAATATCCTAAAAGTCCGTTGACCATCTATGTACTTTACCCAAAAATCAATTATGCTCATCAATTTTTTTATCTTCAATTAAGTCTTTAAATTAAAAAATTAAACCAATTAAGTTCATGAACCAAAAAATTGAATCAATTAAACCTCTAAATTAATTTTAATTATTAAATTTTGACAATTTTCTTTGAATATTAGTGACACAAGATCACTAATATTCATATTGCATTTACATATTTTTTTCAAAAATAATATTTTTTATAAATTTTGTAATTTTTTAAAGAATTTTTAGAATTTTTTTAAATTAAATAAAAAAGTTTAAAAATATTAAATGAAAATATAATGACACGACTTACTGTACCAACATATCTAAAAAATTATCAAGATTTAATACTCAAAATTAATAAAAAAATTTAATTAATTTATTTTTTTGGTTCAAAAGCTTATTAGTTCTTAAACAGCCATAAAATTATTTTTTAGGGTCAAATTTTTATTGATATAATGTTCAAATTGAATTGTCTTTTCAATAGCATCTACAATTTCACGTCGAAATCACCCACTCGATATCTCCGGGGGACTAGCTGTCTCAAGGAGACTCGAACACAAGCGTCCTGTGTCAGGGTGAACCTTGGGCAATTGGCGAACTAATCTGATTCGATTTTGTTTATATTTATAATATTACGTTGTAAATTTAAGCCTTATTACAACATGTCGTCCGATATTTATTTTTTTTGAATTTTTTTTACTTTTTATCCTAAGAAAAGTATCTAAGAATGGAGATAAAAAAAAAGGAAAACAACACTAATTAAAGTTCAGCAAGAAGGAGATACATGTTCAGCATTGCTTCTCCGTTTGGCGTTCCGACGCCCAGATGAAGAAGCATTGTTGAACAGGCACAAGTATAAAAGTCCGCACTCCTAACATAAAATAAAGTAAGAAAACAACACCAAGTAAAAAAATTTGTACTGCTAACCCGAAATCATGTGCCCGTTCCTGAAGGTTAGGGATCGTGAAACACCGAAACACTTTACATTTAACATTGTTTCATCAGCTAAAGGGTAAGAGTGTGTGGGATGTGCAGGTTGGTAGGAGTTAATAGGACTCAAAAATATGTTGCTGCAGATTGGTACACTTCCTTTTTAACATCAAAGCATAAAACATCTGGGGGGCTGGTTCGACAAAAGCAAAATAAAGTTGCTAATACTCGATTCCGAATAACATGTACTTTCATCACTACTTTTTGTGGATTCGAATAACAAAAAGTTGCTAGAAGGACCTTCCAATGGTCTATAACTCTATATATACAACTCACAGCTAAAAAAAACAAAACCCTCGAGTTTTGGTGAATAAAATGTTCATGATTTACCATTCATCATCATCACCAAGAACATGCTCTCTACACATGGGACAAGTTCCTTGCCTGCTTAGCCATTCATCTATGCACTTCAAGTGAAACATGTGCCCACATCTCGGAAGTTTTCTTGACATTTCCCCATCCTTTAGTCCCTATATATATACAAAATCTCAATCGACTGCTCCATAATTCGAAATTTTTTAAGAAAACTGTAGATTTTGAGACCTTACCTGTATGCAAATTGAACAAGAAGATTCTTCCCTTGATTTGATCATCTCGGTAGAACGAAATTCATGCATCGGAAGCTTTTGAATGCAACTTCTTGATAAACCCTTTCCTCCATTTACATCATATATGTCTGAGATTTCTCTGTAGGTCGATTCGAGTGAATTCATCTGTAAAATTTTCATCAGCTTCAACATTGCTTAAAATGTGACAATAATATTGTTTGGTTACTGAGAAAGTTGCTTACCTGCCATTGATATGCTTTTAGCACTGCTGGACTCACCCATTCAACGAAAACCTTTCCATTTACTAAGCTAACCAATAAGGCTACCTATAAAAGAGAAATTAAATAAGGGAGTTTACACCTTTTTTTACATTTTTTTCCTTGGATGTGTAGTACAAAAAAGGGTTAGTCAAAATAGAAAATTTTCCAGTATAGTGAGGGTGAAATGGTGACCTTAGACAATGACTCCCCATCAACCAATGATTCCAGCAATTCAACGGCTGTGATTGCACCAGTCACAACTCCAATTCCAGCTCCCCTGAAAAACCCAGTTTCTGTTGTCTGCCCTTTCATTGCTCCTACTACAGTTCCCACTATCGCCCCTCCTACAACAATCAAGCTAATGTTACTCCAACTCTTTATTTTTTTTATTAACTATTCGTATACGACACATCCGTACAAATAATAATAATAATACAGTAGATTATAAAATAGAGTCTGCAGCAAAAGCCAAGAATGATGGACAAGAAAACATTAAAAAAGCATATACCTATAGCAAAAATGCAGATGAAAGTGGCAAAGATTGATCTGCTGAGCAGCTTGAAGAAGAAGCAAATTCCAAGATCTCTCATTTCAGCAAAAACCCAGAAGGAAACAGCTTCTACACATCTAGATGCTACCTCTGATATTCCTGGAAGCCAGTCCTTCAACATTGGGAGAAAAATATCTAGAAAAGGGACAAAAGAAGTAAAGAGTTTGAACTGTGAAAGGTTGCATTGAAAGCTGCAAATGGAAGAAGTTGGCGTTTATTTTAACGAGTGAGGTGTGGGGAAGCTCTGTGGTGTAAATTCGAAGCATTTATTGCCGGCATGGCGTTGATGAATTTTGCAGAGGCCTAAAGCTAAATCAATGCTTGCATTTTGCATGTGATACGAAACAGCAACCCAATTTAGATTATCATAAAATCTGGATTCGAACAGCTTTTGTCTACAATGCATGTGCCTTATCAAAGGTTAACAAAAAAAATATGAAAAGATATTAAAACAAAAATATTAATTGCATTAGATTTCATGGTATTTACAAGTGTTTCTATCAATATGCATGGTTTAGAGAAGACAAGTTAGAAAGCTACACTTTGGCCTTTGATGTCTAATGTTGCTTTCAATTAGGACAAGATTTAGGTTAAGGACAACAAATCATGACCCATAATTTTGAAAAGTATGTCCAAGGATGCATATTAAATAAAAATAAAAATTAATAAATTTAAATCCAGTTGCACATTAGAGATAGAACCACGGCAACTTATCATCAAAGAGCTAATGAAGTGAAATTTAGTGACATTGGTTGGCCAACCATACCCAAATTTTCAGTCCATATTATTAAAAGTCGGTAGATATTTTTCATGTATTAAAGTGTTACTCTGGCCCATGAGTTCACCTTCAAGAAAAACAATGGGTACCCATTAGTAACTAAGGTAGATTATGAAAAAGTTTAATTATATATATAATTGTGTTTAAAATGATTGTATTTTTTAAAAAAAAATTATTTATTGTTCAAAAAAATTTCTTGAAGGTAAACTGTTAAAATTTTAATTATTTATTCATATAATATAGAAATGTAGAGTATTGGTTAAGAGAAAAAGTTTTGACATTGTTTTTTTTGTTGACAAATAGTTTTGACATTATTATGCTTTAGTTTACAAATGGCTGTTAGTTTTAAGATTTAGAAGTTTAGTTTATAATTTAGAATTTAAGATTTAAGGATAGTAGTCAACAATTTTTAAATTAAGTGGTTAAAGTTTTTAGTTGATACTTGTGGGTTCGGAACTCATTAGGAGCAAATTTCCCCTCTTCATTTTAGAAGATATGAGTTTGAGCAGTTTTGTTTGCAATATATATACGCCGTATTAAATGGTTAAGAAAAAATATAAACATATATTATCTTCTAATAATTATTCGAAACAAAAAATAGACATGTATGCATATATTGCAAGTAAATTATTGGCTAAACTATAAAATAAGTGCCCAAACTATGTCTCTTTTTTGTAATAGGTGCCTAAAGTTTTTTTTGTTGAAATAGATGCCTAAACTTTTATTGTGACTGAAATAGGTGCCTAAACTATTTTTTGGCTAAAATAGGTGACTAAACTTTCATTTTTGGCTTGTTTTAAAGTCAATTTTGGCATCTACTTGGGCACCTATTTTGTAACACCCCTTCCCGTGGCCGTATACCAGACACGAGTAGAAAGTTTCACTACTTTTAAAAAACAATATTTTAATAAAAAATCGGGGAAATTTAAAATTTTTTAAAAACTTCCCAGTGGTCATCCATCTTGAAATTTTTTTAACTCAAACACGCTTAACTTTAATCAATTTAGAAATAAAATATTAACTCTAGATCCGATAATAAAACTTTTTATATAAATAATACAGTCATACTAAGACAACTCATTTTATTAAAAATGATTCTATTTAAATTTATTCGGATCTAGCCTCATATAGGACATGTCAATTCAGGTCATATAATAATTAAATTGTAAACATGCTTGCCGTCTATAAAATATTTATAAAATATTTACTGATCTAGTTAAGGCACTTTAATAAAATAGATCAGTTTATATAGTGCATGCCACTATTAAACATATATAAAAATACGGATGCGTGTATTTTTGTTATACACGTAGGAAAACGAAGTTAGGAGCAGACAGCTTTTGCATCAGTTTCTCTTTTAGAAGTACAAAACCGACATGTATTTCGGTAATCATGACATATTTCAACCAAAAAATGAAAGTTTAGGCACCTATTTCAGCCAAAAATACTTTAGGCACCTATTTCAGCCAAAAAATAATTTAGGCACCTATTTCAAAAAAGAGACTTAGTTTGGGCACTTATTTTATAGTTAAACCTAAATTATTTATACTAATTAAATTCAAATAATTTTTAAAGATGGATATTCACAAACAATGGAGAACACATTTATGAATCCTAACGTGGCATTTATTATTTAAGGGTTACATTCAAGAGAGGTTAGTGCATACATGTTTATGTGTACAACTTATTTGTATAATATTTTCGAATGATAATTATATATATAATCACGATAATTTTATTTAAGAATCGAGTCCTTGATATGTAGACCAAATATTGGTTAAAACTTTAATTTTTCAAGCTAGTGCTCCAAATTCAAATCAGCCGCTATATACTTTAATAATTTTTTAATGTATTATCATGGCTAAAAATGTTCAAATTAAGTGATTTACTGTTTAATTTGTTACTAATTATTAATTAGATTATTATCCCAGGCGGTGAATTTTTTTTAACAAGGGCCTTAATTTTAGGATTTAGGGTTTAGTTTAGAGTTTAAGGGTTTTAATGTAGGGGTTTAGAATTTAAGGTTTATGATTAAAATTTAGGATTTAGGGTTAGAAATTAGGGTTTAGGGTTTATATTTTAGGGTAATATGGTTAGGGATTTAGTTTTTAACCTATAAACCCTAAATTTTAACCCTAAAATTGAAATTCTATAATAGCCCCTAATTCAAAACTAATACACTTAAACACATAAACCCTACACGGAGTCCCTAACCCCTAAAACTAAGGCGCTTGTGCAGGCAGTTTCCACAAGCGCTTGTGCATGAAATAATTACCCTTGTTAATTTGGTTTTGTACTTCTTTGTTTTTTTTTAAATAGGGTTATGATCTACTTACACTGTGTGAAATTTAATTACTTTTACACTTTTTTGGACCGTTGGATGATGGTAATAAATTACTAAGATTATTTCCTTATTTTTTTCAAGTGATAATCTTCACATTGCATATTATTAATCTCATCCATTCATTTACCTTCATCTAAAGGTCAAGAAAGATGTAAAATTTTCAAGTTTTACATTGTATAAGATGATCCCACCCCTTTAAAATATAGTTATAAATTTAAAACACCATTTAAAGAATCAAATAAAAGACAATTACGAAATTACTTTAAAATAAGTTTCGTTTTTATTTTTCTTTCAAGTCAATATTTTCAATATATCTCTAAAATATAAATATCGAAATAAAATTAAACAGTCAAATATATAACTTACAATCGAGTCAGAAATAGATATTCAATAAAATTCAAAATTATCCAACATATAAACTTTAATTTTGTACAATTGTATAAATGATATATGAATATCATTAATTTTCACAAATAATTAGTTGATACAACACTCTTTTATTTCTTACGTATTGCGTTCACGACTAATTATATTCAAGGATTTATGTACAATACATTGGGCGGAAATTTTTAGTTTCCACAAGTGTCTTAGTTTTAGGGTTTAGGGAATTGGTTTAGAATTTAGGGTAATGGTTAGGATTTAGGGGTTTGATGTTAGGGTTTAGGTTTTAGGGTAATATGTTGAGGATTTAGGTTTTAACTTATAAACTCTAAATTCTAACCCTAAACTCTAAATTCTATTCACACTCCCTAGATTTTAAACTACTAAACCTAAACCCTTAAACCCTACCCCTAAATTGAGTCCCTAACCCTAAAATTAAGGTACTTGTGGAAACTAAAAATTTTCACCGCAAGTATATCAAATAATTATTTTTTTAATATGAAAATAAAGTAATGTATTTGTTTTCTGGGGCTAGAGTTGAATCAAAATTAAAATTTTGCGTATAAATTAACTAAAATTAAAGTTTTATATGCACAATTATTTCAAGTTAAAATTAATATTTTATATTATACGCTTGATTAAAATTCATTTATAAATTTAAATTTTATCTATTAAAAATAAATCGTTTATTTTTAAAAAATCACAAACTCTAAAATCAACAACGTGTCAAGCAAAGAGATTCAATAAATGTGAAGTGAAGAGTCCAACACATGTCAAGCAAAGACTCATTGGCATATTTTTATACATAACTAAAGATGTTTCAAACCATAAATATAAAAAATAATTTATAGTCAATAATCTCTAGAACACGTAGTTAAAAGTTTTTAATTGACACTTTCTCTTTTCTTTTAAGTTGTGAGATATTCATTAAAAGTAAATTTCTCCCGATTGAATTGTTCAAAAAATTAAAAAAAATAATCCCTAAAACATATATCCTAATTTAAAATGTCTTATCAAGATTAATCCATTTTCTAACATGTGCAATGACTCATCTTTGGCCACAAACAACTCTAGCTGATTTTAATAAATATTCATTTTCGACACTATTATCCGTACTTTTGCTTCTTTATCACTATTTAAAATTATCTCAAATAAATTATTTTCAAAGCCATCAATTTTTATTAAAAAAATTATAAATCATAAAAAATACATAAAATATTGCCTTGAACAGATAAATAATCAAAATATATTTTTTTAAAAATAAAAAAAAAATCAAAAACTAAACCCTATATAAAAAATTTCTAAAAATTTAATAAAAATAAAAACTAGAATATGAAAATAGGTAGTTGAGTTACTTTACCTCGGAATCAACCATTGTAGTCACTAGTGCATAAACTGATTTGTATTTTCATATTAAATTATTCGTATTATTTATCTTCTAAATTTAAATTTTATAGATTTGATAAATGTTTATATAACACAACAAACTCAAACCATAATATTTGATGGACTTAAATGTGTCGATCAAAATATTTCTATAATTAAATTATTCAAAAGTTCAAAAAATCATTATAAATAAATGTAATTTTTATAAAACATATTATGTGAAAATACGAAAGTATAGATTCAAAGCTCCATTTTTAAATTAAATTTTGATTAAAACACAATAGTAAAACAATTACATATCAAAATACATATATAAGTTCTTATGAATACATGTGTGCTATAAATAAAAGATACAAACACCGTAATTTTATGAAAATATTGAAATAACCTTATAATTATGAATCAAATAAATAAAATGTGCAAATATTAAACACTAAATATATTATTATAACAATTTGTTTGCGAGTTGTTTTTTTACGCACAATCCATGTATTCACAATTTGTCTATTTTAAACATAACTTTTAAAATCTAAAACCCTAAACACTAAACAATTAATCATATATTCTAAAAGCTCAAATCAAGAAATTAAATAAAAACTTTAAACTAATTGAATAAATTAATATTATAAACCAATAATCACTGCCATATAGCACATTGAGCTTTTACCTTGTGAAAATTATGACCCTGTTTGGTAAGTTGATAGTTGATAGCTGACGAATTATGAAAACTATTTTTTTAATATAACCCTATTTGGTAATTAGTGGATAGTGGATTATATTAGCTGATTGCATTAGCTGACGGATTGTATTAGCTGATTGTATAAAAGTGTTTGGTAAAATTAATTGATAGCCGAGAGTTGTTTGATTATTTAAACAAGCAAAATGATATACAATGACATGATTATATTCAATACTTGTTTGAATAGTTTATTAGTTATCAATATTTTGTATATATTAATATTAATTAGATTATGAAAATTATTTTTTAATATAACATTACTATGCATATTTGAAGGATCAATATATTAATTTATTATTTATATAATTATTTTTAATACAATTTAATTAATTATTAAATTTAAATACAAATTTAAATATAAATGTGTGAGAATAAAAAGAAAAAAAATATTAGTTTACAAATGCACAATGTAAATACGTGAGGGTGAAGAATTAAAATCGAAAATGTTAAATTTAAGTTATTTAGAGATTTTTTATAATTGTTAAGGGTAAAAGAATCTTTATAACTATAATTTCAAAACCTCGAATTTCAAAAAAGCCCATATTAGCAGCTTTTTCAAAATTAGAGGTTTCATCCCAATCTGATATTCCAATCCGATATTCATCAAACATCCAAATTAGCGGATTTGACTAGTCAAACCACTAATTTTGGCTCAAACCTATGTTTACCAAACATGGCCATTACTTTACAAATGTCACAATATAAATAGTGAGGGTGAAAAATTAAAATAGAAAATATTAAATTTAGGTTATTTGGATATTTTTAATAATTGTTAAGGGTAAAAAGGTCTTTATAACTCATATGCCAAAACCTCTAATTTCAAAAAGCTCCTATTAGCAGTTTTTTTTTTCAAAATTAGAGGTTCCACCCCAATCCGCTATTCACCAAACATCCAAATTAGCGGATTTGACCGATCAAACCTCTAATATTAGCTCAAACCTCTAATTTTGGTTCAAACCGCTATTTACCAAATAAGGCATATATATTTTCTTAAAAAGATTATAAAGAAAGTTATTAAATTCTAAAAAAACTAAAAAAATACTAAATTCTATTAATTTATTAAAATTTAAATAAAATTTTGAATGTACATTCTGACAATATCATCATATGATAGATGAAATTAACTGATTTAAAAATTGTTAAATTTAACAGTTAATGTTAATCAAGAAATAGATTATTAAATTTTAAAGCATAATAATTTCAATTGTGAAAAAATTTAAAAACTAAATAAAAAAAATAAAGATCATTTTCTCAAAAATTCAAAAACTTCAAATACCCCCAGCCATAATTAAAATTCACTAATATAACTTAAATTTTAATAAGGGTTATATTTGAACCAAACAAGTGGTATCGGTGGAAAAGCGGATGATGTTCATCCTAGGAGACCGAGTTTAATCACAATGTCTACTAAATGTAACACCCTAAACCCGGTGTCACATTGGGCCTTAAGCCCAAACCCAATTAACAAAATTTTGCGAACCAATTTAGCCCAAATCCATAATTTCATAAAACATATTACCGTCAAAAGAGTTATACAAAATATTCAAGTGTTACTTTAGAGCTCCAATTTAAAACATACTAATTTAAAACATTCGATATGGAAAACAAATCAAAAGGAGTTACAGATACAAAACATAAGGATCTTAGAATACATTGCCCCTACAAATCTAAGTACTGTACTCATCACATATCGATGTACTGAAGTCTTACTCCGATGGCTCCTTGCAAAGTACGCAGCAACCTAAAGACCTGCGTAAGGAAATAACAATTCCAAACGCCGAGCTCGAAAGCTCAGTGGATACACCTCTATTCTAATATGCTTCATACAGATCATAAACATAACAATCATTCAATTAATCAAGGGATCACAAGGCCCACATACCATACATGAGTGAGGTTGGGTCACATAGCATCGGTGTATACACTCCGAGTGAGGCCGAGTCACATAGCATCGGTACATACACCCTGGTTAAGGCTGGGTCACATAGTATCGGAACATACACCCTACTCAGAATCATCCCTCAAGCATATACGAATGAGTCTCGGGTCACATAGCATCGGTAACTTCCATCCCTTCATCTTACCATAGTGTTGCAACACATTCTCGGGCATCCGGATCCCATAAACCAAGTGCTCACACTGCACGAATTAACATTTCAATACCATTACATCAATAGCTTCTATCATTAACATGGATTACACAAGTCTAAGTCCCATTTTATTCTTATTTATTCATATACGGGTTAAAAATCTGGTTTCTTAGTTTCACATTTCATTTTATACCTCTAGGGACCCACTGAACCCTTTACCTTGAATTATGGAACTCCCAAATACAAACTCAATTTCATGGGTAGATTGCCCGGCGAGTACCGATACTCTTATATGGGTATCAGTACGCCCCTCTAGGTATCGGTACTCCTCTACGGGTACCGATACTCAAATCAGGTTCAAAAGAAATAAATCCCCAAGCTGTATTGATACGTTCACAACCGTATTGGTACTCAATATCAGTACGTTAACCATCTGTACTGGTACCCTCAGCTTTGCGTACCAGTACGCGAAAGACTTCCTCAGGCAATGGAACAGTAGTACCGATACGCCCCTTAGCATACCGATACGTAAAAATGTTACTGAAATTCCCATTAAGCAAGGGGTACCGATACTCGAGAAGCCATACTGGTACGCCCTTCAAGTTTTGACTTCTTTCCTAGAGAGGGGTACCGATACTAAAACACCAGTACCGGTACACAAACCCAGATTTCCAGTTTTGGGGTTCGAATTTCTCATCTTTAACCCCTAAACTAACTTGGTAACCCCCAAAACTCGACCTACAACTTATGGAAGGTGTTTAGGGTCGGTTTCTACCAATTTTACAAGTTTATAACATCAATTATAACTTTTGTCATTAACACCCATCAAGATCATTCAAGCATGCTCAAAACACCAAAATGACATTCAAAGCAATTATCCTTATGATATGCAAGAAACAAGGAATTGGAAGTGTACTAACCCTCTTCAAAACACCAACAACTCTTGCTATCCTTGATTTCAAGCTTTGCCCTTGCCTTGAGCCTTAGAGTGCTCACCAAGCTCTTTAACTACAAAAGATGGATGGTAAACGTGTTACAACACTAGGGGGAGATTAGGAAGCTAAAAACACAAATTATATCAAGAATGAAACCTCCAACACCCCATTCCCGTTCTTCCTAAAGACCCCCACCAAAAACTCATTCTTCTACCACAATCAACCATTTTTACCTTGATAGATAGATTCTTGTGAGCTGATAACAAAATCCTTAACTTAAAATCCGAGATTCACACTCCAAAGCACAAAGATCAAACCTTTAGGCTTTGGTTCTTAGGGAGAAAAGATGAGAATAAGAAGGGTGGAAAAGTAAGAGACAAGATGATCTCATGTACTCCCCTTTTCTGCAGCACATTTATTCAACCCCTTCCACACTTCAAAAATAGGGTAAGTTACCTTCTTACCCCTCCCTATCTCCCCATGTCAACTATTAACCCAAGACCCAAGCCCAACAGTAAGAGGGAAGCCCACCAAGGCTCTACACATGGCCCAAAATGCAAGGCACATGACTCGGATTAACCCGACCCTCGAATTTTAAAATCCGGGTCGTTACACAAAGTGTGTGTGCATTGTCAAAGGGTTAAGAATATCCACACAAGCTGTGTAAAAAAATTACACAAAAATTGATACACATCCTGTGTATTTTTTTTACACATCTTTCTTTAAAATTTAAAACCTAAAACTCTAACCCTAACGCCCTAAATTCTAAACTCTAAAATCTAAATCCTAAACTATAACTTTAAATCTTAAATTCTAGGCATAAAGTCAAAAATATCTCCAAACGTTTGACCTTTTGGTCACGTTAGCACATATTCTTCTTCTTTTTTGTGCAAACAACCCCTTAACGTGTGGTTTTTGTACAATTTCACCTTCGACGGATGAAAACCGTTAGTCAACCTATGTTGATCGTCTGGGGCTGACATGACACTTCAACATGGTATGAGGAGATGACATGGCGGTGCCACGTGTAAAGTGAGGGTGACATGGCAAAGATGATATGTAAACAAAATTTAATTATTTTTTTTGAATTTTTTAAAATTAATTGTAACCAATCGGATAATGACACGTGTGGATGAAAGGCTAAACGTGTAACCACCAAGTCAAGTCAATTTATTGATATATTTCTTCATAAAAATATTATATAATGTGATTCTGCACAAAGCTTGTAAACCATTCTTCAATTCCAACAAAGCTTTTTTAGTCTTCAAAGTCTCTGCAATTGTTGCAATGGCAATCGGCAATTTTGCACATTTTTAGGCCACTTCATTTGTTGTACAACGCAAGTTGTATCTTTCAACAATGTCACCATCCATGTTTCTAAACAGGTCTCATGCTTATTCCTTGTCGAAAATATTGATAGCAAAAGGTTTTCGAACACCCATAGACGATAAAACATCGAACTTTCTCGATGTCAACAGGATCTTGCAACCCATGTCTTCACCTCTTGGGGATTTCAAGAGCCTCCAAATCAAATGGCTTCAAATGTCATCTAAAATAAGAACCTTCTCTTGTTGCGGTCTCTCACGTAGCTGGATTCTCTGTGCATCCGGGGCGAGGCTTGGGTCATCTAAGTTGAGGCCTAAACTGTTCGCAATCTAGATCCGGATTTTTTCGATGTTGGGAGTTTGTGTCTTTGTGATATAGTGGCAACGACCACATTATCAAACAATTTTCTTTCGATAAGTCTAGCAATATCCTTGACCAATGTCGTCATGGGTACTCTACGTGCTCCAAACACTCCAACTATGGCAGAATTATCATTTTTCAAGGCCTCCCTGACTCTATTGAAAGCACTTGTTATCGTGGAAAAGAAATTTCAAGGCCTCCATGACTAAGAAGGCTTTGTTTGAATTGAAGAATGGTTTACAGGCTTTGTTTTAATAGTGAACTCGTGGGAAAGAAATTTGCTTACAGAGAGAAAATAAAATTTTAGGGCTATCAAAATTTGGGAAAGAATGAGGTGGTGGTTTTTTTTTTTAAATCGTGTACTGTGTTGATTTTAATTAATTAATAATTTTAAATTCAAAAATTACATAATAATATTTTTGTGAAGAATTATATCGATAGAGTGATTTGGTCTGTAGTTAGGCGTTTAACTTCTTATCTACCAGGCGTGTGTTCTATTCCCACTTGTAGCAAAACTTGATCTTTTATTTTTTTTGTATTCGACTGGTTACAATTAATTTTTTAAAAAAATTTTAAAAAATAATTAACAATTTTTTTAAATGCCATCTTTGCCACACCACCCTCACTTTGCACGTGATACTACCACGTCATCTTCTCATGCCATGTTGAAGTGTCATGTCAGTCTTAGACGGTCAACATTTGTTGACTAACGATTTCTATTCATCGAGGGTGGAAATTACACGAAAACCAAACGTTAAGGGGTTGTTTGCACCCAGAAAAGAATAGATGCTAAAATGACCAAAAAGTTCAATGTTGGGACTATTTTTAACTTTATGCCTAAATTCTAGATCATACAATCTAAACCTCTAAACCATAAATTAAAATTTTAAATCAACTTGACAACCACAAATAAACTAAAGTTTACACGAGTTTTTCTCTTGAGTTAATTGTCTCACATGTCCCTAAACTATGATACTCATTTTAAATTGATCACTAAATTTTTAAATATTCTAATTTCATCCTCAAACTATAATCATTATTCTAAATTGGTCCCCTAAACTTTTGAGCATTCTATTTACATCCTCAAACTATGATTATTATTCTAAATTGGTCATCAAACTTTTTGAACGTTCTAATTTCATCTCCAAATAATCAGTATATGCCAATCATATCTTATGTTAATAAAATCGTTATAAAAAAACTTAATTGGCATGAAACACTTACGTGTATTATGTAATAATATGATGCGGTATAAACGATAATTTGAAGATGAAATTAGAATATTCAAAAAGTTTGGAGACTAATTTAGAATGAGGGTCATAGTTTGGGGATGAAAATAGGACATTCAAAAGTTTGAGACCAATTTAGAATGAAAATTATAATTTAAGAATAAAATTAAAATATTTAAAAATTTAATGATTAATTTAAAATGAGGGTTATAGTTTTGGGTACAATTAACTCTTTTCTCTTTAATAATAATGGTGTAGTTTACGCGTAATTCAATGTGCGAGACAGAACTCCATGGTTGACCAAATCAGCAAGCAAGCAAAACCAAGACTCCTTTTTCTTTTCTTTTGTCAAAATAGTCATCGCCTACCCATCTTGTTAAAGCCAGCCAGAAATTTTGATTTCATTTCATTGTTTTTTTACCCTTTAAAAACCCTCCCTTTATGATCACAAGCCTAAATTTGGATTAGTTTTCATCACATCCCTTGGCATATTTAGTCCATCTTGTTCTTTTTTGGCTTTCATTCTTCATCAGTGTGAAAAAATCAATCACCTTTTTAATTTTTTTTATCTAGTTTCTTCTTCTTCTGAGTCTGGGTCTTTTGTTGTTTTTTCATTCCAAGTAAATCAACTGAATTCTGATCCAGTTTCTTCATCTGGGTTTTCAGCCTTGGTTAACTTTGGCAATTTCAGACATGGGTTGTTGCCTGACAAAAAACAAAGATCCAATGCCCCAACACAATGTCCATAGATCAGTAGAAACAACAACAGCAACTGTTCATCAACAGAGACACCAGGAACCTGTTAGACCTGCACCGGTTCAACCCCAAGTCTACCACATCCCACAAAAGCCAGGGACTCAAACACAATGGAAGCCGCCTGCTCCGGCACCAAGCCCCAAGCCTGCCCCGAAAACCGACACCATTCTAGGCAAACCATATGAAGACATAAGGATGCTCTACACGATTGGTAAAGAATTGGGGAAAGGTCAGTTTGGCGTGACTTATCTTTGTACCGAGAATTCAACAGGGAAACAATACGCTTGCAAGACTATATCAAAGAGGAAATTAGTGACCAAGAACGATAGGGAAGACATGAAAAGGGAGGTACAGATTATGCAGCATTTGAGTGGACAACCAAATATTGTGGAGTTCAAAGGTGCTTATGAGGACAAGCTATCTGTTCATCTTGTGATGGAATTGTGTGCTGGTGGTGAGTTGTTTGATAGAATTATTGCTAAGGGACACTATAGTGAAAGGGCTGCGGCTTCTATGTGTAGGGCGATTGTTAATGTTGTCCATGCCTTGTCATTTTATGGGTGTGATGCATAGGGATCTTAAGCCTGAGAACTTCTTGTTGTCTAGCAAGGCTGAGAATGCTCTTTTCAAGGCTACTGATTTCGGGTTGTCGGTGTTCATTGAAGAGGGTAAATTCTTGTCAATCATTTTATAGTTTTTGGTTCTAATTTTCAGGACATTAGCGCATATTCTTCTTGGTTTAGTATGTTCTGCTTGTGGAACTTTATTCTGTGTTAACTACTGTTTCTTTTTCTAGCAATTCTCCATGGTCAGAGCTGGCCAGTGGCCAGACATCATATTTTGTCATGTTAGAATGATAGTGCCATATTTGATCTTGTCTTGGTGTGCAGTGTTTTGCTTAGTTTGGTGACCAGAAACATGCTAGTAATTGCAGTAGCTTTTTAGGCTAGCAGTCCATAATCACATGTTTCATGTGAAATATATGTAAGATTCTATATTTTTTTCCTTAACCCCTAAATAGTATTATGAATTGAAAGAAGAATAAGTCAATTAATCTAAACTTAATTCAAAAATGTTATGGCTAAGATGTCATTTGCTGCTAATTAAGATGGCATGTGAGGTTCACCAATCTGTTTTAACCATCTCTGCTCTAATTAAGTGTCTTCATGTTAATTCACTAATTATTATAGTTATATATATGATATTTTGACTAAAGCATTTTGAATTTCAACTTCTGCTCCTGGCAGCTTCTTTTGTTACTAAATAAAAACCACAAATGAACGTTAACTGAAACTGAGCTTTCTGCATTTTCATCTTGGTTCTTCTCTTATGTTTATGCTGTGATCTTCATGCCAAAGAATAAGTTTCATTTGCATGAAAGTGGAATTTGACCTTTGCACAGCATTTATCTTATATCGAGTATAAACTTGCATGTAAAAACACAAATACAATAGGGATGTGTCATGTGTGTATTCACACCCTTGTTCACAATAACATGTATTATGCTTGGCAGTAATTGGTTTTGAAAATGAATTCTCTATGCAATGAGAGAAAAAAGAAAACGCAACAAATTTCAGGTGCCTTCATGCAGTAATATAACCAATATCTTACTTTTCTTGTTCTTGTTGCCTTTGGCAGGAAAGGTTTATCGGGATATAGTCGGGAGTGCTTACTATGTTGCTCCTGAAGTATTAAAGCGTAGATATGGAAAGGAGATAGATATTTGGAGTGCAGGAGTTATATTGTATATCTTACTCAGTGGTGTTCCTCCATTTTGGGCAGGTAAAATAAAGGTTACTTCCAGAAAATAATATCATTAATTTCCGAAAGCTAACCTGTCATTTTATAAACTCTTTTCTTTTTAGAAACGGAGAAGGGAATATTTGATGCTATTTTGGAAGGAGAAATTGACTTTGAAAGTCAACCATGGCCATCTATTTCGGACAGTGCCAAGGACTTAGTCCGTAGGATGTTAACACAGGACCCAAAAATGCGGATTACTTCTACTCAAGTCCTAGGTACTTAAACCACATAAGTTTTTTTTTAGTTAATCTTTGTTGTAACTTGTAACTATGCAAAATTATGCTCTATATATGCATGTCATACCTATGATTTAGCATAGTTCATGTTAAAGCTTGAGCCAGAGATTGAAATCCTTTGGTTTATGCAGAGCATCCATGGATAAGAGAAGGTGGAAATGCATCAGACAAGCCACTAGACAATGCGGTTCTTTCAAGAATGAAGCAATTCAGAAGAATGAACAAACTAAAGCAACTTGCCTTAAAGGTAAGTTTATATTGATTTATACAGTATTGTTTTCCCCCCTGTAAGTTGGTAGTAAGACAGGTATACGAGATAATTCCATTGGAAATGTGTGATTTGACTCGAACATCTTAATTTAGTTGCCATCTGATAACAAGCCTGCTGGATTATAGGTCATTGCTGAAAATCTTTCCACAGAAGAAATCCAAGGTCTGAAGCATATGTTTGCAAACATTGACACCGACAATAGTGGCACAATCACATATGATGAACTCAAGACTGGATTAGCTCGACTTGGATCAAAGCTCACGGAGGCTGAAGTTCAGCAACTGATGGCAGCTGTAAGATACCTAATGTTTTATATCCTTTTATAATATATCATACGTACTCTATGTCGCTCATGCTCTATGTTTTATATCCTTGGTTATGTGTTGCAGGCTGATGTGGATGGAAATGGTTCTATAGACTACATCGAATTTATCACTGCTACGATGCACAGACATAGGCTTGAAAGTGATGAACATTTGTATAAAGCTTTTCAACATTTTGATAAGGACAACAGCGGGTGAGATTTCTGTACTTCATATAAAATGCATGTTCTTTCTTCTTTTTTGTTGGAATTATCTGTGTCCGATGCATCTCGGGACATAAGTGTGGGGACTTTGAATGTGTTGTACATTCCCTGTGTTAGACACTACTGATATCCAACACTCAGATCCGTGTCCTAGTAGCATAGGATTCGGTTGCTCTGAGTTTGTCGTGTTGGGGCATGCTACATCGGAGATATGGTAGAAATTATTAACTAGTTTGAAACGTTTTGTAGGTATATCACAAGAGATGAGCTAGAAGCTGCCATGAAAGAATATGGAATGGGTGACGACGACACAATCAAGGAAATCATATCTGAAGTTGACACCGATAATGTAAGTTCAGTTTCTACCTTTCGAAGCTCATTTTCTTTTGCATCAGGGTACATTGGTTTTCATTCCTTCCTTCTTTACAGGACGGTAAAATCAACTACGATGAGTTCCGTGACATGATGAGAAGTGGAACTCAACATGGGCAACTCTTTTAGATTTACCGGAATCACAACGAATTTGGTTTAAGATGTTTGCATCACATAAAAGTTGTGTGATTTTGGCTATTTTATCTTCTCCAGTGTAACATATTGGATATGGACATCTTTTTATCAACTTAAATATCCATTGTAGAGACAAATCTATGATGTAAACTTGTATGCAGGGTGGATTGTCAATTCCACATCGATATCGACCTATAGTGGTAAAGTTCCATTAAATCATGGTCTTTGTTTTTCTCTTTCACGGACAATGAATCTAGGCAGTGCACATGAATCTGTAGCCTTATCAAAGAAAATTTGGACATAAACGTGGACAAATCCGACGAATGTTCTTATTATTGTTGGAGAAAAGGTTCCTCATTGGTTATTGCAGATTTCTTTCATAAATTCAGTTTTGTCATTTGCTCTGTCTTGGATTTGTCAGTATAAAACTTCCTTTTCATCAATTTGACAAAATTTGTAAGTTGTCTTATGTTCTAATCATTCCTCAACTTCTGGAAAGTTGTGCAACAATGATTCTTAGATCAGAGGCAACGAAATCCTTTTTGTACTATGGCTAAATACCCTTCGATTTAATCTTCTGATATCAACGATCCACATTAAGAAAACATATTACTATGATAAGATTAAATTCGTATATGAGATAATATTTTGATACACATGTTGTATAAATTTTAGTTTATATAGGTTTGTCAAAGTTGTAGCCACAGAGAAGGAAATACATTTGTAAAGAACAAAATAAGTGTAATGTCTGTCTTCGTCATTCGTTCTTTTGTTTTTTTACTGCCCTTTAGCTTCCTTTTTAACCTATGCCTCTCCCTTTGCAAAACCCTGCCATCTCTCAAGTTCCTTGTATCAATTTTTTCTACATGTAAGCTTCTTTGAATTGAAAAAAAATAAAGCATATTTATTTTCACTGTTTTTTTTTTTGGGTACTATTTGTGCAAATTTTATGGAAATTGGGGAATTTTTGGATGTTAAAGTGGAGCCGATGATTTTTTTTTTAGAAATCTGCCCATGGAAGATAGAAATAGTTATTCCAAGAGAAGCAGGGATGTACTATGGAGGTCCTTGAGAGATGGGGATTTTGAGGAAGAAGATGTATGGGCAGTTCCAAAGGAAAGTAAAGATTCAAGTTTCAAAGCTGGCCAATCCATTGAATCTTCCAATATTGCTGTTACAAGACATCTCCCAAATGCTGAAAGAATGATCCCAACATCTTTGTCTGCAATTAGTAATGTCGGCTGCACTTGTCGTTCTACTTCTGCTACTCCTGATGATGGGGCTAATGGTGTTGTTAAGCAGCAATCAGTTCCTGTAAGCATCCCTGATTGGTCAAAGGTCTCTACAAAGATGAGGAATGGTTCATGGCATGACGATGATGAAGACGACGACGATGCAGGCGACGATGATGATGATTATAATACCAAGTTTCCAGCACATGAAATCATTGCCAGGAGCCAGATTCCATCTTTCTCAGTGTTTGAAGGCGTTGGTAGAGAACTCAAAGGGGGGGATTTGAGGAAAGTGAGAAATGCTGTCCTAACAAAAACAGGTTTCCTCGAATAATATTCATCAATGGTAATCATGTCATTGTGTTTTTGTATCATGTTGAATCAATTTTGCAGAGTTGAGAGCTAGTGTCACATAAGCCAGAAACAGAACCACCTTCTCAATCAATTCCGACAAGTGTGCAATATCAAACAAAGCAACTATGCAAGGACATGGCTTTGCTAAGTACCAAAAATTGGGACCCTTACAGCAATTGAGGATGTTCCTTTCAAAATAAAAACACTGCAACTCCGTTCAATGAATTAGGTTTCGCTTGTTCCTTTCTCTGCTTTCTGTCACCGCCATTAGTGAACTCGACATGCATATTGTTATACATATTTTCAGAAATAAAGCATGAATCTCACGTGCCATTGTATATTAAAATTTATGTTAACCGACCAACAACAAGGTCTAATGAAAAAATAATACGTATACAAATTTCACATATTATGAAAAAAATATAGAAATAACATTTTATCAAATACATTATTATTACATCAATGCTTTTGATCATCATTTTTCTCATTTAACAACTATGATTACGTTTGTATCAACAAACAACAAACTCTATAATTAATATTTTCTTGAATATTTTTAATGCGGTCTCTAATGATATTTGTTCTATTTTAGTTTTAATAAACTATACTTAGGGTTGGACGTTCGATCGAGTTGAGTCGAAAAAATTCGAATTATTCGAGTTTGCAAGTCCTATTTTACGATTCAAACTTTATTTGAATTTTTTTCGAATCAAGTTTATAAAATTCAAGTCGAGTCGAATTGAGTCATGTTTTTGAGTTTATATACAAATTTAATTGTAATTATTTATAATGTTATAATACATATTGATTCCAATTTCAACAGCTTTTTATATGCATATACGTTATACATTTATATTTCTTCATATTTTCACATGTGATATACATAATATATCATGTAAAATTAACAGACTCGACTCAAATATGAAAACTAATCAACTAATTACTAAAAATTTCGAGTTATTCAAGTTTCCATTTCATAACTCAAAATTTATTTGAAATTTTTTCGAGACAAGTCAAAACGAATCGATTTTTTTCGCCTCGAGTCGAATAATTTAATTTTTTGAGTCGAGTCGAATTTTACCCACCTCTACATATACTTGAGCTCAAGTCTCCTAAAATTCACTGAAATCATAAAATTCACTGAAATCATTCTTTGAATTCAACGTTATAATTGTAACAGACCCAACCTGTCCAGGCCTTAACTGAACCGGCCCAAACCAAATAAACCCAGACACAGACCCATTACCCCTAAACCGAACCCTAACCCGATTACAACCCATGACCCAAACCAAAAAAACCCTAATCCCTAAATTATTAACCCTAACTACCACCGCCGGCTCCTCCATTGCCACCGCCGTCGAACTATCATCTTTGCCGGCCACCATTTAGAACCAAAAATCTCAAAAATAAACCCTAAATCCCTAAATCCAGTTTGGATCCTAAAACCCTGAAAAATATATAATAAAAGAAAATAACCCTAACCTAAACCCATCAACCCATCAATACCATACCCTAAATCTGCCACCTCCAACCACCCGGCCATGCCTCAATCTCACCAAAAGCCACAAAATTCAGGATTTTAAATCATCATCAAACCAACCTCTCATTATCCTCTATATAGTAGATTTGTAACAAAAAAAGAGAAGGGAGAGAGTTTTGAGGGATCAGTTCGAAAGAGGGTAAAAAAGGGATTTTATTTCGAAAGTGTAAAGAAGGAAAAATTAATAAAAATTTCTGAAGCTTCAAAGTAAGGCTCTTTCTTTTTGTTTTTGGTTCGAATCCAAAGCTTTTTTTATATTTCGAATAACATATATAAAGAGGTTCGAAGCTTACCGGTTGAGCGACGCTGTAGCCGTCATGAGGCCTCACGGCCGATGGCCGGCATGGACGTGAGGAGCCGCCGTCTGCTTTGGTTTTGGGTTGAGAGGAAATAATATGAAGAGCTTTAGGGTTTTTTATGTTTATACACTTTGATTCGAAATGAAAAATACCCTTATCTTAATGTTTTAAGCCGGCTCAACAAAACGACACCATTTTGGTGCCTAACCCGACGCAGTGACCCGGATTCGGGGAGGATCCGCGTCTTTTGCTTAAGGGGAAATTACCGTGGGAGTCCCTAAAGTTTCAACCCGCTTATGTTTTGTCCATGGTCTAATTGCAGTTTCAGTCATTCTCCTTTATTCCCGTGTCCTTTTCATCCGTTTTTATTTTATTTTCGCATTTCTATTTTGCTTTTGTTCGATTTAGTCACTGTAATTAGTATTTAATTTCTAGCTTATTATTTCCTTTTATTTATGCTTATTTCCTCATGTTTTATATTTGTTTCATTTTAGTCCTATAATATTTGCTATACATGCCATATAATTAAATATTAGTGCATTTTAGTCCTTAATCTTTAGTTTCATGTTGTTTTAGTTTAAATCATGCATTATTATTATTATTATTATTATTATTATTATTATTATTATTATTATTATTATTATTAATATTATTTTACTAAATAGATTATTCTTATGTATTATATATTAATATTACATATATAAGATATACGTGTATATATAGATATATATTTTTTTCCTATGGTTTATATTTTCATGTATAATAAATTTTTATATATTTTATATAATATGTACATATAAGCCTTTATGTATATTTGTAAAAATAAAGTATAATATATTTTTATTACCACATGTATAAAGGTGATTATAAATATTCATTTTGGTAAAATGTGCATATAAAACTACTAACTTAATATATATAGATATATTTTAATAAATAATAAGTATATATTGTACTATAAATATCGTATCTTAAGTATATACATGAAATAAAAAATAAACACTTGTTTTCATAAATATATGTATACATATATAAAATTACTAACTTTAAATATATATAGTTTTTTATAAATATAATTATTAAATATGTTTTACCATAAATATTATATCTTTAAGTATATATATATTTATATGATATATTATAAATTGCATCATAATAATTAGATAAGTTAAAAGATTAAGGTAATATTATGTTGTTTAGGGAGTTCGAGAATTAGTGTCTCGGGCGTAAAGGGATGCGACCTTCTCGATATCCCTAAATAAAAGAATATCCTTAATATTTTAGGATACAATATTTAAGGGAATTTTCTTTTATTTAGAAAATCGAGAAACCATTTCCCGGACGTTAAGGGAAGTGAATTTCTTGGTTATTCTAAATAACAGAACGTTTCTTTAAATATTTAGAACATTTTCATGCATTTAAGAATCGTATTTTAAATTTTATTCGAATTCAGAGTTTCCAACACCAAGACATTAAATAATCGACTAGGTACCAATTTTTGGGTGGTGTGGGGGTGCTCATCCTTCCCCATCCGTAACCGACTCCCGGACATGAAATTTTTCTATCTCTAGTTTTATTTGGTGCCCGGTCTACCATTTTTAAATGATCGGTGGAGACTCCACATTTTAATTTCCAAATTGGGTAGGGCTTTTTAAACAAAAATTAAATAATCGAAAAGAAATTTTTAAAATCAAATAAAAAGTAGCGCCAGACGGATTTGGGTAATTACAGTTGACGACTCCGCTAAGGACCTTTTAAAATAAAAAAAGAGAGTCAAGCCACGAGTCGATTATCTTTTTAGTCTTGGTCGTTGGAAATTGACGAATTTGATTTTAATTTAAAATATGATTCTGTCTTTTAGTTAATAGGACATGCATTTTATTTTTTGTAAATATAACTGCTTTACTTTTACTGCTTAGTATAAGTGAATATAGACATAGAGTGTCAAAAGGTTTGAGAGTTTCTCCTCACAATAGTGCACTTGCATTGCATTCCATGAGCTTTCTACCCGAGCTCCTTCCCTTTTTAAGTGGAAGTATGATACCGCCTTCGTGTGGGTTACCACCGTATAGGTTGGTGAATCGCTTTCGTGATATATTTCTTATGCTTTCGTGTAGGTTACCTCCGTATAGGCATAAGGAATGTATCCCCTGAATTGAACTTGGTCCGTTTGAAGCCTATAATGGGTGAGAATCAGGGGCATTGCTACCTTTAGTAAGGGACAACGAGGACAATTCGGTTACCCTTCCCTAGAACTGAACCTCATGTAATGGACCATAGAAGCCTTGCTCTAGAAATGGAACTCGTTAAAAGTTCAAAGGAGAAACGCTTCTAACCTTTTATCTACTCTATAGATTTATGAATAAACATGCCAGGTAGATATCATGTCGGGTAGGATATTTTTTCTGTGAATAATAATATGCCGGGTAAAAACCATGCCGGGTAGAAAAGCATGACGTGTAGGATTATCTTTTTCAAATAAAGCATGCCTATCAGTAGGTTTTATACTGTTTATTTTATGAAAATTACTTTTTTATCGGTACTAACTCATTTATTTTGTTTGTGCATTGCAGTTACATCGCATGCATTTTCATATTTGCATTTCATCATAATGCATCATCATTTCTCAATCAAGGGGTCTGATTCCATAAATTCCGATCCCAGTCATTCTGGGGTATCCACCTGCATCAGTTTTTTCGCTTGAAGAAGAACTAGAGTAATGGAAAGTCATCTAGCAAGAGTAGAGCAAGCATACGAACACATGAAGAAGGAACTCGAGAAGGCGCAACAAGCAACTCGCGATCATATTGCACAATCACACGTGGATCTGCTAGCTCATATAGCTGCTATGCTAGCCGGCGAAGATCCCAAGAGAAGAAAGGGATTGGTTATAGACCCAAGTGCACTAGAAAAGGCAAAAAATACATACGACCAGACACCGCTGCAAGTGTCGATTCTATTTGAAAAGCAACAAGGTTCTCAAGCAGGGTCTTCATCACATGGAGGGAATAACGCCCAAAACAACTATAATGAACATGTTATCCCTGATCCGAGCATCATCAATAAGATGGGTCAAGCAGGGATCGAGGCGGTCAAGCGGATTAAAAATTTGTTCAAGCGGGTTGAAGAGAAATCCAAAACTGCAGAAGGGGCAAGTGCATCCTGTGAGGTAGATGCAAGAAAATTAAGTCTAGTCCCTAATCTGGTGATACCTTCAAAGTTCAAGATGCCAGAATTTGAAAAGTTTAACATAACAACTCTCCGTCTGCTCACCTTACCATGTTCTGCCGAAGAATGACAGGGTACGTTGGCAACGAGAAACTCTTAATCCATTGCTTCCAAGAAAGCTTAAAAGGGTCTACTGCCAGGTGGTATAACCAATTGAATCGAGACCAGATACAATCATGTAATGATCTGGCCAAAGCCTTTACCAAGCAGTACAAGCATATAACTGACACCGCTCCAGATCGTCTAACACTGCAGAGCATGGAAACGAGGCCCGATGAAAGCTTTCGGCAATATGTGCAAAGGTGGAGAGATGTTGTTATGCAAGTACAACCACCGCTGCTAGAGAAAGAGATAACGCCTACCTTTGTGAGGACTCTGAAAGACCCATTTCTAAAATATATGCTGGGCCATCCAACCAAGAGTTTGGAAGACCTCGTGATATCTGGCGAACTCATTGAAGTGGCTATTAGAGAATGGAAGATTACTAACTCTAGCCAAGAAAAAGATGAGTCAGAAGTTTACATGGTGGGATCTTATTCGACCAGCCGACCTTCGTCCTCACGCCAGCCAAGCTACTCGTCCTCACATAGACTGAAAGCTTCTCAAAAAGTTATCTATCCAATTCCGATGACATATACAGAGCTACTCCCGATGCTTGTAGAAAATGACTTGATAGCCCCGGTCCAGTATAAACTGAAAGAGCCTTTTTACCCAGAAGGATATGATGTCGACGCTGTCTGTGATTATCATATGGGAAGCTCGGGCACACTATAGAAAATTGTGGGGCATTGAGGAACAAGGTGCAGAGCCTAATCGAGAGCGGCACTCTAAAGTTTAACAATGGGGTCCTCATATGAGTTAATTGAAGATTAGAGAAGAATGAATGACCTATAGAGGCTAAATTCTTTTTGTTAGGCCATCGTTGTAACCTAAATCTTTTGAGTAATGCATGAAATTTACCTTTTACCTAGGCCCAAAGGTAAAAAATGAAATCTTTTGCAAGGGCGTGTGATTGTTCAATGCATTCTCCTGTGTTTTATTTGAATAAAAAACAAACAAAATAAAATTTTCAAAATTTAATTCATTCATATTTTTCTAAAAACTTTTGTCTATATTTTCAAAGAACCACATCGGTTCTAACCTGAAAATTGATTCCAAACAGTCTAGAGACACTTAATCCCTCAACTTCATAAAAAAATTTCTCATTTTTGAAAATATTTTTGAAACAAAAAGGTTTCTTGCATCAGAGATATAAGGTACAAAGATCTAAGGCCCATGCCTATTCAAAACAAGAAAGAAATCCTTCAAAGGTATTCAGTCAAAATGACATATGAAAGATATCTGGGGAAACATTCGATTGGACAAAGCCGTCGTTCCCCCAAGAAGATGAAAAGAGACGAGCTTGCAAAGGTCATTCAGCTCAAAATTTTGGATTAAGAAAATAAGAACAAAAAAGATTTTAGGGGCAAGCATTTGCTCGAGAATATCAAAGGATTGAGCTGAACCAAGGGAAGAAAACCCCTAGTAATACATCATGACAAACATAACATTGCATCTTTGCATCACCAAAATGTGACCATGCATCATGAAAGCATACTTAAAGGCATATGCATTATTGCATCTTTTAAACTTGACCATACATCATGACATACATAACATTGCATCCTTGCATCATCGCAAAAAAATGCACATGTATCCTGTTTGCATAAATACAGGAAATAACTTTCAAAAACAAACTATATCCTTGTATAAGGATACTTTTTAAATTTCAATCTTTCCACAAGAATACGTTTCCAAACTTCTGGAGATAAGGATATTTTCCCAAACTCTTGGAAAAATTTTAAAACTCAATCCTTTCATAAGGATATTTTTCCAAACTTCTGGATAATTTTTAAAACCCAATCATTCCATAAGGATATTTTTCCAAATTTCTAGAAAATTTTAAAAAATGTGTTCCATAACTCAATCCTTCCATAAGGATATTTATCCAAACTTTTGGAAAATTTTCAAAACTCAATCCTTCTATAAGGATATTTTTCCAAACTTCTGAAAAATTTCAAAAAAACTGAGTTCCATAACTCAATCCTTCCATAAGGATATTTTTCCAAACTTCTAGAAAATTTTAAAAACTGAGTTCTATAACTTAATCATTCCAAAAGGATATTTATCCAAACTTCTGGAAAATTTTCAAAACTCAATCCTTTCATAAGGATATTTTTTCAAACTTCTGGATAATTTTCAAAACTCAATCCTTCCAAAATGATATTTTTCCAAACTTTTAGAAAATTTCAAAACTCAATCATTCCATAAGGATATTTTTCCAAACTTCTGGAAAATTTTCAAAATTAATCATTCCATAAGGATATCTTTCCAAACTTCTGGAAAATTTTTATAACTCAATCCTTCCAAAAGGATATTTTCAAAAACCGAGTTTCATAACTCAGTCCTTTCACAAGGACATTTTTTTCAAACTTCATCATTTCATAATGATATCTTTTTTTGACAAACTAGATTTCCTATTTCCATCCTTACTTAATGAGAGGTAAAGAAAAGGAAAAAATTCAAGAAAAGAAGAAAAAATTGAAAAAAAAAGAGAGAGAAAGATATGAAGAAATGAGAAAAAAAACCAAGTTGAAAACCCGAAAAGGCATCTAAAAAGAGAAAAGAGGGAGATTAAAAAATAAATGAAAATGAAAATGAGAGATATTTTCATAGTATCCTAGGGATGAACCCAAAAGAGGCACGAGACATTCAAAATAATGATCACATTTATCCCATCTCCCTCGAGTGGCAGCGGAATGAGAACCAAGACGAGTTCATCTCCCTGAAGAGGCAGTGAAATGGACCCGACATAAAGTTTGTCTCCCTGGAGCAGCAGTGGAACCAACTTCACCACATTTATCTCATCTCCCTGGCGGAATGAGAACCAAGAGAGTTCATATCCCTGAAGAGGCAGCGGAATGGACCTGGCCTAGTTTATCTCCATGGAGCTGCAGTGGAGCAAACTTCAGATGTAATCAAGAAATATTTTGTTTGAAAAAAAGAGAAAAATGAAAAAATGAAAAAAAGAAAAAAAAAAGAAAAGAAAAAACAACAAGTTTAAAACCCGAACGGGCGCTTTGAAAAAAACCTTTTTCAAAACATCTCTAAGGTACGAACCCAGAATGAGGCCTTAGACATTCAAATTGAAGCTATACCAGCCGTTCATCTCCCTGAGGTTGCAGTGGAATGGACACAACACCAACATCGTCTCCCTGAAGTCGCAATGGAACGAATTCAACATCAATTTTATATCTCTGAAGTTGCGGTGGAAAGATTGAAGCTACACCCGTTCATATCCCTGAATTTGCAATGGAATGGATACAACACCAACGTCGTCTCCCTAAAGTGGCAGTGGAACGAATTCAGCATCAATTTTATATCCCTGAAGTTGCAGTGGAAAGATTAAAGCTACAACCGTTTATCTCCCTGAAGTTGCAGTGGAATTGACACAACACCAATATCGTCTCCCTGAAGTGGTAGTGGAACGAATACAACATCAATTTTATCTCCCTTAAGTTACAATGGAAAGATTGAAGCTACAGCCGTTTATCTCCCTAGAGTGGCAGTGGAATGGACACAACACGAACATCGTCTCCCTGAAGTGGTAGTGGAACGAATCCAACATCAATTTTATATCCATGAAGTTGCAGTGGAAAAATTAAAGCTACATTGTCTCATCTCCCTGAAGTTGCAGTGGAACAGATAAGAATTACAACGACTGGCCCAATCTCCTTGAACTTCCAATGGAGCGGGTCATTCATTCAACAGAAGATGAAGTTACACCAAAAAAAATCAAAAATAAAAAAATAAAAAACAAAACAAAACAAAAATAAAATAAAAAATAAAAAAAATCAATACAAAAAAGAATGAAGAAAAAAAAGAAAAATTGGCGAGCAAGAAGGCATTTGTTTTCGACCGAGCATCATTGTACTTTGGTAAGTCTCAACCTAGAAAGTAAAGGAGCAGATTGATCGAAGAACTCAACATCCTTAAAGAGCGAAGATCGAAGACCTACTGAAGACCAAAGATCAAAGACAGAAGACCGACATGAAAAAGAGAAGATGAAACCGCACTCATTTTGTTTCCCCAACCCCTATTTTGAAAATTTTGGCTTCCCCAAGAGTGACATGGTGGATCAAGTCAAGAAAAAAAGACTTGCATCAAAAAGAAAGAAGATTTGCTAAAAAAAAAAGACATACGTCAAGAGGAAGAAAGATAAGCTGTACTGAACATGTTGGCTCTCTTTTAGTCTTTGCTCCAATGCCGTTGCACAACAATAAGCAAAGAGGGGAAGCTGTAACAGACCCAACCTGTCCATGCCTTAACTGAACTGGCCCAAACCAAATAAACACAGACCCAAACCTATTACCCCTAAACCGAACCCTAACCCATTACCCCTAAACCAAACCCTAACCCAATTACAACCCATGACCCAAACCAGAAAAACCTTAATCCCTAAATTATTAGCCCTAGCTGCCGTCGTCGGTCTCTTCTATTGCCGCCGCCGTCAAACTATCATTTTTGTCGGCCACCATTTAGAACCAAAAATCCCAAAAATAAACCTTAAAACCCCAAATCCAGTTTGAATCCTAAAAACCTAAAAATATATATAATAAAATAAAATAATCCTAACCTAAACCCATCAACCCATCAATACCATACGCTAAATCTGCCACCCCCAACCACCCGGCCATGCCTCAATCTCACCAAAAGCCACAAAATCTAGGATTTTAAATCATCATCAAACCAACCCCTCCTTATCCTCTACATAGTAGATCTTTAACAAAAAGATAAGTGAGAGAGTTTTGAGGGATCAGTTCGAAAGAAGGTAAAAAAAGGATTTTATTTCAAAAGTGTAAAGAAGGAAAAATCAATAAAATTTTTTGAAGCTTCAAAGTAAGGCTATTTCTTTTTGTTTTTGGTTCGAATCCAAAGCTTTTTTTATATTTCGAATAACATATATAAAGAGGTTCGAAGCTTACCACTTGAGCGCCGCCGTAGCCGCCGCGAGGCCTCATGGTCGATGACCGACGTGGACGTGAGGAGCCGCCGCCTGCTCTGGTTCTGGGTTAAGAGGAAATAATATGAAGAGCTTTAGGGTTTTTTATGTTTATACACTTTGATTCGAAATGAAAAATACCCCTATCTTAATGTTTTAAGCCGACTCAACAAAACGACACTGTTTTGGTGCCTAACCCGATGCAGTGACCCGGATCCGGGGAGGATCCACGTCTTTTGCTAAAGGGGGAAATTATCGTGGCAGTCCCTAAAGTTTCAACCCGCTTATGTTTTGTCCATGGTCTAATTGCAGTTTTAGTCCTTCTCCTTTATTCTTGTGTCCTTTTTCATCCGTTTTTATTTTAATTTCGCATTTCTATTTTGCTTTTTATTCGATTTAGTCACTGTAATTAGTATTTAATTTCCAGCTTATTATTTCCATTTATTTATGCTTATTTCCTCATGTTTTATATTTTTTTCATTTTAGTCCTATAATATTTGCCATACATGCCATATAATTAAATATTAGTGCATTTTAGTCCTTAATCTTTAGTTTCATGTTGTTTTAATTTAAATCATGCATTATTATTATTATTTTACTAAATAGATTATTCTTATGTATTATATATTAATATTACATATATAAGATATATGTATATATATAGATATATATATATATATATATTTCCTATGGTTTATATTTTCATGTATAATAAATTTTTATATATTTTATATAATATGTACATATAAGCCTTTATGTATATTTGTAAAATAAAGTATAATATATTTTTATTACCACATGTATAAAGGTAATTATAAATATTCATTTTGGTAAAATGTGCATATAATATAGATATATATATATATTAATAAATAATAAGTATATATTGTACTATACATATCGTATCTTAAGTATATACATGAAATAAAAAATAAACACTTGTTTTCATAAATATATGTATACATATATAAAATTACTAACTTTAAATATATATAGTTTTTTTATAAATATAATTATTAAATATGTTTTACCATAAATATTATATTTTAAGTATATATATTTATATGATATATTATAAATTGCATCATAATAATTAGATAAGTTAAAAGATTAAGGTAATATTCTGTTATTTAGGGAGTTCGAGAATTAGTGTCCCAGGAGTAAAGGGATGCTACCTTCTCGATATCCGTAAATAAAAGAATATCCTTACCATCTTAGGATACAATATTTAAGAGAATTTTCTTTTATTTAGAAAATCGAGAAACTATTTCCCGGGCGTAAAGGGAAGTGAATTTCTCGGTTATTCTAAATAACGGATCGTTTCTTTAGATATTTAGAACATTTTCATGCATTTAAGAATCATATTTTAAATTTTATTCGAATTTGGAATTTCCAACACCAAGGCATTAAA
Organism: Hibiscus mutabilis; assembly: GCA_019671005.1. NCBI lineage: Eukaryota > Viridiplantae > Streptophyta > Magnoliopsida > Malvales > Malvaceae > Hibiscus > Hibiscus mutabilis. The sequence goes on along the minus strand of CM033751.1, from coordinate 31,073,597 downwards.
TAATCGACTAGGTACCAACTCCCGGACCCGAATTTTTTTTATCTCCGATTTTATTTGGTGTCCGGTCTACCATTTTTAAATGATCGCTGGCGACTCCCCATTTTAATTTTCAAATTGGGCAGGTTTTTTAAACAAAAAATAAATAATCGAAAAGAAATTTTTAAAATCAAATAAAAAGGGAGTACCATACTGATTTATGTGATTACAATAATTAATATTTATCTTACTACTACATTACTTAAAATCACCGCGGCTGTTACTTTATTCTCAATGAAACTAACTTTCACGGTCCATCCAAACATATACTTATTTAACTACAATAAAGTATCAATTTACGTAAAATGATAAATTAGGTCTTTCTATTTTTTTAATTTGTTTTTTACTCCTACAAACAAATGTCAACAAGCGAAACCCAACAATATTGAGTCCAACATTACAAGTTTATTTTTTTAACAAATTCTAGGAAAGTTGTGATCCGAAGACTGAGAGCTCGGAGATCGGCCTTGGCCGTCCGATGCAGTGTTGACGGGCAACAATGGAGCTATCTGGTAATGTAATTCGAATTCAAACCCTAGATCATCATCTGTTACAACAGATGATTGCCTGTTGGAGCCTTCGCCATTGTCGATGTACCAATCAGGGACTGTCATCGCCATGGACGATTGATTTACGTTTGAGTTGCCTTCATGTTTTGTTGTGCTCATAATCTCTTCTTTTGCATTCAGCTCTAAAATGTTGTTTCAAAGAGGAAAAGCAAGAGGAATAGTGAGCAAGAAATAAAGAAAGTCGATAAATTTGGACATGTATTGCTTACACTGTGCAGGAAAAATAAAACATCTACATGGTCAACTCAAAATTTACATACCGAGAATTATTTATATAATTAATATAATAAATAACACGAATATATAAATCAATTTATTATTTCAATCAAATTTTCATCGGCAAAATTAAAAGCATTCAAAGCACACTATTATACGTAGTTTTTACTTTCTAGATGTGTTTTTACTTGTGGGAATTGATATCTCATCATTTCTATAGAAAATTTCAGTCGATCAAATTACATGACTGTCATTACATTCGGATTCAGATTCTATCAGGGACGAACGCAGGATCTTATATTAGGGGACAGACCTATAAAATTCTAAAAGGGTGAACTTATGGTTTAATATGTTGTTTTTGGAAATGTTAAGTGCATGGTATTTGATAAGTCATGATGCTATGATGATGTTTTCAAAGAGTTTTGAAAGTGGTTTTCAAAGTTATGTAAAATGGTTTACTTTCATTGATGATGGTTGTTGTTTGAGCATCCCTCACTAAGCCTAGTGTGCTTACGCTCTCTTTTCCATCAATGCAGAGAATCAAGGTTTGAGGCAACAAGGAAGCAAGGAAAAGAATTTCCAGGACTTGATTTTTCAAAGTACGGGTTGGAATATTGATAAGTAGTAATAATGGCAATGTGTCGTTTGGGGCTTTTGCGAGAGGTTTTGATAAACTCCCTGTTGTTGCAAGTATTGTTTGCTGTTTTGAACTTGTAATAAGTTTTAAAGTGGTTGAGTTGTGACTGGTTTGCTGGTTTGAATGTGGACTAGGAAGCATGCCTCTAGATTCAGTGTATGGGTATGCTAGATAAGGTAGGTTGGTTTATATGGATGTTTTGTTGATGCTTAAGCATGTTGATGATGTTGTATGATGTTATCTTAGAGTTGGAGTGATTTGAATCAAGCCAAAGTGTCATATGTTGGACCTAGAGGTCATTACATGTCTCACCGTACCGGTACGCACCTCAAAGTTTCGGTACGCGGGGATTTGTTCCGGCTCAAAATGCTCAAAATAGCCTAGGCATACCGATACGTCTAGTAACTGTATCGGTACGCATAGCTGGGAAATAGTGAAGGTGTTGGTACACAGACTACTGTTTCGATACGGTCAATGGCTATTGGAATTCGAATTTTCAAAACACACAATGTCGTACCGATACGAGGACCATATCGGTACGCCTTTGAATTTTAGTACCGTTTCGATACAGTAGACACTTGTACCGAAACGCCGACCGTTAATTCTGTTGAGATGCTTTCTGATGTTTTGAATTCCTTGCATTTTGGTCTCTATTTCGTACTTGTGAAATTAAATGAGTTTGAATGGTTATTTTGAGATGTGATTTAACATGAAGGCATGAAATTTGACTAATTGAGGATTGATAACCTTAATTTGGTAAAAGTCTTTTTAAAATTTGGAAATTATGTTTTAGTCCCTAGGAAGCGAAAACGAGCAATTAGATGACAAATTGACACCCGATTGAGTTGTATCTTTAACCACAACATGTATGCTTACCTTAGGATCTAAAGATGCATTTAGATAAAATAAAAAGGAAAAATGAACCGTTTCAATTGTGAATCTTCGGGGTTTGTCTCGGCAAACCCTAATGTAGCTCGCTCGGTTTGGTCTTGCGTCTAGGCCGGGTCAAGGGGGTTACACTTAGTGATGTTATCAAATGAGTCAAATTGCCCACTATTTATAAGCTAAATAGTGAGGGCAAAATCATCATTTTCAAAGCACAATTTACTTCTATTTATAAAATAATTAAATTGTCATAAAATCAATGTTATAATTGAATATTAACAACATAGGATATGTATCAAAAAGTAAGACCGAGGAGCATAACCCATGAATGCGATGAAATGAACTCCTGGGTTGTTGGATACAATCAGGGACGAACCCAGGATTTCATATAGGGGTGCAAACTATCAGTAAGCTATATTAGAAATGTAAGGAGTGCAAAATTATAAGAGTTTAGGGGGTGCAGAATTAAATTATCAATAAAAATATAAAAATATATATAAAATATAGGAGAACTTGAACTTTTTAAGGGGTGCGGCTGCCCCCAAGCTCCCCCTAAACCCGTCTCTGGATACAATAAATAAGATAAAGCAGAGCTTTAATGGAGTTGGAATCAGAACTTCAAGGCCTAAACTACTCCTTCGATCTGTATGTTTCCGTATATGATTATATAGTAACATATTCTTTATTCTTAGCCATTTAAAAGAGTGCATACATTGTAAAAAAACAGTTCGAGTTTATATCTTTTAAAAATAATAAAGGGGTATTTGGCAAACGGCTGGTAGCTTATTGCAGTGATTGGTTTGACCAACTTATTTTATTAGCTGATTTGAGAAACTGATTTGATTAATTATTTATATAAAAGTATTCGATAAAACTTAGCTGATAGCTGATAGCCGATATGGATAAAAAGACAAATAAGGGTATGATACATTTAATTGTTAAGTACATATATTTTTATAATACTTTAGTCTTTATTGGGGGTGAAATTATTCGGATAAAATGCTTTTGACAATGTATTAAAAAATTCCTTAAGAAAGTTAGTGAATATTTTTTAATATTTTTAAAATTTAATATTTATAAATATTAACCTTGTGGAGATTGATGCATACTATTAATCTTGTATAAAATATTAACACTACGATTTTTTCTTCACTTTCATGTTTTGCTATATTTTCTTAACTAAAATATACTTGAGAATCTACAATTAAAAAGTAGAATAATCATTGAAAATAAATTAAAATTACATAAATATTCAAGAAAAGATACATATCCAAACAAGTACAAACAAATCAAGATTAAATTTTATGGCAAAGACGTAATTATGAAAATAACAGGGTTAAATATGTCATTTAACATCTTATTTTGCAAATCAGCTCTTCCAATCCGCTAAATTTTCCAACGTCTTCGCTTTTAGCTTATTTTGTACAATCAACTCTTTCAAAAAGGTATTTACCAAATACTAGAAATAAAGAATTTGACTATTAATAAATTATTTGTGCTCAAATAAGCTAAGAGCTCTTCAAAAAGCTGTTTACCAAACATCTCCTAAAATTTAATGAGTTTAAAGATGATGAAGCTGTTTTTTTTTTACTTAAAGATGATGAAGCTACTTAACTATGCATTTGCATGGGAAAAATATATATTGCTAAGATTAATTATTAGAACATTAGAAATGTGACAATTGTCAGCAGGTACTAATAAAAAAAACCCATCAAACAAACACACAAGAACATCCAACGGCTATGAATTATGATGACACGAAGGAATAATAAAATTAGCAATGCATTAATATTTAATAAGAAAAAAAGGTAAATAATCAGTGAACTTTGGTAAATTATTTGATTTGGTAACTAAACTTCCAATTGCTTCAATGTCACCATTAAACTTTGTGATTTGCTTCAATTTGGTTACTAAGCTCTTAACAAGATGACGTGGCAGTTAATAAATTTTGTATAATAACACATCTAGTCCTCTACATTTGCACATTCAAATAATTTAGTACTAATTTAAAAAATAATAATAAATTTAACCATCAATATTTACACATTATTTTAATTTGACACTATTTTTAATTAAAAATAATTTAACCCTAAACCTAGAACCCTTATCCCATAAACACTAAACCCTAAACCTAAAACACCTAAACCCTAACTCTAAACTCTAAACCATAAAAGTTTAAATTTAAGGTTTAGTGTTCAAGGTTTAGTGGTTTATGGTTTTCAAGGCCTATGATTTAGGGTTTAATGTTTAGGGTTAGGGTTTATAGGTTTCATGTTTTGGGTTTATGGTTTTAGATTTAGGGTTTAATGTTTAAGGTTAGAGTTTAGGGGTTTAGATTTATGATTTTAGCGATTAGTGTTTTAGGTTTATGGTTTATGGGTTTGAGGTTTTTAGGTTTGTGTTTATGGATTTGGGGTTTTAGGTTTAGTGTTTTAGATTTAGGGTTTAATTATTTTTAATTAAAAATATGGTCAAGTTAAAATAATATGTAAATATTGAGGGTTAAATTTATTATTATTTTTTGAATTATGACTAAATTGTCTGAATGTGCAATTATGAAGAACTAAATGTGTTATTATACAAAATTTGTTAACTGTCACGTAACTTTTTTAACGTATGTTAAGAGCTCAATGGTCAAATTGAAGCAAATCACAAAATTTAATAGAAACAATGAAACAATGAAACAGTTGAAAGTTTAATTACCAAATTGAATAATTAACTAAAATTTAGTGATCATTTGTAAATTTTACCTTAAAAAAACTTAACTTGAATTATTTTTTTATTTTTTTTAATAACTTAACCTGAATTATTTATATCTAGGATGATGCGCCAATTATTTATATCTGATTTTGTTCACTGATCGGTATCCTCATTCTATTAAGTAAATCCTGCTCAATTTTATATTTAATACTTATTAGAATTAAAATTTAAAAAATATAAATACATAATTAACCTGAAATCATATTTAATAATGAAAAATAAAAAATATTTACATATAACTATATAAATATTAGTATAAACTACTTTAATCTATTTAAAATAATAAAACAGGTTTTTAGGTTGGGATAAATAATATTTAACCAAATATTTTTTTAAAATTTGGTCTCTAAAATTATTTATCGACATTAGTATATGAATTTAGTAATTTTTTATAATTTTGTCTCTAAATTTACATTCCGTCACACATTTTAATCCTTGAAAAAATTTATATTTAAAAACTAAACATTAATTTTATTCTTTTTAACATTCACCGTATTAGTTTATATTATCTAGAGTTCTTCCACCCATAGATCAGAAGATTTTAAACGTTTAAATATTTTCGATCTCACGTCTCTTGTATGTTGTACCAACATTATTTTATATTTTAAACTATCCAAATACGAACCTAAATAAATAGAATATCTTACTCCATAACGTAGACCGCTTATTGTACAACTAGGGTAGGTTTGGGGTGCGGCTAAAAGATGGAAAATTTCGAAACTTTTCTACGAATTGAAAATATTAGACTTTTTAATAATATTTTTTGTTTATTTTTTTGAGTTCTTTTCTCAAATATCGATACTTAATTGTTTTGATAAATTTTCAGTTTAGAATAAAGTATCGAAACTTACAAAATAAGTCTCGATACTTGCAAAAAAACTCAAAAACTAACCAGAAATATTATCAAGATGTCTAACATTTTTAGTTCGAAGACAAATTTTAAAATTTATCGTCTTTAAACCGTACCCTAAATATATCGCACGTTAGACTCGCCGTACATCCTTCGAGGAGTGTTAGACATTAATGTCACGTAGTCCCAGGCGAAACTTCCGATTTTGTACGCTTGCTTCGCATGAGACATTCGATCCTATCAAATTCAAAGGGACATATGGATAATACAAAATGCTTGGAAAAGGTTTCATTCCAAAAATTTGAATGACGGGTTTGTTTTATTATTCCATGTCCAATTTATGATATATTTGTAAAAAAATAAATATATTAAATATATAGCCGTTTTTATTAAATAAAAATATTATATTTTTGTATTAGAATTTAAACTCATACAATATAGAGTTGGATGACATCTTTGATACAATATGTGCACATCTAAGTTAATATTAAAAATCTAAATTCATGTTTAAACTAATAGAATGATTTGATCGGAATAATATTAATAATTTGATGATTTAATAACAAAATTTAAATTTGGGGACCAGTTTAAAAACTGAACCATACTTTGGGGTCGTGTTTCGGAATTAACTCAAAAGAAAACGATTCCCTACAACCCAGTTAGATACAACAGTAGATAAATTCCCGGAGTTGTTTACGAGATGAGACCCTCTTGCGCGCGAGCTCAACCATACGGCCTGGCTGTGGTCCCAAACGCACGATCACCGTCACAGACACCCGCCTTGGCCCTTTCGAGGCTTGTATGGTCGAGGAAGAAAATACCCAATAAAACTCTGGGAAATACCCCTCTCTGTTTCTTTCGTTTTCATATCTACGTCGAGTTATTTGTCCTTAATCCCCTCAGAAACCACCAGGGCCATTAGCTTCGTTCGGTACCCATTTCTCCAAACTATAGCCACAATACGTTGAGAAAACAGACACCACACTATTTGCCTTCTCCATCATCCCCCCCCCCCCTTATCTATTTAGTATATATATACCTTCCATATCGTTACACTGGCAGACCGGGAGAAAGTAGAAATCGGAGAAAAGTTTCAATCTTTGGGTGCGCTCCAGGTGTTCGATTATATGTTTATTAGAAGCTAGAGAGGTTGGGTATTTTGTTGAAGTAGTTTAAAGGGTTTTCTTTTGAATTTTGGGGGTAATACCCAAGGTTAGACATTGTAGACATCACGGCTATACACAAAGTTTCTCGGCCTAGTTTTCATGTCCGAGCTGTACGACGTAAGGGTTGTGTGATCGAGAGAAACCCTTCGCCGCACGGTGGACGTGGAGCTTTGCCTTCTGAAGGCGGTAGTCCTTCCGATCTCCTCTTCCTTGCTGGTGGTGGTATTGTCTTTTAGACTTCACTAGCCTATTTAGCGAGCTTATAATTCTGTAAAATAATAATTTCCAAGAAGCTTGTTTTCAGTTGTCTACGTTGTCGTTGTTTTTGGGTGTTCTTTGTTTGATTTTTTTATTGTAAGAAGCGAAGTATTAGCAAAGATGATGCAGCTCAGTATTAAGAGGGTTCCCACTGTTGTTTCGAATTACCAAAAGGATGAGGCGGAAGAGACTGCTCGCCGGAGCGGTGGATGTGGAAAGAATTGCCTTAGAAGCTGTTGCATTCCAGGTATTTTTTAGATTTACTTTGTAAACATTGCTCGGTTGGATAACTTTTGATAGAAATGAAGTGTAATTGGAACTGGGTTTTGGTTTATAGGAGCAAAACTTCCTTTATATGCTTTCAAGAAGGTGAACAATATTGAGAATGAAAAATATGTGCTTGAAATTGAAAACAAAGAGCCTCCTATTGCTTTTCTTGATTCTCTCGTTCTTGGGGAGGTAAAATTTGCTATTAAGCTTGGTGAATAAGCTTTAAGTTCTTCGTTATGTTTAATGATTGTTGCGCTTACAAATGGTGAGGCTAAAAAATATTTTATGGTTTTATGGTAGTGGGAGGATCGCATGCAAAGAGGGCTCTTTCGATACGATGTCACTGCATGTGAAACCAAGGTCTTATCTAGTGCTCCTTTTCTATTACATTGCTTTACTTGATTATCTGAGTTTGTGGAAACTATAAGCTTTATTGTCAACTGAGTTGTTGTACCATCTAATATGGGTGTGGTTATCATTCTTTAGGTGATTTCTGGTGAATATGGCTTTATTGCCCAGCTGAATGAGGGCCGGCACCTTAAGAAGAGGCCAACTGAGTTCCGTGTTGATAAGGTTCTCCAGCCGTTTGACTGGAACAAGTTCAACTTCACCAAAGTCGGACAAGAAGAGGTGCTTTTCCAGTTTGAAGCAAGTGAAGATGGTGAAGTTCAGTTCTACCCAAAAGCTCCCATTGATGTTGAGAATTCTCCGAGTGTTGTTGCCATAAATGTATGTTAGTCTACTTATTCGAACTACGTAATCAACTAATTGATCAAGACTAGTGCTAGACTCATATGATTTGAGCATTTTTTGTATGCAATTTAACAGGTTAGTCCTATCGAATACGGGCACGTGCTGTTGATCCCTCGAATTCTCGAATGCTTGCCCCAGAGGATTGACCACAAGAGCTTCTTGCTCGCACTCTATATGGCAGCTGAAGCTGGGAATCCGTACTTCAGGTTGGGTTACAACAGCTTGGGTGCATTTGCGACAATCAATCACCTACACTTCCAGGTATCTAACCTCCCAATGGCACTCTTCATGTACTTTAACCGTTAGATATAGTTTATGTGAAATCGGAAGAGAGAGAGAGTGGTTTAATTATTGCAATTGCTGCAGGCCTACTACTTGGCAGTTCCCTTTCCCATTGAGAAAGCTCCTACCAAGAAAATAACCACTTTGAATGATGGTGTGATTATCTCGGAGCTTTTAAATTATCCAGTCAGAGGTCTTGTCTTTGAGGTTGGTAACACTCTCCAAGACTTGTCTGACACTGTGTCAGATGCCTGCATTTGCCTTCAAGATAACAACATACCATACAATTTCCTCATCTCTGATTGTGGGAAGCGAATCTTTCTCCTTCCTCAGGTAACTAACTAGAAGTATGGTTGACACCTTTTTGGGTCATCTCCGTGATAACTATTAGTTCTTACAATCGAATTGCAATATGTAAATTGAACCAACAGTGTTATGCTGAGAAACAAGCTCTTGGGGAAGTGAGTTCAGAGCTCTTGGACACCCAGGTCAACCCAGCTGTGTGGGAAATTAGTGGTCATATGGTGTTGAAAAGGAGGAAGGACTATGATGAGGCATCCGAGGAAAATGCTTGGAGGCTCCTTGCAGAGGTTTCCCTCTCTGATGAGAGGTTCCAAGAAGTGAATGCACTTATCTTCGAAGCCATTGCCGGTGACGAAGATGGCATTGAAAATGCTGCCGAGGTTGAGGAGCGTGATACCGAAGCTCAATCTCTTGAGAAAGAGAATGCCGTAGTCGAAAGCTCCCAGCATGCGATGGTGGTTGGGACACAAGAATGCCTTGTTCAGCAGTAAGGATCAGCATTCAGTAAACAGAACCCTGTTTTGAATTTCTATGGATTATGGCACTTGTAGCCTAAATAAGCAAACTCAGTTTGCACTGTTGTTATCTTCTTTTTTTAAACTGCTATATGCATATTAGCTTCATGGACTTCATTGTATCATGCAAAATGCAATGTAATGCTTGCTGTTATGAGATAATAAATGAACGTCATTGTGTGCTCGCTTTTAATTAATTTTTAATGCATTATTTCACTTAAGTGGAGAAAATATTTTCAATAATTGTATAAATAATGCGTTAAATCTGTAGGTAAGTAATATTTTCCCATCTTTTTGGGAAACTTTGAAAGCAAGTTCTCACTCTGCTGAACTTTGAAGGCCTACTTATCTATTCGTTTATTTCAATTTTATTTTTGTTTTAATTGGTTTTGATGATTAATCGTCGTCAATTTATGTTTAAAGCCATAAGGTGGATTATTGTATGTTTGAATATTGTATTAAAATAATTGATCACATGCTGATTTATAAATGATTTAAAATCTATATCAAACTTAATGAAATAAATAAAATTTTAAGAAATCCATTCAAATCCTTAACTAAAACTATTCCAAAATTGCAATTTAAAGAGAAAAAGACATGATTTTGATTTCATAGGTTAATGTGGATTGAATTTAAACCCACCAACAAAACCACCGAGATTTAAACCCATTTAACCGAATGGAAGCAAAGCGCAAATGCATTAAAGTAGCTTCATTTAAAAGTATGTGTAGACTTGGAACCAAGACTGAACATTTAAACGGCACTTTGTTGCAATCAACAAAGAGAGAAAGCTTCAAACTGCATAAGCTTTACACAAAGAAATCTACCCGAGGTAAGTCTCTGGTTTCGATGCTTATGCATTCGCCTGTTTTTTGATGTTTTTCCCTAAGAAGGAACCGTTTTTCATTAAATTTCCCTGGGGTTTCCTTCCGGCCTCATTTCATTTCGTTTCTTCTTTTACGGCCCGGATTGCTACAAATGAAGTAAACCCATACCCATCTTTAAAAGTCCCACATTTCAAAGAAAAAGCAAAGCTTGGAAGAACTGAAAAACTAAAACTTCACTCCAAGATTCTACATGATTGTGCTTCAAAAGGGTCTTTGAGTTTGGCCAAAGTTGCTCACGGGAAGATAATAAGAATTGGTTTTGTCCCAGATTTGCATTTATGGAACTCTTTAGTGAATGTTTATGAGAAATGTCGGAGCTTTGGATATGCTTATACAGTGCTTGATAGAATGCCTGAAAGGGATGTTGTGTCTTGGACTGCGCTGCTTTCTGGCTTAGTTAATGAAGGTCATGGATATCATGTGTTGGATTTGTATTGTTTTATGAAGAAAGATGGTGTTCTGCCAAATGGGCATTGCTTAGTGACTGCTTTGAAAGCTTGTTCTTTGAGTTCAGTGTTGATTTTTGGGACATTGTTGCACGGGGAAGGTATTAAAGTTGGGGTTTTGTTGGATGTTTTTGTTGGGTCTTCTCTTGTTGATTTTAATGCGAAATGTGGTGAGATGGAACTGGCGGAGAGAGTGTTTGTTTACATGGATAAAAAGAATGTTGTGTCATGGAATGCATTGCTTAATGGATATGCTCTAAAGGGTTATGCAGGGAAGATTTTGAATTTGTTTCAAGGGATGATGGAATCTGAGCTGAGGTGTAGTAAGTTTACTTTGTCGAATGTGCTCAAAAGTTGTACGTACTTGGTAAACTTAAAATGGGGCTTGATTGCACATTCTTTGGTGATTAAGACCGGTTGTGAGCAAGATGAATTTGTGGGTTGTTGCCTTCTTGACATGTATTCAAAATGTGGACTGGCTAAGGATGCACTTATGGTATTTAGAGGTGTTCAAAGACCTGACGTAGTAGCCTGGAGTGCAATGATTGACTGCCTTGATGAGCAAGGCCATATTCAAGAAGCAGCTGAGTTGTTTCGCCTAATGAGACGCGAAGGGGTATGCCCCAATCAGCATACTTTTGCAAGCATTGCTGGTGTAGCCGCGAATTTGAGTGGTCAATTCTATTGTGAAGGCATTCATGCTTGTATACTTAAATATGGATTTGAATCTGAAATCATTTTGAGCAATGCACTTACTGCAATGTATATGAAAACCAGGTCAGTCCAAAAGGGTTGCCAGGTGTTTAAAGAAATGAGTTCTCGGGATTCAGCTTCATGGAATGCACTTCTTTTTGGATCCCATAGTGATAAAACTTGTTATCAAGGACTGAGTATCTTTCACAATATGCTTTCTGAAGGTTTTAAGCCTGATATCTGTACATTTACTAGCATTTTAAGATCTTGTTCGAATCTTTTAAATCTAAAATTTGGACAGCAAGTGCATGTCCATATAATAAAGAATGCTCTGAATGAGGATAATTTAGTGGGAACATCTCTTATTAACTTGTATGCTAAAAATGGATTCTTGGCAGATGCAGAGCTACTTTTTAGTCGATTGATTGAGAGATATTTTTTCGTGGACAGCATTAATTTCTGGTTCTGCTCAAAGTGATCATTCGGAGAAGGCTATCAAGTGCTTCAATCAAATGCAAAGGCAAGGTGTAAAACCCAATGAATTCACTCTTGCTACCTGTTTGAGTAGTTGCTCCAAGATGGCAATGTTGGAAAATGGGCAGTTGCTTCATTCTATGGGGATTAAGACTGGGAATTCAGGTGATGTGTTTGTATCTTCTGCGACTGTAGATATGTATGCCAATTGTGGCTGCATAGAAGAAGCTGAAGCTGCTTTCCAGGGCATGGTGTCGGCAGATACTGTATCATGGAACACAATGTTATTTGGATACTTGCAACATGGCCAAGGATTGAAGGTTTTAGAAACTTTTAGGATGATGATAGATAAAGGCATTGAGCCAGATGAGATTACATTCATAGCAGTTTTATCTGCATGTAGTTATATGGGATTGGTTGGAGAAGGGAAAGAGCACTTCGATGCTTTGACTAATGTTTATGGAATAGAACCTACAATTAAGCATTATGTCTGTATGATCGATATTTTAGGTCGAACTGGAAAGTTTAATGAAGTTGAAAGCTTTATTAATGACATGAAGGTTACATCAAACCCTTTGATTTGGGGACAGTTCTTGGGGCTTGTAGGAGGCATGGAAATGACAAACTTGGTGAAAGTGCTGCGGAGAAACTCTTTGAGCTTGACCCGGGTACAGCCTCCCATTACATATTACTAGCTAATATTTTTGCTGCCAATGGTAAGTGGGAGAAAGTCCAAAGAGTCAGAGCATTGATGACCCGTTGTGGTGTTAAGAAAGAACCTGGGTGTAGTTGGGTGATGGTCAATGGTCAAGTGCACATTTTCAGGTCCGCAAATGGTTTTTATCCAAAACATGATATACATAAGAAATTGAAGGAGCTTGTCGAGAAGGCTATTTCAGCAGTTTACGTGCCTAAAACAGATTATATACTCAATAATGTTGGCGAGGATGAAAAAGTGGAACAGCTCTTTTATCATAGTGAAAGATTAGCTCTTGCTTTTTTCCTGATAAGCATCAACCCTGTGAAAACAATTCGGATATTCAAAATTTTAGCATATGTGATGACTGCCATGATTTTATGAAGCTTGTCTCTGGCTTCATAAAACAGGATATAGTTGTTCGTGATGTGTATTGTTTCCATCACTTCAAAAGTGGCGTTTGTTCATGTCAAGATTAGTGTTTATTTTTCTCTTCATCCAACGAAAAGGTTCGTTCCAGATTAGTTTTCCCCAATATTATACTTTGTAATTTTGTTTGCAGGACTTCAAAGTTTACATGGTAAATGTAAATGCTCATGTTTTGTCCTATTTGTGCTGTTGGTTACTTAATTATGAACTTGTATAGCTGATGCTTGTTTCTTAACTTGCTCATGTTTTTTTTTTTTCTAAAATTGATCTTTTAAATTTGTAACCCCAATCTTCTTAACTCTGATGGTTCCAATGCCGGGTCATCCTTTTTTGAGCTCTGCAGGATCTAGAGGTATCACCTTTTCAAATGATGGCTTCTGGTCTAGGCCACAGCCCGTCAATTACCATCATCACTTATCATTATGAAGTCTGATGTCGTATAGAAGTATAACTTTCCAAGTAAAGGCTTCTTTGTGATTCAAATGGTCCCATGATTTTGTTGAAGGTCTTGTTAAGAAGTGATTAGATTGGCAACAAGATTTGCAAGGTATGGAAATTTTCATGTTTCTTGTTGGTATACTGAGTTACATTGCTTCTTTTTTTAAGCTTGCGATTTATTTATCAGATTTTTTTTCTTTCTATTTTCCATCTGTAAAGGTTTGGCCGATTTTGATTCCATGAAGCAAGCGATATCTTGGAAAATTCATCATGGCTTTGCAGGTTGGTGAATTTGTAGATCTCTAGAATTCTGATAATATTAATTCATTCCCCCCAGGCTGCCAGTCAAATCAAACCTGGATCTCCTGAATCGAGATGATCGGACCATAGAGTTCAGCTTCATCTTTGCATTGCATGTTTGGAGGTTCATTTGAAGATGACATCTGCTTTTTTGTTTGTTCGTCTCCAGAATCATACCTTTGACAGTCCATATTGGATTTGTCAACTTTAATTTGTTGCAGTGAAATTGAAGATCATCAGCACTCGTCCCATCCGACATATGCTTCTGCTTCATTCTACTTCTGGTCACCGTGGATGCTTTGGTCCAGAAGTCTTAACATTCTTCAAAATCAAGTAATTCGATCGAATGCTTTCATGGTTATAAGCTGACGCTTAATTTATAGTTTGCTCGGAGTTTACTCGAAAGGAACACAAATGTCATGTCCGTTACAGAAACCCTTGTTTTGGGGGGTGTCAAAATCTTTGCTTCGCTTTGTTTATGAGACTTTGCAGAGAAAGAACCAAGTATGAAGCTATATTTTGAAATACAAATTATATGATTAATGAAAAATAAAACAAAATGATTGATTATCAAATACAAATTTTATCACTAAATAAAAAGAGACAATTAGCTCATCTCTTAACTTATGTTTCCATTATAAGTTTTGGAAATAACTGCATTATACATAAATTGTAAATTTAATTGTAAATTAGTACTATACATAAATTATGGAATTAGTCCTTGTACTTTAATCTTTAGTCTCTATATCATATATTAGTTGTAGATTTTGTTCATGTTTTCAACTTTATAATTTTAAATCATGTAATTTAATTATATTATTTCTGTAGTATCTAATTCATGGTTAAAATTTCAAATTTTGAAAAGTAAAAGGACTAAAATACACAACTTATACATAATACCATATTCGGTTTTATACATAATCAGTTATTAACATTGTTTTGACCACAAGTCTGTATTCGGTTTTGTGCACATTGTCGTTTCATTCAAGCAACCTTTTTTAAAGAGGCCTTGTCATGCTTTAGCATCCCTTTCTCTCTCGTTCTCGACTCCAAAGCTTGAAGTTTGGTATTCAGAACTGCTACTATTTACGATTCTACCCCTGATCTTTCCCGCCATCCATTTCTCTCCAGGTAAACGAGCTGAGTTATCTTCTAATTCAACTCTGTTAATTTTTGCAATTTAAAACTGACAACCAAATCAAAAGGTTGTGAATTTGATAAACTAATTGGCGCCAACTGTTCGATAAAATTCCCCAGAAGCTTGTGTTTTTGCTTCTTTTTAACAACAAAGAATTTTTTTTCCTTAAACGTTGTTGGGTATTGATAAAAATTCTTTGTCAAGTGTTTGATTTATTATTTCTGGATTTATAGAGGGAAAGAAGAAAAGAAGGTAGAAAAATGCTGCCACAGAGAATTTACTGATAATCCCAAGAAGCTTGCTAACTTGATTGACCTTGTAAATCTTCCTTCTCCGGTTAGTGAATTTGTTGGTCAGTCTCAGATTTCTCGTTTGGGTTTCTTCATGCGCGTTTGGTCTTATATCAAAGAGAATAATCTTCAGGTACTCTTAAGTCTCCCGTTCAAGTTTGCAGTTTGCACCTCTCTGTTTAAAAACTGGTTCTTTCTTTCTCATTTTCCCTCAATCAAATGTTTGTAAATAAATTATGGAGAGGTTTATTCACACATATCTTTTCCTGTTATTTTGCACTCCCTGAAGTTGCATTTAGATTTTTGAATAAGTTTCATGGTTCATTGATAGTCGCGTTTTCCTATTCTTTATTAGCATGTTAGAGTTGGAGTGGAAAGTTGTTGTAATGTTCAGGTAGGGACAAACATCCTTTTTCCCCCTTCATAAAGATTTGTTTTCAAAAGAGCATTTTTATTGTAAGGGGTGTTTTCGATTAAACATGTGGCTTTTTTATGATTTTTTTCGTAAATGGTAATGTTTTATTGCCATTTATGGAGATGTATGTCCATGAAGACAATGATCTCTTCTCTTTGCAAGTCTGCAATTTATGTCCCAGGAAATGTTAATCATGTCTTAGATCATTCTTTTTAAAATAAGAAAGTTTGATGCAACAAGAGGGGAATCATGGGCAGTGCTCTTGTTGCCACCACTTCCTGTAGAGGTTCTTTAATGATTTTATTTGATATTAAGGATTTCTTATGCATGTTTAATTGTTTATTTCGGCTGGCAATTTTGGACTGAGTTCCTAAAGTTTGTGGTTTTTTATTCATAGATTGATTTTGTAAGTTTTAAGTCTTAATGCTGTAGCATATATATATATAAATTTACCTGAACATCTTTCAGTGTGTCACTTTTTCTTGATTAGGATCCAAACAACAAGAATCTTGTTAATTGTGATGAAAAACTGAGGAGTATTTTTTAGGCAAGTCTCGAGTTGAGCTGGCTGAGCTTCCTGCACTTATCAAACTGCATTTTCCTAAAGTGCCAAAATAAGTCAAATGATCAAGTATGCTCCAAAGTGCATCTTCTGTACTTTTTCCTTGAAGACCCTGGCTGCTTTTTGTTCTCTTAAATCAGTTGATTATTATTTGTATATTTCTGATATTTGATAGTTTGGAGTATACTTACAAACCTTTTCTTCGAAGGATCTAAGTTTGCAATGAAGATCAATTTATTGTTTGATCTTATTTCTTACCAGGTCATGTCCAGTTCTATGATGGGAATCTCTTAGAAAACATTTGTTAATCGGATTGTTTGCTCTTCTTATAGAAATATCATGTATTAGATGTTGAAACATTGGATGATACTTTCATGCAACTATTGGCAGATAATCTAGATTGATTTAAAGATGTCAACCAAAATGTTCTTGTGTTTCTTCTGGGGGTGGAGGATTTTTTTTATAGTTGACTTATATATTGATATATTTTCCTGCATGAAATGTAGTTGAAAAAGCAATAATAAGTTATTTGAACAAACCAACATTTCTGCTGTCGGATTGAGAGTGCTTAACTGTGAATGAAGGCGGCACGTGGACCCACATTTTCTGCCTCTTCCTCACTGGATAATTGAACACCGCCGTCTAAACGTACCGCGCCGTAGTGGAACCCAGCCTATCCATTGGATATTTCTCCATCCATTAGATGTTTCTCAACTGGAGGGGTCACCGTACAGAAGTGGATAAGGAAACAAAGCTTGAGAGTGACACTGGCAACCTTAAAATTGGTAAAAAGATAAAGGGATGATGTTCGGTTTGGTTCGGTGACTAAAAGGGGAGTTCAGACAGAAATTTTCAAACATTTATTGAGCAACTAAGGGGAATTGGGGACAGAAATGGTTTTGACTCTGTTGCGGAATGCAATATTTGTGGCTAAAGAGTTGGAAAACAAGAGCCAATGCCTGTTTGGTGGGCTGTTCAGCAACGCTTTTCCGTTTAGCGCTTAAACATAAGCATTGCTGAACAGACAGAAAGTTCAGGGAAATGGATAAACAGGTGGAGTTGTTGCTGTTTATTGAAAATGGAAGAAAAGGGGTTTTGACTGTGACTGACATGTTTTGGTGCTTGTTTATTTAATTATGGATATGTTAGATAAAATTATATTTAATGATGCAATGAATTTGATTTAAATGTTAGTTAAAAGATTTTAATTTGATGATTATATATAATTATAAAATAAAAAAATAAAAATTTATTAAAAGGGAAAAAATAAAAATGATTAAATTCTGTTTTTTAGGAAATATTTGGATTAGGAAAGAGTTGCCAATGAGTAGTCTCAATTTAGGAGAAGATTATTGATATTCCGGGTGAAACAAAGATGTGGAAGATAGTTTTTAGTGTGATTATATGGTAGTATATATATATTTTTTTTATTTAAAAAAATACATATTGCTTAAACTTTAGTCACTTAAAAATGAATAACATTATCTTTTATTGTTGAGACTATTCAATCAGGTCGATCGTGGTTTTTAGTTTATCCTTTTTATCTTCATTTAATTCAATAATTATATCAGCTATAGTTTAAATATATTTTTTGGATTTTTTTTATAAAATTTTAAAAAATATTAATTAAGTTTTAAATTTTGACTATAATTATTTTAAATATTTTAAAAATTAAATTTTATAAAATATATATTTCAAATTATATAGGTTGAAGGTTTTTAAAAATATATTTTTTATATTCTATCATTAATAAATTTTAAATAATAAATTATCAAAATTGAAAAAACTTGATAAAAGAAAACAATAATGGACAAATTTTTTTTTGTTTGTTTTACAAGCTTTTAGTTTTTTTAGGAACTTAGTTTTAGGGTTTCAAAACCTAGTTTAGGGTGTATGATTTAGGATTTTTGGGTGAGTGGGTTTTGAATTTAGGGATTGCAACACAAAAAATTTATAATTTGGGTTTATAGATTAAAACCTTTTGGACACCATCGAAAATTTAATATCTAAATCCTAACCTTTAACCCTAAATCTAACAACTTTTCTAAATTCTAAATCCCTACACCTAAATTCTAAACTCTAAACCCTAAAAACTAAGACCCTAAAATTAAGCCCACCATAAATAATTTTTTTATTTCACCGCTAATAAATAAAAGTTAATTGAAAAATTAAGCTCAGGGCATTTTAAATATTATTCTATTACCATTAGAAAAATATATAAGATAATTAAAATATAATCAAAAAGAAATTTGAGCTTTTTTTATTTTTTTCTAAAATGTCCATTCTCATTGTAAATTTTGTATAACTCCATATTATCCATTTTTTATTAAAATATGGTATATGACTCATACATCTCTCTAAAAAAAAATATTTTTATTTTGAATCTAAAATAGAGAGTTAAATTGAAAAAATACAAACAAATAGATGATATTAATTTATTATTTATTTTTATTAAACAATTTTGATGATAATTGAAAAATAAATTTCTCTTACTATTAAACACAATTGTAAGTCTCTTCTTATATGGAGAAGATTTTCAAATTTAGAGAATAGTGTGAAAAAAAATTAGAAGATTAAGTTGAAAATGATTATAAAGTTTAGAGATCAATTGAATTTTGAAATGAAAAATATTATTTTAAAAGATTAATAGATGATGATGACATTTTAAAAATAAACATGGATGAAAGATGAATTTTACCCTCTTTACAGTTTTTTTTTTTTTTTAAAAAATGAGTATATATTTTTATTTAATTTTGTAATAGGTTTTTATCAAATTTGTCTAAACTAAAACCCTAATCCATAAAATTAAAAAAGTGTTAAAAGGGTTTTAACATCTTTCTTATCTAAGAAAGTTTTTTTTATATAGCAAATTTGAATCTAAATATTTAGAATAAAATTTAACTTTTATCAAGCTGTGAGATGTTTGTATTTTAAACTCAAAACTGACCTAATTTATCAAAAAATATCCCTTCTAAGTCTTCCAAACTCGTTAGTTATGGTCCTATGGATCAAATAATTATCTCTATGCTTAAAATAATATCAAACTGCCGAATAAAAGGGGCGACTCTTTCATCCGACCCCATTTGGGAAAATTTTATCAAATCAACCCATTTTACCTTTTGAGGAGTTGAAGTGTTAAAACCCATTTTAGTATCTTTCTTTATCTTATTGTTTCCTTGATGATTGGAGTAGAAAACATAAAAAAAACTCTTTTTCACATTTGGATGATTTTCCAACTTTCATCAGTATAATGACATCCAATCTGTTTCTTTGAAAGAAAGTGTTAGGATTTATTGAACTAATTTTAATATTCGTTATTTCTTGCTGATTCATGGGTTTCATCTTGCTTCCCATATGCTTCATCATGTTTAATCAACGATTGGGGTTTATTTCGTCAATCGGAAGTTGGGTCTTTGCGACTCTTTTTTCCGACCCCATTTGGAAAATTGTCTCCTTATCAACCCATTTTAAATTAGATGTAATTGGATGAAAACCCATATCAGTGTATCACTATCTTATTGACTCGTTTGATTAACTAGAAATCTCACATTTTGGATGTTTTTAGTTGCAGCAGTATAATGACAGATTATATGTTTATTTGCAGTGTTAGATTATATTGAAAAATTTTAATTAAATTATTTTCTTTTTGATTCTGATTTAATATTGGGCAAAATTTAGGGTTTATCTAAAATTTTAATCAATTTGTTGACTTTTTATTTCTTAAAAATTGAGGGGGAGATTTAATTAAAATTATTTAAAGGTTTTGAAATATAATAAATTTTTAAAATTTTTGAAGACATCATCATTTTTAAACTTTTAAAGGACCAAATGTGCAACTATCCACCACCTGAGGTCATTTGACTAACTACTTCCTTCTTTTTGTACCAGTTGCAGGCACCATTCTTGTAATTGGGTTATCTATTTTACCCTGATTACAAATTTCGGATTGTTTGTAGGTTCTTGAAGCTTTGGGGTCGTTAAAATTCCCGTATATTTATCCTGACCCTGAATCTCGTCAATTGCGTGCTGCCCTTGCTGAAGATTCAGGGATTGAATCTGATTATATTCTTGTCGGTTGTGGCTGTGATGAACTTATTGATCTGATCATGCGGTTAGTACCGGGAAACTTAATTGGCCTAGCTAGCCCATAGTTTCTACTCTCTACGTGGAATCAAGCATTAAGTATTTCTAACTAGTTGCTTTTGTATTTTCGATTAATATTTGTTGCAGATGTGTGCTTGATCCTGGGGACAAGATCTTGGATTGCCCTCCGACCTTTACAATGTATGAATTTGATGCTGGCGTGAACGCAGCACAAGTTATCAAAGGTAGAAAATGTACTTTCCACTAGTTTTACTTTCATATGCATCTGCATTTTGTAATTATCTTTGTTTGCTTCTTTGGCGTGGATTGTTCTCTTGGTAATCCCTAGTTAATCCATGAGTATATAACATTTATGCACTAATGTTATCAGTTGTTTATATTTTCAATCTGCTGTAATATCTATAAACATATTCATATTCTGTGCAGTTCCTAGGAAGCCGGACTTCAGCTTGAATGTAGAAGCCATTGCTGAGGCTTTTGAGCGAGAAAAACCAAAATGCATATTTCTAACTTCTCCAAATAATCCAGATGGAAGGTAAATGTTTTCAATGGCTTTCCTTTTTAAAATCTTAGGGCATTGTCCATTGTGTTATGTTCTATAAGAATGCTGTCTGATTGGCATTTTTTCTAGATGAAATATATTCCTTTATTTGTGTGTGAAAGATGAAATATATTACAATAGGCACAAAAGGTCCTAAACACTAATTTTTTTCTTGTGGAGAATGACGGAAAATTGTTTTATGGAACAGGCTTTCTCATTCCTTTGGATTTATTATACATGACTGTCTTTTATTTTCCTGGTGTTTGATGCTATAATTTAGTATTTTAGTTTCTTCTTTCTGAATCACCTTTAGGTGGTGCTTCCAAATCATTATGGTCTATGGGGATTTAATGAGCTTATGGACTTTATTTTGAATGTGCAATGTTGAAACTGTGACTATATGTTGCTCTGATCTGTTCTTCTATGTACATATTGTTTTGATACCTCCATTTCTTTGTTAATTGGATTTCGGCAGTATAATTAGTGATGAAGTTCTCTTGAAGATCCTTGACATGCCGATATTGGTGGTGCTGGATGAAGCTTACATTGAGTTTTCAGGAATCGAATCTAGAATGCAATGGGTGAAGAACCATGATAACTTAATTGTTCTTCGAACATTTAGCAAAAGAGCCGGTATGCTTCTGATTCTTTTCTCCAATTCTTGAAGTCAAATTTTGCATGAATTTAAATGTTTTCCTTCAATTCTCTTTGGTGGTGCTTCAATTCTTGCCTTCTCCCTTTGCTCGTTACTATCAATCCATACCTTTTTCCTTGCTGGTGCTATGCAACCTGCTAATTAGAACTCCCAACATCATATGTTCTGTAACATTGATCAGAGAATTAGTAGTATGTTTTGAGCTCAAATACAGGAAAAATTTATAAACAAATCTTGCTTTTAGTTTTCTATAAATCACAGTTTGACTTGATTATATTTTTTCACGGTTTTTTTTGATTTATTTGTCAATTGTCCCTCCATAAAATAGTTTTAATCAATACTTTTTCGATTTGCTTATTGCCCTGTGTGAATGTGTGTGAACGTGTACCACCCACCCATCTAAAAAAAGAAAAATAAAATGAAAATTGTTACTGAAAATTAATAACTATTGCAGGTTTAGCTGGGATCCGTGTTGGATATGGGTCATTCCCTTTGAGTATAATTGAGTATTTGTGGAGGGCAAAGCAACCATACAATGTTTCTGTCGCTGCTGAAATTGCTGCATGTGCTGCATTGCAGAACCCTGAGTATCTAGAGGTTCCTACCTTTTTCCTTTTCCCTTTTGAGTTCTTAATATGACTTGGTATTTATTTTAGGTGTCTTTAAAAACTGTTCCAAAGATTTCTAAAAATGGGATTATTTGGGTATCTTGATTCCCTTATGCTTGAAACTCATTTCTAATACTGCTCTGCAAATCTTTTACAAGACGGTGAAAGAAGCTTTGGTACAAGAACGGGATCGACTTTTCAAACTCCTTCAAGAAGTACCATTTCTGAATCCGTATCCTAGCTACTCTAATTTCATTCTATGTGAGGTGACATCTGGAATGGATGCTAAGAAATTGAAGGTACATAAGCTCCACTGTTTTGCTCTCTTTTTATCTTAATAGTTTCAAAAGTATTTTCCAACTCCATTATCATTGCAACTTCACCTTTTGGTCATAATTCAGAATAACTGGGAATAAATTTCTTTTGTAACACAATTTTATGAACGATCCATAAAAATGCATCTTCTTATCATAATAATCTCTACAGGATGACCTGTCGAAAATGGGTGTGATGGTCCGTCACTATAACAACAAAGAGTTGAAGGGCTACATCCGTGTGACTGCCGGGAAGCCTGAGCACACAAATGCTTTAATGGAGGGCTTGAAGCGTCTGTCTTGATATCATTTCCTTTCAAAACGTTGCAAGTGACACGAGACTCTTCATTAGAGTTTTTCTTTGAAACAACTCTTTATTTAATAAAATTATAATTATGAACACCAAATCAAAATGCAGGTGACATTTTCCTGTACATGTTTTTTTATAGCTTTAAAAGTTAAATATGCAAGAAAAAGATTAAAAGGTATTCCTTTTCTGTAGTGGCATTGATTTAATAGGAGAATTCTGTAAATTTTGAAATAGGGACAAAACTCGTGAAGTTTTGGCTGGCTCAATGCAACCAGACATTATTATTACATTGTAATATAATGTCCCATGTTGATTACATAAGGTAAGGCCTACCAGTCATCTTCATTATCATTATTAGTCTTATTTTGTCATAACATAGATTTTGGGACAACTTATCAATGGTGGAATGATTAAAATTCATACCATTCCCCCACATGCTTCTGTCCATCATTTGGTCAAATATCCATATTTATAGTCCATAATTATGGTAGTTTTAATTAAGTGGTTTTTAAATAAAAATATAATTTTTTGATATAACACTTGTATGTGATTTATTGACGATTAACCCGAATCGAATACTGTAGTTTGTAGAGGATCGTTATAGAGGTGACGCTCTCAATTGAACTTATTTCATTCACAAAGTCCGAGATTTGAACTTTTAACTTGATCTAAGAGATTTAATTTCTCATCTCGTTAGACCAACTAATAATTAGTAAGATTAATAATATTTGCCAAAAAATCTAACCTAACAAGTGGTCTTAGCGGAGAAAAGAGGATGTTATTCGTATTAAGAAATCGGTTTAAATCGCTTTGTCTGTAAGGTGTTTGTGAAATGTACATTGTTAAAGGGTTAAAGAATATATATAAACGAATACGAATACTACCTTATAATCACGTTAAGATTATTAAAAAAATATATCAGCTCAAATTAATTTCTAAAGAATCCATTCTTCTCTAAGTATATACTGAGAGTATAATTATTTTCGTACTTGATTTCTTTCTTTCATTTCTATATCAGTTTTCCACGCAAAACTTTTAAGAAAGTATAATATAATGATTATAGCATTTGTTCCCGACTAAACCTTGGCCGAAATATTTTTTTATATAATTAATTAATTAATTATTGATATTCGATTATCAATGGATTAACTTAGATTAAATATGTATATATTTATATTATAATGTGATCTTTAAATTCAATATGTTTTAATTACAATATCAAAATTTTAATATATAATTTTACTTAATATTTTTTATGATTGATAAAGACAAAAAAACATTTAATCTAATTCACAAACTTAAGGAACAGCACAATAATCGTATAACACACACTAAATTAAATTAGTCAGAAACTTGTGCGAAATGTTTTGTTATTGTAAATATACATTTTTTTCTCATAAAGAAAAAGTTGTTATAGAAGTTTCATTTAGGACAATTATGGATAATTTAAATATTGTCCACAAGTATAATATTATAATCTACTTTGCAAGTCCTACTTCTCCATCTTGGGTTTTATGTCTTTTTATTTAAAATTTGTATGAAATTCGGATTAGACAAGTAATGACATAATTATCCTATCTAAAACACATACAATGAAACAATTATTTGTATTAAGTTGTGAACCATCTAAACATAAAAATTTGAAAGCCAAAGACAAATTCATAAATAAACTAATTTAAAAAAATATATAAGGGACAAAAGTGAATTTTTTTTATCATGTGCTGACATAATTGTGTATTAAATCTTTAAACAACTACAATTTTTTTTTAAGGCGGTGTTTACCTATACCTTTAGTCTCCTAGGATGAGTGATACGCCTTTTTCCAAAAGTACATTTATGGATTGAAAAATTTTTTAACGGCTCCAAATTAACAACGATTAGTAATGGCCACAAACTTTTTAATAGGGTTTAAAATAGATCAATCAGCAAATTAATTTAGATTAAATATTGTATATTTATTATAACAACAAGAAACCAACTACCAACATTCAAAATTTAAAATTTGTTTTAGTGCCTAAATTAAAATGATTTACTAAATCAACTCATTATTGATGACAAAAAAAACATCAATCTAATTCACAAAATTTTGGGTGAACGACAATAATTGTGCAAACACATTAAATTAAATTAAGAGTTTTCATTGTTTGAAATTTTTTGTTATTTAAATAAACATTTTTATTCAAAATACTTTGTTGTTATAAGTCTTGATTTATGGTCATCTCTTTGATCTCGGAAAAAAAAAGAAAGATAAATTAGTGAATTTGTAGAAAATTCTTAGTGTGGATAGCTAAGGTAGTGGATGTATACTTGGTTTAGAAGTCAAACCACTATAAATTATCGTATCAACTTTTTTATTACTTAGCCTTTCATCCACCAAAGTAAAAATCCAATTCACCCCCTCTTGGTTATCTTGGTTGATCGTTCAAGCCTCCCAACATATTATTTTTTTGAAGCAATTTAGCCTTCAACGTTTTATTTTGGGTCAAAATAGCCCCTATGTGAATGAAAACTGTTAGTCAATTGGCGATAAACAACTTGGAATGACTTGGCAGAATGACACGCCAGAAGAAAAAAAATTATATTTTATACATTTTTTTAAATGTATTTTTGATTGATGTTTCATTTTGTAAAAGTCAGCATATTTGCCTATATGACATCAAATAAAAAAGATGTGTATACTAAAATGTAAGTTTGTCACATCATTTATGTTTTTATATATTGTTATTGGTTTTCTAATAGTTTTCATCCGTTGACCCAAAATAAAACGTTAAAGACTAAATTACTTCAAAAAATATGGGCTAAAATGACAATTTAGTCAGACGTTAGGAACATTTTTTTGACATTCTGTTATTTATATTGTTCATACAAATAATTATATCTCCTGCATGAAAATGAAGGACTAAATTTATTTTTAATATATATAATTAAATCAAAATTAAAATTTTTATGTGTTTAATTGAGTCAAAATCAAAACTTCACACACATATATGTATAATTAAAATTTAAGTGTAATATTACAATATTTAAGAAGTTAACATGGTGTAGCTATTATTAATAAATAATAACACCTACTAACAATTAGTTAGTCTAGCGAGATGATACGTTAAGTCTTTTAAATAAGTTTAAAAATTTGAATTTTAACATTATGAATAATAAAAATTGACCGATAGATTATTTACGTTTAAATATTGTTTGAACAAATAATAATAAGTCATACCGATGGTTAAAAAAAAGGAGATATTTTTTTTAATAATGATAATTTGTTTAAGATTGAATTTTGTTTGTTTTAATTAAATCTAATCAAAACTTGACCCATATATAATTAAAATTTGTCTCACCATTTCTTTAATGTTTTCTTATCCATTTTTCAGGTGACGAATTGATACATATAATATGAAATTTTTATTCAAATATAATTTTAAGAGTTTTTTTCTTTAAAATATAATACTTTCTAAAATAATACATTTGTTATAGTACCATAAAAGTCAAATTTAACAGAATTTAATTATGTATAGTGTTTTCTCAAAAAAGCCCTTAAGCACCTTTTTTTGCATCAGACTGTAATTTTTTTTTGAAATTTATTGTTTTGTTTGATTTTGTTGAATCTACTTCTGACTGACCCAGCAAATTCAACATTTTAAAAATTAATTTAAAGAACTTATATTTTAGGTGAAAAATGATAATAAAATATTTATCCATCCTCCTATATATTCTCCTATAAAATTTAACATTTCATTCGTTAAATCAACTGATAATTAATAATTCGATTGAACTTTATTAAAAGCTTGAACAATAATTTAAGATGATTAAAAGATTGGAAGCTGACAGACTGACAGTGTTATCTTCGTAAATAACACAAAAAAAGAGGGTACCTAAGGATTAGAAGAAAACTTATTATAAAGACAAATAAATATGTACAACAGTCCGCATTTATCGTTTCTGTTCTCTGTATCAAAGCTTCTCTCACTCCCACAAACTCATTCTCTGTAAAGATCAAAGCTGTAGATCTGA
Organism: Hibiscus mutabilis; assembly: GCA_019671005.1. Lineage (NCBI taxonomy): Eukaryota > Viridiplantae > Streptophyta > Magnoliopsida > Malvales > Malvaceae > Hibiscus > Hibiscus mutabilis. The sequence continues at coordinate 31,046,785 of CM033751.1, read as the reverse complement.
AAGTAAAATAAAAACCCAGAAATCTTTGCTTAAAATAAGATCTGGGTATGCTTGATTTACTCTTCTTCTCTGTTTCTTTCTTGTCTTTGCTGCATTTTCAGCCTTTTCTTTTTTACTATTGTTTTGTTTTTAATGTGAACAAAGTATGTTTTTTTTTTTTTAGTTGGGTTTAAAGAAATGAAATTGTGAATTTTTAGTGTGGGATTGAATGTTTAGTGAATTTTGAGAAAGAAATGAAATTGTGAAGTTGTTGTTCAAGGCTGAATGTTTGGTGCAAGATTCATGATCTTTTTTTTCCTTGTAAATTTCCATCGGATTATTTTTTATTGGTTTTGAAGTAAGATATTCAAGAACTTTTTGTTGGTTCTTGCAAGAGTTGTTCAAGATTCATATCTTCTCCTTGTAAATTTCCATCAGATTAATTTTTATTGGTTTTGAAGTAAGATATTCAAGAACTTTTTGTTGGTTCTTGCAAGAATTGTTTAAGATTCTTATATTCTCGTAAATTTCAGTATTTGAGCAACCAAAATTTTTTTGCGAGTTTATTTGCTTTGATCAGTTGCACTTTTTACTTCTTTTATGCTATGATCTGAACTCAATAATACTTCCTGCTTGCCTTTTTATTGCATTTTCCGAAGACAAAAACTTCAGAAACATTATCTAGTTTGTTTGCTAAATTTCATTGTTGCAATTTGCAGGTTTTACTGCCTTCAATGTTCTTTTATATCACATCTTTTTACTTTGTAAAGTTTTCTTCTTTTTTTCCCATGATATTTTTATTTACTATAATTCATGAAACTTCTCCTAACTTAATGATTTGGCATTGTTTGTGACTTCTTCTGTTAGGTGTATGTCGTTTAGTCTGGTAAGCTGCTGTTTCTAGCTGCTCATTAAGGTATATACACATAGTTCTCTAGTTCTGGTTTGTTCTTTTCTTGTGTATCGCAAGGTTTAACAGAAAATTGCGGTAATGTCTATTAAATGCTTCCCTTGGTACAGCTAGGTTGAAGTCGAAGAGTAAATGACAGTAATGGATGCACATAACCCTCTTCTAGGAGAAACCACCTGTAGCACTTTACTGCAGAAACTGCAAGTAATGCAACTTCTAACTTTGTTCTCTCCTATGAAATCTTTGTTTCTCGTACATATCTGTATGCAGAAATATAGAAGGTAAAATGTCCTGCAATTGATTGAAGGAAATATGGGATGAAGTTGGCGAAAGTGATGAAGAGAGAGACAAGATGCTTCTGCAGATAGAACAAGAGTGCTTGGATGTGTATAAGCGGAAGGTTGAGCTGGCTGCAAAATCAAGAGCAGAACTTCTTTTGACCTTGTCGGATGCCAAACTTGAACTATCCACACTCGTAGCAGCTCTTGGAGACCAAAGTTTTCTTGGCGTCGTGAGTAATCACTTAATTTCACGTTATAATCGTATAGGAAGGTATTACTCTTGGTATGGAAATTAATGTTGTTTATAAGTTTACTGTAGGATACTGTTAAGGCATCAGGGACAATCAAGGAGCAACTTGCTGCTATAGCACCTGTGCTCGAACAGCTGTGGAAACAGAAAGAGGAAAGAGTTAAGGAGTTCTCTGATGTACAATCACAGATTCAGAAGATATGTGGGGAAATTGCTGGGAGCACCAGTGAGCAGACCGGTGCTCCTGCAGTTGATGAGTCTGACTTGTCCCTAAAGAAGTTGAATGAATATCAAGCAAAGCTCCATGAACTTCAAAAAGAGAAGGTAAATTCATTGTCTTATATATTCTGGCATCAAGTCTTTATGTGCATCAATACCCCCTAACTTCTCATTGCATTGCAGAGTGATCGGCTGCATAAAGTCCTTGATTTTGTTGGCACTGTACATGATCTCTGTGCTGTCCTCAGAGTGGACTTCTTTAGTACTATAACTGAAGTTCATCCAAGCTTAGATGAAGCCACATGTGTGCAGTCAAAAAGCATCAGCAATGACACACTATTAAGGTTGGCGAAGACAGTCTCAGATTTAAATGAAGATAAGAAGCAGAGGCTTTGTAAGGTATTTCTGTTGTATATAGTAGTTATTTTCTAGTGCAAATGTACTCCCGATTTCTCTTCTTGATACTGTCAGTGTTAGACATAGCTATATGACGGATGACCTAATGGATGCATCTTTATTACGGACATAAAAATGAGCTTCATCCTATATTCAACTTTATACCTCTATTCCAAGGAGTTATCATATTAAATCTACATGTTCCACTTTTGACAGCTTCAAGAGTTGGCAACTAAGCTAATTGATCTTTGGAATTTGATGGACACTCCCGGAGATGAAAGGAGATTATTCAACCATGTTACCTGCAATATCTCTGCTTCAGTTGATGAAGTGACTGTTCCTGGTGCTCTTGCTCTGGATCTGATTGAACAAGTAATCAAGTTTCTCAGTTGGTTGTTTAAGTTTGAGTGAGAACAGTTGCTTACTTGTATTTATTTTCTTTTCTCTTGAAGGCAGAGGTAGAAGTTGAAAGGCTTGATCAGCTAAAGTCAAGTAGAATGAAGGAACTTGCTTTCAAAAGGCAAGTGGAGCTCGAGGAGATATTTGCCCATGCTCATATAGAGATAAATCCAGAGGCTGCTAGGGAGAAAATTATGGCTCTGATTGATTCTGGGAATGTTGAGCCTGCTGAGTTACTAGCTGACATGGATAACCAGATCGCAAAAGCAAAAGAAGAAGCCGTTAGTAGAAAAGAAATATTGGATAGGGTTGAAAAATGGATGTCATCTTGTGAAGAAGAAAGTTGGCTTGACGACTACAATCGGGTACTTATCACTTCTCCCTCAACCTTGCTTTCTCTCCGGCTTCTTGGTCCCACCTCTCTCTCTCCCTTTCTTGGTGGGACCGATGAGTGTATTGATTTGCAATTTTGCAGTTGAGGATACCAGCAACTATTCTGATAATGTGTGCAACCTTTTCATCCTAACATGATATAATTGAGAATGTGGCCTGAAGTGGTTGGTTTTACAAGTCCTCTTGACTCTGATCCTTGAATCCGCTAACTTATTTATTTTGATCATCCCTGATAAATATTTTGGATTTGCAATTTATGAATGTTTTTTTTTTTTTCCTTTTTGATGGAATGAATGTTTGCTAGCTTATCAGCTTTTTAAAGATGTATACCCTGTATCTTTATATGGGGAAAAGTATGAAAATAATACTAAAAATGCAGATTTGAAGGTGATCTTCCATGCGAATGCCCTTAACTTATTATCTCTACTTGACACAGTGTTTCAGTTCCACTGAAATTTTCCTGCTGGAACAGGACGATAACAGGTATAATGCAAGCAGGGGTGCACACTTAAATCTCAAGCGTGCTGAGAAAGCTCGTATTCTGGTCAACAAAATTCCAGGTAATGTGCATATACCTTAAGGTGGTCGCTATATGGGACATGGCTAATGCACCCATCTAAAGAGATTAAATGAAATGACCCCACCTGAAAGCAACTATTCATAGTGTCCACTCATTGATGGCATTTTTTCCTTCCGACATTTACATGGTAGAGGAGAATTTCTAGAAATGCTACGACTTTAGATCTGCTTAGCATGCATGTATAGCCAGACTTTTTCTGTATTAACTGGTTTTATTGGCCCATTAGGTATGGTTGACACTCTGGTTGCCAAAACTCGAGCTTGGGAGGAAAAACTGTGGCATAACATTTAAGTATGATGGCGTGCCCCTCCTTGCCATGCTAGATGAATATGCCATGCTCAGGCAAGAAAGGGAAGAAGAGAAAAGAAGGCTTCGGGTAAATTTTTTATTCATTTATTAGTTCTACCTATGAAATAACTGCATGGACCTAGGTAGGAAGGTAAACTAAAAAAGTCTTCAGCTAACATGGTCTTTCAATCTGCATATAAGAACTAAACAGAGTTTTCTACTAAATGTGGGAACTTATAAACCTACAGGATCATAAGAAGTTTGGTGAGCAGCAAAACACAGAACAAGAAGCTTGCTTCAGTCCAAGGTCAACCCCTACTCGATCAGCTGGTACAAAGAAGGTGGTGGGGCCTCGAGCAAATGAAGGAGCCAATGGAACTCCTAGCAGACGGTTGTTACAAGTGCCAATCAAAACGGAAGCAGATCTGCTGGTAAAGATGGGAAGAGGGACAGTATGAGGCTGGCGGCTCCTGCCAATTTTGTTGCCATATCTAAGGAGGATGCTGCGTTCCATGTTTCTGGAACCAATCCAATTCCGGCATCACCCTAATAATAAATTTAGAGGTTTTTCACTGTCTTCTCACTAGTGTTATTACCTGATATTGTTTAGTATATCAGTCTGAAGTTGAAGAGCTTGTTGTAGCAATGTAGTGAGTGACTATAGAGTATACCGTTATTAGATGTGTAATATTGTGATATTTGACATTTTCAAGCTGGTTTCCTATTCGTGTCTGTTAGGATATTTGTTTTGATATAATAATTGAAAAATAGTTTTGGACTTAATTGAAAAGGTTTCAAAAGTGTTTCTAAGTTCAAACAACTTGAAAATAAATTTGAGAAGTTTTTGAGAGGTTTTGGAAATGTTTTAAACGTTTTAAAGTAGCCAAACTCAAGTTTTCAAGTTTTACCGTATCGATATCGATTAACCTTCAGATCGATACACCTTAGGGTTTCAGCTACAATAATTTTCTAGAACCGAAAACCCATATCGATACAGGCTTATGCGTATCAATACGGTGAGGGTCGTATCGATACACTTCAAAGGCATATCGATACCCTATGTTTTCAAATCCCAACGGATAGTTTTTTAAACCCCAACGGCTATTTTACCTATAGTGTATCGATACACTTCAAAGGTGTATCAATACACTCCAGAGGTGTATCCATACACCCGTATCGATACAATTCATAGGTGTATCGATACACCAAGGGTGAAGAGCATAACGGCTAGTTTCTGAAGAACGCGTATCGATACGGCAACACCGTATCGTTGATTGACTCCTCGTCGTGTATTTTTGTGGGAAATAAAGTCTTCAACGGCTCCAAATCATCCCCAACGGTCTTCAACGGCTAGAAACTCAATTGAGAATATAAAAGCCCCCAAGAAGCATCTGAAGAAGCTAATGATCAAATTGCCAACATCTATTATGATTGTAATCAAGTCTTAGTGCTATAATTCTCATTCTTTGTATAGACAATACTTGTGAGCTTAAATGTCATTATATGCTCAAGTGTATTAGGATTTGGGTGAGAGCTTAAAGAGTGCAAACACATACCTTGTAGAGAGAATTTCTTATTTGCTTTGTTTTTCTCTTTTTTAAAGAGGGTTTACTCAAGCTTTGGGGTAGAAGCTTTGAGTGTGTAACGGTTGCCTCCTAAGCCTAGAAAAATGGAAGAAATTAATAGTGAATTTGGGAAATCCTTAGTAAGGGAAGCTAAGGTAGTGGATGTAGGCTTTGGTTAGAAAGCCGAACCACTCTAAATCATTGTGTTAATTTTTTTTTTATCTTTTTGCTTCCACCTCCAACACCCAAAAATCAACTTCTCCACCACTTGGCAAGCAATTTCGGTTGAAGGAATTCGAGTCCAACAATTGGTATCAAAGCGAGGCTCAATCGAGAAGGTTTAACCACCTATTGAGACGATCTGAAAGCTCGATCAACTAACAAGTCAATCGGAGATAAATGACGCAATCCATCGACAAGCCACATTTTTTTGACGAGACCAACTATGCTTATTGGGAGACTAGAATGATGTTCTTCATCAAGGCCAGAGATTACAAGCTTTGGGACATTGTTGAAGATGGTCCATAAGTACCACAAAGATGCAAGGCATGATGGAATGCGGATGATCGCAAGAAGATGAAGCTAAATTGCAAGGCTTTGCACATTTTCTTTTGTGCATTTAGCCCCAATATCTATGAGAATATGTCTTATTGTGAAGATTCCAAGGAAGTTTGCGACAAGCTTGAAGTCGTGTACGAGGGAACAAATGAAGTAAAGGAGACCAAAATCAGCCTCCTCAACCTTGAGTATGAGAACTTCAAGATGGAACCGGAAGAAGATATCACGAAGATGTTCGATAGATTCTCCACCATCACCAATAGACTCAAAGGCTATGGAGAAATCATTCTAGAAGAAAAGCTTATTCGAAAGCTTATCTACTCTCTTCCCGAGTCATGGGACTCAAAGAAGACCGCCATCATCGAAGCCAAAAATCTTAAAGTTCTAAAGTTAGATGAGTTCATGGGGTCTCTTCTCACTCATGAAATCATGAAGAAAAGAAAAGAAGGGGAGAAAAAGAAGGAAGAGATAAAAAAGATGGAGAAGAAAAAAATTATGGAGCTAGGCATTAATGTGAATGCCATTGCTCTTGAATCCTCCAAAAGCAACCGAGAAGAATCAAGTGGGGAGGAAAGTGAAGATGAAGAGATGGCCTATCTCTGCAAGGAATTGGCCCGATTCATGAAGAGCAACAAAGAAGAATCCAAGCATGAATCGAAGAAGAAGATGGTGGATTCCCCCAAGTGCTCGAAATGCAAGAAGAAGAGGCACACCAAATATGATTGCCCTCGCTTCAACACGAATGGATCATCATCAAAGAAAGCATATGTGGCTACATGGAGTGATGAAAACTCCACCGATGAAGATGAGATAGCCCACCTATGCATGATGGCCCTTCAAGAGGATAAGGTAACTTCTAACTCATCTATTTCTAATTCTTATACTTTTGATGAGTTGCAAGATGCCTATGACCAATTGATTTTTGAATTTAAAGCCTCATTTTCAAAGAACAAAAAGTTAATTTCAAAATTGAAAAATGAAAATGATTTGCTTGTGAAAACCAATTTGGAATTTGAAGCAAAATTAAAGAATTTTGAACTTAAAGTTTTGAATTTACAAAATTTGCTTCAAAAGAAAGAAAAAGATCATCAAATTGAAGTAGACGATCTTAAGAAAGAAAAAGATTTGATTTTCAAAGAACTTCAAAAGAAAAATAATTTGGAAAAATCAAATTTTTATATGAGACAATCTAGCGCCCCTATATTTGTAAATGAAAAATGTTTTAGAAGTATTTGGGTCCCAAAAGGACTATCACTTAAACCAAAAATGATGAAATTGAAAAATGGATTCCTAAAGGGACTAAATTATGTGGTACTAATGCCTATGGATCCAAAGCAATTTGGATACCAAAAATCAAATGATTGTCTTTTGTAGGTGTAATGGAGCCTTGATCAACAAATGATAAAAGTGAGGGGAAGCTCTATGCACACAAGGATGAACACTTGAAGAAGGAGGGCTTCACATCCTCCCTTTAGTTCAAATGTGGTAAAATTAGTTGAATTTTATTTATCTTTATTTGATTTATCTTTTTAATTCAACTAGTTTATCATATATGTTGGACTAACATTTGAATGATGCTTGAGTAAGGGGGAGCCAATTTTAAAACAAAACTTATTTTTTGTCAAAAAAAAATTCATTTGAAACTCTCCATTGTTATGAACTTTAAAGTTTTCAAACTTTGGTTTAAACCATTTTTGATATAACAAAAAGGGGATAATGTTTTGAAAAATTAAATTTTCAAATGAATAAGGGGAGCTTATAAGATTTTCATCATTAAATCTCTTATTCAAATCTTATTTTTACTAAGGGGGAGAATCTCAAAAATAATTTTTCAAGTTGGTTTTATTATATCAAAAATGGGGAGATTGTTAGGATATTTGTTTTGATATAATAATTGAAAAATAGTTTTGGACTTAATTGAAAAGGTTTTAAAAGTGTTTCGAAGTTCAAACAACTTGAAAATAAGTTTGAGAAGTTTTTGAGAGGTTTTGAAAATGTTTTAAACGTTTTAAAGTAGCCAAACTCAAGTTTTCAGCACTACCGTACCGATACAGTTATACCCCGTATCGATACATCTTAGGGTTTCAGCTACAGTAATTTTCCAGAACCGAAAACCCGTATCGATACAGGCTTATGCGTATCAATACGGTGAGGGTCGTATCGATACACTTCAAAGGCGTATCGATACCCTATGTTTTCAAATCCCAACGGCTAGTTTTTTAAACCCTCAACGGCTATTTTACCTACAGCGTATCAATACACTTAACAGGTGTATCAATACACGTAGTGTATCAATACACTCTAGAGGTGTATCCATACACCCGTATCGATACAATTCATAGGTGTATCGATACACCAAGGGTGAAGAGCATAACGGCTAGTTTTTGAAGAACGTGTATCGATACAGCAACACCGTGTATCAATACGGTTGACCCCAGAACTGTATTTTTGCGGGAAATAAAGTCTCAAACGACTTCAAATCATCTCCAACGGCTAGAAACTCAATTGGAGTATAAAAGCCCTCAATAAGCATCTGAAGAAGCTAATGATCAAATTGCCAACATCTATTATGATTGTAATCAAGTCTTAGTGCTTTAATTCCCATTCTTTGTATAGACAATACTTGTGAGCTTAAATGTCATTATATGCTCAAGTGTATTAGGATTTGGGTGAGAGCTTAAAGAGTGAAACACATACCTTGTAGAGAGGATTTCTTGTTTGTTTTGTTTTTCTCTTTTTCAAAGAGGGTTTACTCAAGCTTTGGGGTAGAAGCTTTGAGTGTGTAACGGTTGCCTCCTAAGCCTAGAAAAAGGGAAGAAATTCATAGTGAATTTGGGAAATCCTTAGTGGGGAAGCTAAGGTAGTGGATGTAGGCTTTGGTTAGAAAGTCGAACCACTATAAATCATTGTGTTAATTTTTCTATCTTTTTGCTTCCACCACCAACACCCAAAAATCGACTTCTCCCCCACTTGACAAGCAAATTCAGTTGATTTATCGAGCCTAACAGTGTCTCATTAGCCGTGTGATATTGTGATTTTTGGCCAAACTGGTTTTCCATTATTGATTTTGGCATTGATTATGAAAATTGCGGTGGAAAAGTTATTTTAAAAAGTATCGTAGGAAAGTGATTTTAAAAAGTTGGGTTTAAGAATTTAGTGTTTGGTATTGTTGTCAAAAAGTGTTAGAAAGATAAAATATCTATTTTAGACATGTTGTCAAAAAGTGTTCTTAGAAAAAGTGAAAGTTGGATTTAAAAATTAGGCTTAAATGAAAAATAAGTGCCCAAACTATACATTTTTTGAACTTTATGTGCTTAAAGTATTTTTTGCTAAAAATAGGTGCCTAAAATTTACACCGTTACAATTTTAGGTACCCGATAGTTAACTACTGTTAAAAAAATCGTTAACCAATCAATTCTTGACACGCGGCATGTTCATTTTTTTAAATTAAAAATTTAAAGCATTTTTTACTCAAAAATTTTAAATTTTTAGAAATTCTCAATTTTTTACAAAACAGTCCCTAAATCCCTAAAAATTCTTAAACCCGAACTCTCAAATTGCCTCCGCTTTCGCCGCCGATGGCCGCCCCTGAGCAACCTCTTCGGTCGCCGGACCTAGCCGGTCATTTCTCTCAACAATGCGTCGCCGAAAACGACCAACAGTGGCATGTCAGACGAACGTCGATTTCACGTTCGACGTTCGGCTGACATGCTGTTCGTCGTTTCTGACGACTCCATGTTGAGAAAAATGACTAACTAGATTCGGCGACTGAAGATGTGTGCTCAGGGGAGAACATCAACGATGGAAGCAGCGACGATTTGAGGGTTCAAGTTTAAGATTTTTAGGGATTTAAGGATTGTTTTGTAAAAATTGAGTTTTGGGATTTTTTTAAAATATTAAAAAATTGATTCTTCAAAAAAAATTTTAAAAAATCAAATAAACATGCCACGTGTCAAGCATTGATTGGTTAACGATTTTTTTTAACGATAGTTAACCACCGGCACCTAAAATTGTAATGGTGTAAACTTTAGGCACCTATTTTTAGCAAAAAAATACTATAAACACTTAAAGTTCAAAAGTTGTATAGTTTAGACACTTATTTTTCATTTAAGCTTAAAAATTAATAAAGGTTAAACTTACAGGATTTTCAACCCCAAAAGCTATTTATAATTTTTGGATTTAGGTCAATAATCACTTTTCAAAAGTGACTTTTATATTAAAATCAAGTGTTTTTCATTGATTATTAGGTGGAGAAATGATTTTAGCCCTCCAAACTCATGAGAATCGGGGCTTGAATCTTCGTGAAAAGAAGGGAAACAATAAAGAAACAAGAAAACACAAATTGTTCCGGAGGAGATTGCTCGGTTTTGTTCCAAACAACTGAAATGACTCGAAATTTGTTATAACAGGAAAAAAACACTTTTTTCTCCTCTCTATTGTTGTAATCTCTTTTCATTTTGCAATGAAATTTACAGAACTTTAAAGGACAACAAACAAGCCAAAAAGTTTCAACATAACAATGAACTATAACACAGTAATATTCTTTTTGAGCTTTTACTTGTACATAATTTATGTACTTGACAATTAACACAGTCAAATTTAGTATGAACATCAAGCATTCAAGCCACTACTAATGAATTGGTTAACTGATCATGTCTGTCTGTCACGTAGCTCAAATCACTGTGAACTATAACCCTTGAATCGAGTTGGATGATTTCAGCATTCTTAAGTGTAAAACCATGGGGAACTGGCAAAGGGAACCCATCTCTAAGATGTAAGTTCAGATATGGCATGAAGAAGGTTTTGAGGATGGTTGATATTTCAGCCTAAAACAACAATTCACCAGACTTTTCATTAGATGCATAAAAATGATTAATTATTTTCAGTACATCAGAATTCAGGAGTCACAATGGTTTTAAGCAAAATCTTGCTCGGCATGGTTCGATTGTGATTCAAAAGTGCTTCTATGCGTTTGTATACTGAAAACATGGAATACCAGATTGAAAGAGGATCGAAATGGATAATACCTGAACAAGCTGCATGTGAAGATCACCGATATTGCTCCATGCCAAAGATGCTGTGAAGTCGATTAGTCTAATGCTACCAGCAAGATTGTTCCTATGTATTTCAGCAGAACATGATGCATCAATCACCTGCATATAATTGTTACAATCATAACCGCCCAAGAGCTTGCTAAAATGATCAAAATAAAACCGGCTTCCTGAGTTCAATGAGGTGATAAATAAATGAAGTAAAAGATGGAAGTCATATTGCATACTAATGAGACGCAAGCGACTGGCACGACTTCATTGGAATTTAAGACCTCGAAAATCAAATCTGCATAAATGGCTGTGTTGATATCATGATCTGCAACTTGTATGATTGGTGGAGAAGTTACTGTCATATGAAGATTCATATCATCATCTGGATATTTCTCATACAGTTGAGGTATAATATTTCTCCATCCGTCAGTGTTCATCAATGACTCGGGTATTTCGTCAACAGTCCAATGCATATAATCCCCCTGACCACCAAAAGAACATATATCCATTTGTTTAACCATCCAATTGACATCAAGTTACATTTTAGATGCAATTTTCTGCAATCTCCATATACTTTCAATCAAAGCTAAGTTATTTCTATGAAGTTCGAAGATGATTGCAGGTTTCACACCATAGAAACTTACATTGAAGTACACTGATGCAGCAGACTCAAAAACTTTTTCATGTAAAGAGATTTCAACCATCTTTGCTAAACCATTGCCGGAAAGGAAATTTTGTGATCTTTTATGGTAATGGTTTGAAACTGAAATTTCATTTGCTCCATTGAATAAGCCATTAATTTCAAGCTCCACGGAAGAATTAGTTAACAAAGGGTCATCCATGAACGTAACATTCAATGCAACAACACTATTAACGTGCAGTTGTTTCGGAATTGACTGCAACTTCGAGTCAAGTTTTATTATTCCTTTCTGGATGTTCTTGGCAATAGCATCTTCAACTGAAGACACTATTTTCCCTTGGAAAGCATCAATGATCCTGGACAATGTGTTGAATAAATACAATAAGTATCATAACAGGAATGATATGGATCTCAAACAGAATTTAAAGATCAAAATGGGAATCCTCCAAGAATCAGATGTTTATACTAAAACCTAAAAGGTTGAGATATAAGTTCATTAATTTATGCATATTACAAACAATTTATCAAATAGAATAGTGTCCGACTATGTTACTCGGACTTTGGTGTGAGGGTTCTAGGCGAGTAAATCCTAATACCCATGTTTGAAAATATGTCATACACAAATACCTTAAGAGAAATAAAGAATCGGAACAACATAGATTACAAATAGGCAATGATAGCATACCCTTGATAAAGCCAAGAAGCTCCACCATCTACATTTATGGAGATATCTTTCACATGGCATCCATGGTCCAATAATAATAGCTTGAGAGTTCCTTCTTCGTTTATAATAGCCGCATTAAGCCCCACCTCCATGCCTAGAACCTATGAACCAGCAAGTATAAACAATAAGTTTACAAAGCATCTTAACAATCAAAATTATAAATGGACATTAATTTGCTACTGGTTCTTTTAGTATTTGTTATATGACTATGACAAAGGCAAAGATTAGGATAATGGATAAGCATAGGGGTGGGCCGGTGGGGTGTAACTGAGCCAGGAAGATTCAAGCTTAAATTGTAAGAAATGAACTCAATGTTCATGCTTGACTTCAACTGGATTATTTACACATGAACTTGAGTTCGAGTTCGAATTGAGATTTTTGAAAACTGATTGAAAAAAAAAGGTTAGTAGACTTATGAATTATTCAAGTCAAGCAAAATAACAAAGATACAACTAAATCAACCGTACCAATTATCTTGTTCTTTCAAAGTTATCACAAAAGTTGAAAGTCAATGTGGAAAAGGTGTTATTCCATACCTCAACAGTTGCAGTTCCATGATCAGAAATAGTGATTACCCAATTTTTGTAAGAATATTTCCACTTCATTCTCAAATTAGCAGTAGCACCAGAAGCAATAAAAACTATACCAGAGTCTCCAGTTTCAACCGAGGAAGAAGGAAAATCAACACTGTAAATCACGATATCAGAAAGACCCAGATGAACTTTACCAATAAGTGGGATTTTTACAGACTTTTCAATATTAGACAGGTGAAGTGGAACCATAGAAGAAACAGCTTTCTCAATCAGCAAATCTTTAGCAAAATCAAGACCCTTTTTGGATAGAACACCAGATATGTATCCTTCTTGGTGGGATTCAACAAGGGTATTTGCAGGAAGGAGCAGAAACGAAAAAACCATGAAGCATATAGCTTTTTCCATGGATTTTGAAGAGATTTTCATATGGGAAAAAATGGGTTTGACGTTTGAGAGAATATAGCTCTAAGCATGAAAACTCAAAGCTTGATAAACAGACTTACTTGAAGAGTTTTTCTTAGTAAGAACCGAGGAGGGTTACTTCCAAAAGATTGAAACTTTGAAAGCAACAGGTCGAATTATGAGCATTGGTTGATTAATTGGCTTAAAGGCTTTTTGGAAATTTGTTCATTATTTGTTGACCCATAATTTAAGACACTCATAAGAAGATTTCAACAAAGATCAAAGATCCCATGTGTACTCAATTTAACAGTTTATATATTTTTAAGATAACCATGGAAGCATCCAAGCAAAAGATTCGCATACATTAGAGTCAGAAGTACATATTTTTCAGATTTTACAACCTACCGACCATAAAAAAAACATTTCAAAGGCATGGGACTTTGTTTTTATGTTAAAACAAAAAAGCTGCCTGTCAAAAAAAAGAAAATTACAGCTATTCAAAAAAAATTACATTATTTTCATCGAACTAAAAAATTAAACTTCTATTATTGATTATCATTTAGTAATATTTAAATTGATGTTTATTTCTAAGGTAATAAAATATCAAAATATTTAAAATCTACCAAAAATAAATATTATTTTTATTTTATTTTTAAAATTTAGTTTAAATAAAAAAAGTAAAACATAAGTCCTAAAATCTAAAAACAAAATTTTAAACCTAATAAAAATAAATTATGTTTAAAACTCTAAAAAAAACCAACTTTCAATTACATTATTAGTACAATCTTTTGTAAGAACTAAAAATAAACTTCAAAATAGAATTTTATTATTATTATTTATTAAGCTTAATTGTTAAAACTTAAAATTAAAATTGAGTAGAGTTTTGAAATACATCACGTAAATAGATTTACCCCTACTTATTTCAATGGTCCAAATTACACTTTTATTTCCTTCTGATGGTGACGTTAGCTTGAATAAATTTTTCACAATACAATGACAGGTCATTACTAATCTGTGAAAATAGACAATCTTAAGGGAAGGGAAGAGAATCTTTAACCAACTGAAGATGAAGACAGAATGACAGATACTGGAAATAAGAAAAAAAAAAGGTACAATCAACTCAGCCGGTCGAGCCAATCGCCGGATCATTGGCAGACTGAAGAACAAAACTAGAGAGAAAATAGATGCAGATTCATCCAGGGTCATGTATATACGAAACAAAGAAACATGGTATTGGCAGGGCATAATGAATGAGAGCTTCCATGGCCAATGATCTGGTGAAACAAAACCAATTTGAGAAATTCTCATATAAGAATCATAGTTGCAACAAACTCACTCTCCAACTGTTCCTATTTGAATTCTCGTTAAGAATCACTGTCTCTGCTCTTCCTCTTTCCCTCTCTTTCTCTTCAGGAAATAAAATTACAGGGCAATACATCACGCACACAGTTACAACAAGCACACATTGATCAAAGGCAAGCCGAACAATCACAAACTGAAAGTGCATCTCTCACTAATCATCGAGCAGCCTATCGATTGAATATTGTTCTGCTTTTATAGGCGAACACGTGTCAAGTGACTGAAATTCTCTCATCTATAAATTTAAGTGTAATTAAGTAGGAAAGCTAAAGCTTCACATCCGTTTCATAGAAAGTAATCTGGTGCAGGCTTTTTGGCAGGAGTACCTCTTGATTCCTGCATTGATAATGAACTTCAGTAAGCCATTTACATAATCAACTTAACCGACAATGCAAGCGTGATGAGAAGAAAACCTTTGAATAGACAGCACTTGATAAGTTGGTAATATGGTATGGACTATTTGTAACATCTTTCCATGAAAAAATTGAATATGAATAGTTTTCATGCATTTTTTTTTTTGTAATGGGAATCAATTGCAAATTAGTACAAACCTGAGGTGCTGCGTCAAACACGTGAAACTGCTTGTTAAGATTTTCATCCAGCTCAAGAATTGCAGCAACATTACCACATCTGTGCAACATGCAAGAATAAACCTTTAAGCTACAGCACAATGGAATTGAAAATCTCAAGTTGATAATTTACCTATAACAATAATTGGGAGCTGACCAGACCGTAACTATCTGGTTATTAAACATCCATTTGTAACCTTCCATAACCAACTGATGTGCACGGCATATATAGTCGATGTTGTTTGTGTGGTTGAACGAAGTGACAACACTGTCACCAAACAGGAAACCAGCACCACGGGACTCAATCCCCATCCATCAACAATATCCTCAGGGTCAGACCACAACAAGTCACACATGGCACCATCATGTGGTACTTCTTGCTTCCGATCAATTGTTCGAATCTGGAAGAGATTATGTCAATACCACAAACATAAAGCTTCGGAAAGAAAATTGCCAAAAATTTAAGATAGTTTCTTTGACCTGATCCAAAGTTGATATTGCAGGAGATAGACCACCATGGACGCTAAAAATCTTGTTCTCAATAAGCGCTGAAAGACTAACATACAACAATTGACAAAATAAAAGATACTCAGAAAAGACCTTATATAGGTTGTCCAGCAAGTAACCTAAAAGGAACAGGAAGAAAGTGCGTTGGAGGGAGCTAGAACTGTTAGTGGAGCATCAACGGGGACTTAATCCAGACAGAAAATGTGGAAAGCAGCATTTTTTCAAATTTTGTTTAACTGTGAATAGCTCCCTTCACAGTTCTTTACCGGCAAACCATAATAATTTATATTTTCTAATGATAGAAACTTGCAAACCTTAAGTAATCAAAGATTTCAGTGCAATATCTCCAAACATTAACGGAGCCATATTTACACAGGCATTCGTCATAGAACCCATATACCTGTCAAGAAATGGCAGAAATTGAATATTCCAAAAACAAAAAAATCTAATACAGCAGCCAAAACAAAACTGTTTAACCTGTGTGATCTGACGACTTTCATGGTTTCCTCTAATGAGAGTAATGCGATCCGGATATCTCACCTGATGATGCTCAAATTATCAGATAAGAAGAACATTTCAACAAACCTTTCAAAAGAAAACAATAATCTATAGTTTACCTTCAAGGCCAATAGAAGGAGAAAGGTTTCCACAGAGTAAAACCCTCTGTCAACAAAATCTCCAAGAAATAAATAATTTGTCTTAGGGCAATCACCTCCTACTTTAAAAAGCTCTTTCATATCATAAAACTGCCCATGGATATCACCACATATCTATGCAAAAACATCAAAAGAACTATAAGTATTCCAAATTGCATAAGATTAGTATCCAAATTAAAAACAGCTTCATAATTTCTATAAGCTATTTCCAGGTAGCTTTATTCCCAACCCAAGATTTTCGGTAAGTAACAGTAACCTAATTCTCCAACACACATATGTACAAAAATCATATACCATAGACTTGTACCAATCCAGCAAAACACCATGTAAACCCTAAGTTCATGACAAAGGAAATGATAGTATTAAGTTTAAGAGAGCTACAGACTTCAGAACCAGAAAAGCAACTTAAATGCTGTCCGAATTACTGTTCCATTGAGATAAAATCTATTCGCCTTGACATAAATATTTTTAAATTGGCCAAACTTCAAGGACCCTAGATCCTACTTCCATCAACTTGACTCCCACCCTTGTTCAATTCTCCAATACGTAAAATGTTTGTTTATTTTAACCAAATCCAATCATTTAAACAAAATCCCAACTTCTAATCCTGTAAAAGAAAAGGTCTATTTTCTTCAATCAACTCTCCTCCAAAATCCCTAGCCAGTTCCATTTATTTCCCCAAATACAAATTAGACATAATAATTCATATCCATAAACACCGAGCTTTAAAATGTCCCTAAAAATCAAAGACCCAAAAAACCATTAAACAAAACAATCGAACAAACTTCAATTACCAACTAACACAAAGCTAAAACCTTTACTTTCACTAAACCAAAACCCAAAAGCCTAAAATAAACCACCAGAAAAAACAACAACAAAAATCCCATCTTTAAGAACAATTAAACACTTACAGTTACAGGGGCATCGACCCTTTGAACATTACTTTCTTCGACAAGGATTTCCATGGCTTTGAGACAAAGAGCTTTCACTTCGGATTCTTTCAAGGGTTCACACTTCTTCAGCTGCTCTATTTGTCTGTCTAGGTCTGACATGTTTTTGTTTTGCGAAAAAAAACCCAGAAAAAAAAAAAAGTAGATAGCCGAGATTCAAGGGCTGAAAAAAGCCTCCTAAATCTATGAATCTCGGGGAGCCTTTCGTTAAACAGAGGAGTTGGTGGAAAATTATTTTTGGAAGGGCGGTTCGATTCTTTTTTGGACTTTCTCTTTGTTAGCTTGAGGTTTTTGCTATGGTGGCACCTCTTGTTTTGTTATTTTGCTGGTTTAGTGCTTGTATTTAAGGTGGTTTCCAAAATCCACCCAAATTTTCTGTCTTTTTCATTCATAGGCTACTTTAAATTGGAAATATGATTTTTAATTTATTTTCTGTTTAAAATGACCATGATGGATTTTATATGAACAGATTTGCGATAAAATGGTCCATATATTGTCGGAAGAATAAATTTTTCTTTGTGGATTTTTTTTTTTATATATTCTTTTTAATTAATAGATTGACAAAACTTTCCAAATAAAGAATCGTCTTTAAGGTTTAAATTATAATTTTAGATATAAGTTTGCACCCAACACTTATTAATTTTATATTACTTTTATTAAAAAATTTAATCTTTACTGTTTTTGTTTAATTTTATCGTAAATTATTACTTAATAACTATAAAAAAATCAAATCTATGACATTTACATTTTTTTTATCGATTTTTGACCCTTCAAATTAATAAATATAAATAATTATATTAATAATAATAAAATACATTTTAATTTTAAACAATAAGTTAAATATTAAACTCCCAAATCACAAATGTACAATAATAAAATAAAATTAATATATTAAATTTAGGGATGACAAAATTATTCAGTCTCTAATTTTTGACTTTTTTTTGATTTAATAATTAGATTTTTTAAAATAAAAATTGAGTTCGTGTTTGAGTGTAGGATGAAAATTCTTTTATTAATTTATTATAACTATATATATTTATTATATTTTCAATATATTTTTTTAATTTTTTTATTTTTTTTTAAAAAACATTTTAAACTTAATGAAATTAAATTAAAATATTATATTAAAATTAAAATTAAAATATAAGAACTTTTTTTAAAATTTCGGGTAAATCTTGGGCTATCATAGCTCAACAAGACAAAATATTTTAGCCCATTTAGTTCATTTTTGGGTCGTTGATGAATTTATCGGCTTTTTGAAGATCAACAACTAAAAATTCTAAAACCTCAATTGGAACGAAGCTTCCTATCTCTAAATTAAATTTCCAATCATTAAGATCTCAATTCCTGTTATTTTCTTGCATTTTCCCCATAAACCAAACGGAAAGGTAATTTGATTTATTGCCCATTTCGAAGTTTGTTTTTGCTGAGCCTAATCTATGGAAGCTTTTCAAAAAAAAATAATCTTTTATTGCTCTTTTCTTGCAGGAATTATTGTGTAAAACCGAGATCTGGAATATGGGTTTCTTGGTAACAACCCTAATTTTTGTTGTGATTGGGATAATTGCATCACTTTGCACAAGAATCTGTTGTAATCGGGGTCCGTCTGCTAATCTGTAAGTGCCCTTTCACAATTTCTCTCTTTTTATTTTTTTTAGGATTAAATTTGCTATTTTATTATTATTCTTTTCTCTCTATTTTTTAGATTCTAAATTCATATGCTAAAAGTTGTAGCTTTCCCCCCTTCAATGCGGGTTTCGTGTTCCTTTAGTCATGTTTAAAGGGCATCTGGATTGGTATACAGTAATGAAATATGCTTTAATTTGATAATAGAAGTGAATAGCAGGTTCTCACTGTGAACCAATGTTAAATTGTTTGTGCTGTGGTTGTTTACTCTGAACTTGAATGAACTGTATCTGTCAAGCTGATCTTCGGGATTCTCATTATGTAGTACCATTTTTTTATTACTCCAACTTTTTATTTGTCTTGAACTACCTGTGTCCAACCATATACATGACATCCATGGACTCTCCAATACGTGTAAAAACTTGGTCTGTCGTCTAGATTCTAAAGACTGAGAATGTTCTCTTGTTTGATTGTTATCTCCTGCCCATGAGATTAATGACTTTTATAGATTTTCCTTGTACTCACTGAAAACCTTTGTTCTTGTTTCTTTTTGCAGGTTACACCTTACATTGGTCATTACAGCAACTGTCTGTTGTTGGATGATGTAAGTTTATGTTTGTTTTACATTTTCTCTTTCTTCATACTTCATAGTAGCTTGATCTTTATATATATAGTTGGTAAAGTATTAACTATCTGAAATCTTGAAGTTTTTTTGGTAAAGTATTAACATTGGTCTCTGGTTAGCCATGTCATTTTTCCTAAATTTTGGTTTGGATGAACAATATAATAAAATGTCGGTTCCCTTCTTCCTTGCATTTGTGCAGTTGGAAATTGCTTTTCTTCTAGGGGTGTGTCTATGCATGTTTTTGTGTTCTTGTTTTAGGATATTGATTTATCGCTAAATTTTGAACGGCATCGCAAAGACCTAATTCTAAGCTTCTTATAAAAAACTTGTGGTGTGGCATTTCAATTAGATTCTTTAGCAATGATTTCACTGAATAGTATACCTTTTAAATGCTGAGCTCTTTATGTATCATCTTTGTTATTGTTTTGTTATGCTACTGATGATGAGACTTTGATGGTTGCTATGTTTGTGGGATAAGGTAGGTTAAGGGTTTCCATGGTAGATTATAAAGCTCTGAATTTTATCATTTAAAAGAACAGTAAATGTTTTTACTCTCCTTCCTTTGGCACTCTTGAATGCTTTGTAATATTCATACAAATGATGTATTCTTATATTCAGCTCAAAAATATGCATCCTTTCATAGATTATCAAACCTCCAAGAGACAAAATCTACATGCATGCATTCTTTCTTCCATCCCCTCCCTAATCACTAATAGACAGTTCTGTTTATGGAGCTTAATTCCTTAGAATTAAGTTGGTCTAGTCTCTCACTCACCTTCCGAAAGTGCTTTTTCTTTTGGTGGAAGGATTTGAGTGAGGAACTTGTCTTGGATGCGGGATTTCAGCTAGACTATATTACGCCAGCACTTTCAAGGGTTCACGTTTTATGTTGTTTACCTTAGTTACTGGGGTTTATGGGGAAGACCTATGTGGGGCATCTTTGGGGTGTGGGGTGCTCGTTCATCTAGTGGTTCTAGCTAAATTAACTTTGTTGCTACTTTTATCATGTAGAGCAGTTATTAGTAAGTAAATATAGTCTTTTTTTTAACATAGTCTTTATTTGATTGTCTTTCTAGGTTTTAATGTTCTTTTTTCTTTGATAGGTGGGCAATTGTATATCTTGCACAAATGAAACCACTCATTGTCCCCATTTTAAGTGAAGGGGAATGAAGTTCTTTACACTAGATCTTCCAGAAGATTATCGGTAGACTGCGAATCGACATCTGAATTTAGTTATCAAGAAGTACTTGTGTGTCTCCTGGTGTTGGTTCTGCATGTAAGCTGAATTCAAACTTGAACTTGGCACTTGATGTTATCGGTTTCTCATTTGTTACACTTATATTATTATCTATTATTCAATTTTCATTAAAAAAATAGTGTTGTTCTATCAGACATTATGATTTTTTTTGATAAAATAAAAGATTATATTTCAGTTTTCCTGTCTGATTTCATGTTGCAGCTTAAAAGCAACTTATAGAATTTCTGTTTAATTCATTCATGATTATAAGTTGTCAAGGAATCGAATAAATTCCAATTTAGTCATTAATTAAAAAATAAATGGTTTCAAAAAAATAATTCAAGTTTTTAAAAGGTGTTATAAGTTGTCACATTTTAAATTTTTGAATAAAATTTAATTAATTTGCTTTTGTATGATAATCTTTTTTATAACAAATTTTTAAAATGTATTTTGATATTTAATAAAGTTGCTTTATTTTTTATAAATTAAAATTTTTAAAAATTATCCTAAATCACTAATTGAATTTTAAACCTACAACCCAAAAGGTATGTATAAACTTTAGTTTACACTGGCTGTGTATTGAAGTTTTCTCTTTTAAATAATATCACTATTTAACTTTTTGAATTAAGATTTATTTTGCTTAATTTAATTTGTATTAATTTAAAATGTATTTTTTAGATAATATGTTGAAACATTTAAATTTTTGCTGAGACTTAATCTTACTCTCAAATTTTGCTTAATCTAATCTCTTATTTTGAACTATCAATTTGATTCGTTTTAAGAAAAAGGAAAATTGATGGGAAAATATTATGAATGAAGAATGGCAAACGACATCGTTCTGATGCTCTCCAATCTGAACTTCCAAGTTCCTCATGGATGCGGTTAGAC
This sequence comes from Hibiscus mutabilis, assembly GCA_019671005.1. Classification (NCBI taxonomy): domain Eukaryota; kingdom Viridiplantae; phylum Streptophyta; class Magnoliopsida; order Malvales; family Malvaceae; genus Hibiscus; species Hibiscus mutabilis. The sequence continues at coordinate 31,025,209 of CM033751.1, read as the reverse complement.
TCTGGACAATCGTATCGTTATGCTCCATATAATCCTTCAAAGTGTCCTCATCGGAAGATCTTTGCCCTGGATGGAAATTATTTTGGGCTCTCTGTGGCATGGCATTCTGGTTGAATCCTGGCATTACATTGTTATTCTGCCATTGGGAATTGAATTGGTTACCACCTTGGTTTGCCAACGAAAAATTTGGATGATGCTTCCAACCTGCATTATAAGTATTAGAGTGTGGGTTATAATTTCGATTGAAATTACCAAAAAATTTACCGATTCAAGATTGGATGGGCATTCATCCCACAAATGGTGCATAATGGTTCCAGTGCCTTTACTTCTCGAACTTCAGTAGGCTTTTGTAATGTTTTCACTACGTTAGTGAGGTTGGAAATATGAGCATTGATAGATAAGAGTTCATCAAGCTCTAATTTTCCACCGGTTCTTGTCCCTGTTCTTAGTCTGGCAGTAGGATACTGAAAATCGTTGGCATCAATCCTTTCTAGGATGTCAACTGCCTCTGTATAATTTTTATCTAACAATGAACTATTTGCCGAAGCATCAACAACAGTTCTAGCATGATGTAACACCCTGAAAACCGATCTAGTCAGAATTAGGATCCGACGATAAAAAATTTTGTACCGGAATGGTCCAATCAATACATTGACCCCTATGTTGTACTAAATTGTATTATTTTTAACCTCAATCAAGCTTAATTAACGATCTTGTACCTTATTGGAAGAATTGAAAGTTATCTAGTGACTAAATTGTGAAAATTGGAAGTTTGAGGGTAAAAGTGCAAACTTTGGGTGGATGAGGGACCACCCTCGTAATTTTACTAATTAAAGGTGTGAGTCACCTCCTTGCTTGATTAATTTCACGTGAAAATGGTGGGTTATGTCATAAAAGATGACCATTAGTTGGGAATTGGAAATTGATGGGAAAGTTGTTTATTGTTTAATAAGGTTTCCTCCCAAGCTAGGAAACCATATGATTGGTTGCTTGAGAGGCAACCATGTTGTGTAGTAAGCCATTCGGCTCTTTGCAAAAGGGGAAAAACAAATATAGAAAGGCTTGAATTGCAAAACCGAGACTTAACTCCCTTCATATTTTCCATCAAAGTTAAGCTAACACCACCATTGTCATCTTCTTCACTAAGCTCTAGCAAGCACCTCACTTCAATCCTTGGAGTTTCCTTGATTTCCCTACATCAATTTGAATCTCTTGGATTGGTGAGTTAGACCTCTCAAACAATTTATGGATTCCATGGATATTTGAAGTTTAATTTTAAGAATTGGTCTTGAGAACCAATGATTAGACCATGTATTATGAGCTTATTTCCATGGAAATAATGATGTCTACAAGCTCTAGTAAGCTTGAATATTGATTTTGAATCATTGATTTTGATTATAACAAATTCCCTAATCTTTTGCCTAGCTCAAGAGTTGGAAAAAGTTCCATCATCCCCATCGAAGGCTAGTAATAAAGGAATCGTTATCCGGGAGCCGTGAAAGCTTCAGATTTGAGGTGAGAGTAGACGAAGTCTTGGGATTAGGCTAGGTACCTTTACCGGTTTTATTGTCATTGAGCATGGTTTACCTAACATTGGATTTGCTTTAAGTTTATTGCATTGAATCCTTGGGAGGGTGTATTGGTATGCTTCGGTAAGCTTCCTTATAGAATCATTGAAACATTGGGTATCGATCATTGTCATTGAGTATTGCATATTGGCGTAGTATTGGAAATATCATTGTTATTGTCATTGATCATTAGACATGATTATTGAAATATTCTATTGGTAATGATCATTGTTATTGAATCATTGAACTCATTGATATTGGCCTGAATTATATTGACATTGTTATTGGACTCCCCGAATCATTGAAAAAGACCTAAGGGTCAAACTATTGCTGTTGAATTATTAGATCTATTGTAATTGTTAATGTATTGAATGTTGACCTAAATCACTGGACCTTGGATTTGAGAGGACATTAGATACAATTGGCATGCCATAGGATTTATGAGCTCATTGGTACGGGTGAACTATGGTCCTTGGGCTACGACCTTTATATTGGTGAGGTGGAGGTATGTTGTGTTGGTGAATTGGCGAGGCGGATGGAACTAGAACATTATTGATTTGGCGAGGCATAGGAATCCGCGTATCCACTATCTTGATTAATCCAAGGGTTATAAATGAATTAAATGAAACATTGACATTGAACTTAGACATGTAACTACTAGCTCATGTAGTATTGTTATTGAAAATTGATTCATTGTTATGGAAACGTGATGAAGCATGTATTGAATGCATATTAATTAGTGTCATTGGCTAAGACTACCTCACTAGGAAAATTATGCCTAATGCATTCATCTTTCATGCATTTCAGGTTAAGAAAGTTATCGGTTTGAGATCAGAGCTAGCGGGAAGTTTGGCAAGTCACTACAAGCCTAAAGTAAAGTATATCGACCTTATGAACTCCTAGAATGGTGGCAAAGTAGTTAGACTAGGTGCTTTTAGTCCTTTTGAGATGTGCATTTTACTTGTGGCATGTATAAGCCTTAAGGGCCTTAAATGACCTATAAGTATTTTGCTAAAATGGACTAATTATGTATATTTGGCTAAAAAGGTGAAAACGTAGTAAACAGATTCGAATAACCACGAGATTTTGCATGCTAATAGAAATATGTATTTGTAACTTGCTGGTAAAAATTTAGTATATTTGGACATTTTTTGATAAGTTAATTCTGATAAAAACCAGACCAAAATCTGTCATTTTAGGCCAAGCGTACCGGTACGGGTGATGGCATACCGGTACGGTTGTGCATATATGGGCTAAGTCAACGTAGGTCAAAATGGCATACCGATACGGTAATGTGCGTACCGGTAATAAAAATGCTCACTGGAATTTAACTGTAGCTCGGGTACTGGTACGAGTGGTGGCGTACCGATACCCATTCACGTCTTAAATTGGGAATTAGGGATTTTGTACTGGTACGGTAATAGCCCCGTACCGATACGAATGTACTGATACCTCGTACCGGTACCTCTATTGGGGTATCGATACTGTATTTAAGTTCTAAGAAAAATAAATTAAGGGCGTACCGGTACAACCCTTCGAATATCGGTACTAATACAAGTAAGTTGGGTAATAATTTCGAAAACTTGGAAGGTGGTCACTGTTTTGAACGAAGGATAATAGAATGGGTAAATGAACTCCGATTAACATGGAAATTTGTATGGTCATTGCATATAGTTCAAATTTCAGTATAGTATGATTAATTTCAGAAAAGGACCTCTAAAATACTAAAATTATTAAAATTTGGTCATAAATGGATAATCACAGTTTTGTAATGGACTAATTGAACTTGTAACATTGTTTTGTATTGTTTGCTAAGCATGACAGTCAAAATTATCGAATATGGAATAAAGATTATTGCACTGATCATCGCATTGTCTTTCGGTAACGCCTTTCGACCTGAATTCCTACCAGGCTGGGAAGGGGGTGTTACATTTGTGGTATCAGAGCTAGAGTTTAGTCTATTCTATGACTAAACTATTGTTTATCACATTGTTATTTTTTCGTTTTATGCCACCTAGGAGTTTTATTGCATTTGGTGACTTGTCAGCTAATCCAATATCATTTTATAGATGTCTGACTCTGTTGAGGCTCACATGGATGAGCACGTCACTGGCTCCCCCACTCATAGTGAGGAGGTTAGTGGTGGAGATCCTCCACTGCAACAGGACCCTCCGGCACAAAACCCTGAGCCAGAGGCCGTAGCTGTACAGACTGAGTGTTATCGGAACATGGCTGACATGTTCAAGCAATTCATGTCATCAATGAAAGCCGAACAAGTTGCGCAACCCTCTACACCAGCTCTCCAATATGTTCGAACCCCTATTGACAAGTTGTCTTAGTTGCGGGCTTACACCTTCACCGGCCAGGATGATGGCAATCCTGAAATTGCTGAATATTGGTTGGACAACATGCTACAAATCCTAAACAAGCAGCTTCAGTGCTCAGATGAACATAAGCTGGAATACGCCCTTGCATTGCTGGCTGACGAGGCACTACTGTAGTGGGAAACTACTATTCTTATAGCACCAGAAGAAGCTATAAATTGGGAGTTCTTTCTTCGAGAATTTTGTAACCGGTACATCAACAAGTACTATCTCGCAGAGAGATGTAACACCTTTCTCCATCTTAAACAAGGTGGACGACCTGCAGAGCAGTACATTCATGATTTCTATAAGTAATGTCGATATGGAGCTGAGTTCATTAAGAAGGAAAAAGAAAAGTGTAGAATGTTTATTGCTGGACTTAGTGATGAGTTGCGTCCTATGTTCACGACATTGGGTATAACAAACTTTCAGGACCTGGTAAATCGGGTTAAAGCCACCGAAGCTGCACAAAAAGCCAGAGGTTTGGAGGAGCTGGACGATCTGAGAAGAGGCAGTATGATGACTATCATCTTCCAAAGCATAATAAGAAAGGGAAGTACCGAGGTCTGAAGCAGAATGTTTACCCACAACATTCTAGATCAGGTAATATTGCTAAGCCATAGAAGATGACTCAGTCGTTTTCCAAGACTGCTTCTATTGAAAGCACTGGAGGTTCTGGACGATCAGTGCAGCATCCGGTATGCAGTTACTGTCAGAACAAGCATCCTGTAGGGCAATGTCACAAGCAGTCTGGAGCTTGCTACTTCTGCGGTGAGCAAGGCCATTTTATTCGAGATTGCCCACTGAATACCAGTAAACCTATTGTTACGTTAGCTACTATAGCATCACCGGCTCAATCTTATCGAGGGAAGGGATCGAGGCAAGGTTCATCGGGAGCTGTGGGATAACCCAGTGGCTCGGCTCAGGTGTCGAACAGACAAGTTTCTAAAGCCTCTGCCCAGATGTACCATATGGGGAGTTTTGAAGAGGAGGATAATCCTGGCATCATTGCAGGTACCCTTGAGTTGTACCCTCATTCTATTTATGCATTGATTGATCCTGGCTCAACACATTCTTTCATTAGTTCGGTGCTAGCTAAGAAATATAAGATGTCCTATGAACCCATAGTATCTAAGATCTTTGTAACCAATCCTTTGGGTGATTGTGTCACCGTAAGTCGGGTGTATAAAAATTATCCCTTAATGATCCAAGGGATTCCTTTTTCGGCCAACCTGTTGGCTTTACCAATTCATGAATTCGATGTTATACTGGGACTGAATTGGCTCAGTGAATATCAGGCTTGGGCAGATTGCTCTAAAAAGAAGCTATACCTCCGAGGCCTTGGCAAGAAAAGAGTTACCCTAATGAGTTCAAGAAACTCGTCCTTGTATGCTTTGACTCTGAAGACCAAGGAAGAACCTCGGTTGCCTGACATTGACACTGTATGTGAATTCCCTGATGTCTTCTCCGATGAACTTTTGGGTTTACCTCCAACCCGTGAAGTGGAATTCGGTATTGAAGTGCAACAAGGAACGGCCACAGTTTCTATTGCACCTTATTGTATGGCTGCAGTAGAGCTTTAGGAGTTAAAAGATCAAATTCAAGATCTTCTTGATAGAGGCTTTATCCGACCAAGTTCCTCACCATAGGGAGCTTCGGTCCTGTTCGTGAAGAAGAAAGATGGATCCTTGAGGCTGTGTATTGACTACCGGCAATTGAATAAGGTGACCATTAGAAATAAGTATCCTCTACCGAGGATTGATGACCTGTTCGACCAACTTAAGGATGTTGTTGTGTTTTCCAAAATTGATTTGAGGTCGGGATACTACCAAGTGCGGGTTAAAGAATATGATGTACCCAAAACTGCTTTCTGTACTAGGTACGACCATTATGAATTCTTGGTGATGCCCTTCGGGCTAACCAATGCACCAGCAGCCTTTATGGACTTAATGAATCGGGTTTTTAGACCCTACCTAGACAAATTTATAGTAGTGTTCATTGACGACATATTGATCTATTCCCAGAATACCGCAGAGCATCGGGATCATCTTCGCGTTGTGTTGCAAATGCTTCAAGAGAAGCAATTATTTGCTAAGTTCTCTAAGTGTGAGTTTTGGCTCACTGAAGTGGCCTTTCTTGGGCATATTGTATCAGCTTCGGGAGTCCAAGTGGATCCGAAGAAAATTTAAGCCATTTTAGACTGGAGATCACTGAAGAACGTTGGAGAAGTAAGAAGTTTCCTCGGTCTAGCTGGCTACTACCAAAGATTCGTAAAGGGGTTCTCCATGATAGCAGCTTCATTGATAAAGTTATTGAGAAAAGACACTCATTTTGTCTGGACTGAGGAATAACAGAGAAGCTTTGATTAGTTAAAGCAAGTCCTAACTCATGCACATATCCTGACCCAACCCGAGTCTGGAAAGAACTACATAGTCTATAGCGATGCATCGCATCTCGGGTTAGGATGTGTTATTATGCAAGAAGGCAAGGTCATAGCCTATGCATCTCGACAACTCAAGCCACATGGACTGAATTATCCTACTCATGATTTATAACTGGCCGCAGTTGTCTTCGCTATGAAAATCTGGAGGCATTATCTCTACGGAGAAAAATACTAACTCTTTACCGACCATAAGAGTCTCAAGTATCTTCTGACTCAAAAGGAGCTAAATCTTCGACAACGGAGATAGATAGAACTTCTTAAAGACTATGATCTAGTCATTAACTATCATCCGCGCAAGGCCAACATTATAGCTGATGCACTCAGCCGCAAACCTCAGCCTGGTAAGTACAATCATTGATCATTGAACCCCATTATGTCTATTTAGAACTCATTGAATGCTTATTTTTTCGTAGCCCCTCGTGCTATTAATGCACATTTCCGTCTTCGAAGGCACGGTTGTCTTGTAGCTAAACTACATGTTTAGTCTGCTATAATAATGAGAATTAAGGCCCTGCATGATCAAGATCCTCAGTTGCAGTCTACTGTTTCCAAGATGCAGAAAGGAGAAGAAAATGACTTCAGAATTAATTCTGAAGGTCTCATATGCTATCATGACCAAATCTGTGTACCCGATGATGAAACCCTTCACACCGACATTCTAAATGAAGCCCACTCAGGTTCTTTCTCTGTACACCCAGGTTCTGTCAAGATGTAAAAAGATCTTCGGGAACTCTATTGGTGGCTAGGCATGAAGCAATCCATTGTTGATTTCGTATCTAAATGCCTTACGTGTCAGCGTGTCAAAGTTGAACATCGTGTACCCACTAGTCTATTACAGCCTATCGATCCCCCACAATGGAAGTGAGAGAAAATAATCATGGACTTTGTGTGTGGTTTGCCTTAACTCCCACCAAAAATGATGCCATATGGGTCATTGTGGGCCGTTTCACCAAGTCAACTCATTTCATACCGGTTAGAATGGACTATGGTCTTCCAAAGCTTGCTGACCTATACATTAAAGAAGTTGTGAGACTTCATGAAGTACCAAAAACCATCATTTTCGATTGAGATCCATGGTTTGCTTCTCAATTTTAGAAATCGTTACAGGGAGCTCTGGGCACCCGAGTGAACCTTAGTATTGCATTTCACCCTCAGTCTGACGGCCAGTTAGAAAGGGTAATTCAGGTAAATATCAAAATCTCCTTTCATTGAACTCTTAAAAGCAAGTACCATTATTTAAATCTTCATAATTCAGATTCTAGAAGACATGCTTCGAGCGTGTTTTATCGATTTCGGTGGATCTTGGGAGAAATCCCTATCTCTTGTCGAGTTTGCCTACAATAACAGTTACCAAGCTTTTATCAGAATGGCACCTTTTGAAGCGTTGTATGGTAGACGTTGCAGAACTCCTCTATGTTGGTCTAAACTTGGTGAAGGCAAGATGTTAGGCCCTGACCTACTTTGGGAAACCGAAGAACGGGTCACCATCATCCATGATCACTTGAAGGTAGCCTTTGACCAAAAAAAAGCTTACGCTGATCTAAAGCGTAGAGACATCCATTACGAGGTTGGAGAAAAGTCTTTCCTTAAAGTATCACCGTGGAAGAAAATTCTGAGGTTTGGCAAAAAGGGGAAATTGATTCCTCGATTATTAGACCTTTTGAGGTTGTCGAAAGGGTTGGTCCAGTTGCATATCGGTTAGCATTACCCTCAAAATTAGACAGGATTCATGACGTCTTCCATGTGTCTATGCTTCGTAAATATTGATCCAAATCATCACACATCATTGAACCAGAATCTGTGCAAATTCAACCGAATTTGACCTACGAGGAAAAATCAGTCCAGATTCTTGCAAGAGAAGTCAAGAGGCTTTGCAACAAATCTGTACCCTTAGTCAAAGTGCTCTGGAGGAGTCACTCAGTAGAGGAAGCCACTTGGGAACCAGAGGGGTTAATGAAAGAACAATAACCCCATCTCTTCAGTCCGGATAAAAATTTGAGGATGAATTTTTCTTAAAGAGGAGAGTTGTAACACCCTAAAAACTGGTCCAATCAGAATTAGGATTGGAAAATTTGTATCGGAATAGTCCAATCAATGCATTAACCCCTATGTTGTACTAAATTGTATTGTTTTGAACCTCAATCGAGCTTAATTAACGATCTTGTACCTTATTGGAAGAATTGAAAGTTATCTAGTGACTAAATTGTGAAAATTGGAAGTTTGAGGGTAAAAGTGAAAACTTTGGGTAGATGAGGGACCACCCTCGTAATTTTACTAATTAGAGGTGTGAGTCACCTCCTTGCTTGATTAATTTCACGTGAAAATGGTGGGTTATGTCATAAAAGATGACCATTAGTTGGGAATTGGAAATTGATGGGAAAGTTGTTTATTGTTTAATAAGGTTTCCTCCCAAGCTAGAAAACCATATGATTGGTTGCTTGAGAGGCAACCATGCTGTGTAGTAAGCCATTCGGCTCTTTGCAAAAGGGAAAACAAATATAGAAAGGCTTGAATTGCAAAACCGAGACTTAACTCCCTTAATCTTTTCCGCCAAAGTTAAGCTAACACCATCATTGTCATCTTCTTCCCTAAGCTCTAGCAAGCACTTCACTTCAATCCTTAGAGTTTCCTTGATTTCCCTATATCAATTTGAAGCACTTGGATTGGTGAGTTAGACCTCTCAAGCAATTTATGGATTCCATGGATATTTAAAGTTTAATTTTAAGAATTGGTCTTGAAATCCAATGTTTAGCCCATGTGTTATGAGATTAATTCCATGTAAATAATGATGTCTACAAGCTCTAGTAAGTTTGAATATTGATTTTGAATCATTGATTTTGATTATAACAAATTCCCTAATCTTTTTCCTAGCTCAAGAGTTGGAAGAAGTTCCATCACCCCCATTGAAGGCTAGGAATAAAGGAATCGTTATCTGGGAGCCTTGAAAGCTTCGAATATGAGGTGAGTGTAGTCAGAGTCTCGGGATTAGGCTAGGTGCCTTTCCCAGTTTTATTTTCATTGAGCATGGTTTACCTAACATTGGATTTGCTTTAAGCCTATTGCATTGAATCCTTGGGAGGGTGTATTGGTAAGCTTCGGTAAGCTTCCTTATTGAATCATTGAAACATCAGGTATCGATCATTGTTATTGAGTATTGCATATTGGCATAGTATTGGAAATATCATTTTTATTGTCATTGATCATTAGACATTGATTATTGAAATATTACTATTGGTAATGATCATTGTTATTGAATCATTGAACTCATTAATTTTGGCCTGAATTACATTGACATTGTTATAGGACTCACCAAATCATTAAAAAAGACCTAAAGGTCAAACTATTGTTGTTGAATTATCGGATCTATTGTAATTGTTAATGTATTGAATGTTGACCTAAATCACTGGACCTTGGATTTGAGAGGACATTGGATACAATTGGCATGTTGTTGGGTTCAATAGATCAACCGAAATTGCTTGCCAAGTGGTGGAGAAGTGATTTCTTGGGTGATGGTGGTGGAAGTAAAAAGATAGAAAATTTTGCACAAGGACTTAGAGTGGTTCAGCTTTCTAACCAAAGCCTACATCGTCTACCCTAGGTTCCCACTAAGGATTTTCTTGCCTAGCTCTATGATTTTCTTCTTCCCTATCTTCTTTATCTCTTCCTTCTTCTTCTCTTCTTCTTTTCCTTTCTTCATGATTTCATGAGTGAGAAGTGACCTCATTAGCTCATCTAGCTCAAGAACTTTGAGATTTTTGGCTTCGATGATGGCAGTTTTCTTTGAGTCCCATGACTCGGGAAGATAGTAGATAAGCTTTCGGACAAGCTTTTCTTTCGGAATGATTTCTCCATAGCCTTTGAGTCTATTGATGATGGTGGAGAATCTATCGAACATCTTCGTGATGTCTTCTTCCGGTTCCATCTTGAAGTTCTCATACTCAAGGTTGATGAGGCAGATTTTGGTCTTATTTACTTCATTTGTTCCCTGGTACATGACTTCAAGCCTGTCCCAAACTTCCTTGGCATCCTCACAAGAAGACATCTTCTCATAGATATTAGGGCTAAATGCACAAAAGAGAATGTGCAAAGTCTTGCAATTTAGCTCCATCTTCTTGCGATCATTCGCATTCTATTCTGCCTTATATATTTGTGGTACGTATGGACCGTCTTCAATAATGTCCCAAATCTTGGCCTTGATGAACAACATCATTCTAGTCTTCCAATAGGCATAGTTGGTCATGTCAAAGAAAGGTGGCTAGTCGATGGATTGCGCCATTTATCTTTGGTTGACTTGTTTGTTGATCGAGCTTCCGAATCGTCTCAATAGGTTGTTAGACCTTCTTGATTGAGCCTCACTCTGATACCAATTGTTGGGCTCGATGGATCAACCCAAATTGCTTGCCAAGTGGTGGAGAAGTGATTTCTTGGGTGATGGTGGTGGAAGCAAAAAGTTAGAACAATTTGCACAAGGATTTAGAGTGGTTCAGCTTTCTAACTAAAACCTACATCTACTACCCTAGCTTCCCACTAAGGGCTCCCACTAAGGATTTCCCAAATTTACTATGAATTTCTTCCCCTTTTAACAAGGCTTAGGAGGCAACCTTTACAACCTAAACCCAATTACCAAGTCTAGCATCCAAAGCTTACAACCCAAGCTTTGGGAATCCTCTCAAAGAAGAAAATAAAAGCAAACAAGAAATCCTCTCTACAAGGTAGATGTTTGCACTCTTTAAGCACTCACCCAAATCCTAAAAAACTTGAGCATACATTGACATTTAGGCTCACAAGTGTTGTCTATACAAAGAATGAGAAAATTAAGCCCTAAGACAATTTTTGCATCATAATGTTGTTATCAATAAGATCATTAGTTGTTGCTGAAGCTTTGATGTCCCTTTTATACTCCCAAATGAGTTCCTAGTCGTTGGAGACCATTGGGATTGAATTGGAGCCGTTGGAGACTAAATTTCCAGCAATAAATGCATTTCTAGTGATGTTTGTATGGTACACGTATACCCATATCGGTACAGCTACTAGCCGTTACGCTCAGTCTTGCTAACCGTATCGAAACACCTTGGTTTGTTTGGTAACCGTGTCGGTATGCCACGGTTTGTTTGGAAAACAGCATCGTTATGTGTTGGTCTATTTCAGTACGCCCTGCAATTTAAATAGCCGTTGGGGTTAGTTAGAACGGGGATCGATACGCTTCTGTGCATATCGAAATGAGCCTCTCCGCATCGATACGATTTTTCATTATTGGAAAATCACTGTAGCTAAAACTCTTGGGCCGTATCGATACGGGGTATACCGTATCGGTACGTCTGTGTTGAAAACAACATTTTGGCTACTTTAAAACGTTTAATACATTTCCAAAACCTCTCAAAAACTTCTCAAACTTATTTTTAAGTTGTTTGGACTTAAAAACACTTTTGAAATCTTTTCAATTTAGTCCAAAACTATTTTTCAATTATTATATCAAAACAAATATCCTAACAATCTCCCCATTTTTGATATAATAAAACCAACTTAAAAAATTGTTTTTCAGATTCTCCCCTTAGTAAAAATAAGATTTGAATAAGATATTAAAAGATGAAAATCTTATATTCTCCCCCTTATTCATTTGAAAATTCAATTTTTCAAAAGATTCTCCCCCTTTTTGTTATATCAAAAGTGGTTTAAACTTTAAAGACAAATAACTATGTAGAGTTAAAAAAATTGACAAAAATAAGTTTTGTTTTAAAATTTGGCTCCCCCTTACTCAAGCAACATTCAAATGTTAGTCCAACAATTATGATTAAACTAGTTGAATTAAAAGAAATAAATCAAAATAAAAAGACATTCAATTAATTTTACCACACTTGAATCTAAGGGAGGATGTGAAGCCTTCCTTCTTCAAGTGTTCCTCCTTGTGTGTATAGAGCTCTCCCTTAATTTCATCACTTATTGATCAAAGCTCCATCACACCTCCAAAAGACAATCATTTGATTTTTGGTATCCAAATTGCTTTGGATCTATAGGCATTAGTAGCACATAATTTAGTCCCCTTTGGAATCCATTTTTCAATTTCATACTTTTTGGTTGAAGTAGATAGTCATTTTGGGATCCAAATACTTCTAAAATATTTTCCATTTACAAATCTGGGGGCACTAGATTGTCTTTGATAAAAAATTGATTTTCCTAAATTGTTTTTCTTTTCAAGCTCTTTGGAAATCAAATCTTTTTCTTTCTTAAGATCATCAACTTAAATTTGATGATATTTCTCTTTCTTTTGAAGCAAATTTTGTAAATCTAAAGCTTTAAGTTCAAAATCCTTTAATTTTGCTTCAAATTCCAAATTGGTTTTCACAAGCAAATCATTTTCATTTTTCAATTTTGAAATCAACTTTTTGTTCTTTGAAAATAAGGCTTTAAATTCAAAAACCAATTTGTCATAGGCTTCTTGTAACTCATCAAAAGTGTATGAATTTGAACTAGATGAGTTAAAAGTTACCTCCCCCTCATTGAGGGCCATTAAGCATAGGTGGCTACTTCATCTTCATCGATGGAGCCTTCATCACTCCATGTAGCCACACATGCTTTCTTTGATGATGATCCCTTTTTGTTAAATCGAGGGCAATAGAATTTGTTGTGCCTCATTTCCTTGTACTTGGAACACTTGGGGGAATCCACCATCTTCTTCTTCGATTCATGCTTTGATTCTTCTATGTTGCTCTTCATGAACCGAGTGAATTCTTTGAAGAGATAGGCCATCTCTTCATCTTCACTTTCCTCCTCACTTGTTTCTTCATGTTTGCATTTTGAGGAATTGATAGCAATGGCATTCATATTAATGCTTAGCTCCATGATTTTCTTCTTCCCCATCTTCTTTATCTCTTCCTTCTTCTTCTCTTCTTCTTTTCCCTCATTCATGATTTCATAAGTGAGAAGTGACCCCATTAGCTCATCTAGCTCAATAACTTTGAGATTTTTGGCTTCGATGATGGCGGTCTTCTTTGAGTCCCATGACTCGAGAAGAGAGTAGATAAGCTTTCAGACAAGCTTTTCTTCCGGAATGATTTCTCTATATCCTTTGAGTCTATTGATGATGGTGGAGAATCTATCGAACATCTTTATGATGTCTTTTTCCGGTTCCATCTTGAAGTTCTCATACTCAAGGTTGAGGAGGCCGATTTTGGTCTCTTTTACTTCGTTTGTTCCTTTGTACATGACTTCAAGCCTGTCCTAAACTTATTTGGCATCCTCACAAGAAGACATCTTCTCATAGATATTGGGGCTAAATGCACAAAAGAGAATGTGCAAAGCCTTGCAATTTAGCTCCATCTTCTTGTGATCATCTGCATTCCATTTCGCTTTGCATCTTTGTGGTACGTATGGACCGTCTTCAACAACGTCCCAAAGCTTGTAATCTTTGGCCTTGATGAAGAACACCATTCTAGTATTCCAATAGGCATAGTTGGTCTCGTCAAAGAAAGGTGGCTGGTTGGATTACGCCATTTATCTCTAGTTGACTTGTTTGTTGATCGAGCTTCTGGATCGTCTCAATAGGTTGTTAGACCTTCTCGATTGAGCATTGCTCTGATACCAATTGTTGGGCTCGGTGGATCAACCAAAATTACTTTCCAAGTGGTGGAGAAGTGATTTCTTGGGTGATGGTGGTGAAAGCAAAAAGTTAGAACAATTTGCACAAGGATTTAGAGTGGTTCAGCTTTCTAAACAAAGCCTACATCCACTACCCTAGCTTCCCACTAAAGATTTCCCAAATTCACTATGAATTTCTTCCCCTTTTAACAAGGCTTAGGAGGCAATCTTTACAACCTAAACCCAATTACCAAGTCTAGCATCCAAAGCTTACAACCCAAGCTTTGGGAATCCTCTCAAAGAAGAAAATAAAAGCAAACAAGAAATCCTCTCTACAAGGTAGATGTTTGCACTCTTTAAACACTCACCCAAATCCTAAAACACTTGAGCATACATTGACATTTACGCTCACAAGTGTTGTATATACAAAGAATGAGAAAATTAAGCCCTAAGACAATTTTTGCATCATAATGTTGTTATCAATAAGATCATTAGTTGTTGCTGAAGCTTTGATGTCCCTTTTATACTCCTAAATGAGTTCCTAGCCGTTTGAGACCGTTGGGATTGAATTGGAGCCGTTGGAGACTAAATTTCCCACAATAAATGTAGTTCTGGTGCTGCCCGTATCGGTATACGTGTGTCCGTATTGGTATAGCTACTAGCTGTTATGCTCAGTTTTGCTAACCGTATCGAAACACCTTGGTTTGTTTGCTAACTGTATCTGTAAGCCACGGTTTGTTTGGCAACTCGTATTGGTATAGCTTGGTCTATTTCGGTACGCCCTGCAATTTAAGTAGCCGTTGGGAAATAACCGTTGGGATAAGTTAGAACGAGGATCGGTACGCTTCTGTGCATATCGAAATGAGCCTCTCCGTATCGGTACTCCTAGGTGCGTATCGGTATGATTTTTCGTTACTGGAAAATCACTGTAGCTAAAACTCTTGGGCCGTATCGATAAGAGGTATACCGTATCGATACGCCAATGCTAAAAAAGCATTTTGGCTACTTTAAAACGTCTAAAACATTTTCAAAACCTCTCAAAAACTTCTCAAACTTATTTTTAAGTTGTTTGGACTTAAAAACACTTTTGAAACCTTTTCAATTTAGTCCAAAACTATTTTTCAATTATTATATCAAAACAAATATCCTAACACGTGCCATAGGATTTATGAGCTCATTGGTACGGGTGGACTACGGCCTTTATATTGGCGAGGTGGAGGTATGTTGTGTTGGTCAATTAGCGAGGCGGAGGGAACTAGACCATTATTGATTTGGCGAGGCGTAGAAATCTGCGTATCCACTATCTTGATCAATCCAAGGGTTATAAGTCAATTAAATGAATCATTGACATTGAACTTAGACATGTAACTACTAGCTCATGTAGTATTGTTATTGAACATTGATTCATTGTTATGGAAACGTGATGAAGCATGTATTGAATGCATATTAATTAGTGTCATTGGATAAGACTATCTCACTAGGCAAATTATGCCTAATGCATTCATCTTTCATGCATTTCAGGTTAAGAAAGTTATTGATTCGAGATCGGAGCTAACGGGAAGTTTGGCAAGTCACCACAAGCCTAAAGTAAAGTATATCGACCTTATGAACTCCTAGAATGGTGGAAGGTGGCAAAGTAGTTAGACTAGTTGCTTTCAGTCCTTTTGAGATGTGCATTTTACTTGTGGCATGTATAAGCCTTAAGGGCCCTAAATGACCTATAAGTGTTTTGCTAAAATGGACTAATTATGCATATTTGGCTAAAAAAGTGAAAATGTAGTAAACGGATTCGAATGACCATGAGATTTTGCATGCTAATAGAAATATGTATTTGTAACTTGATGGTAAAATTTCAGTGTATTTGGACATTGTTTGATAAGTTAATTCTGATAAAAACCAGACCAAAATCTATCATTTCAGGCCAGGCGTACCGGTACGGATGATGGCGTAGGTACAGTTGTGCATATATGGGCTAAGTCAACGTAGGTCAAAATGGTGTACCGATACAGTAATGTGCGTACCGGTACTAAAAATGCTCACTAGAATTTCACTGTAGCTCGGGTCCCGGTACGGGTGGTGGCTTACCGATACCCATTCACGTCTTAAATTGGGAACTAGGGATTTAGTACCGGTACGGTAATAGCCCCGTACCGATGCGGATGTACTAATACCTTGTAGCGGTACCTCTATTGGGATACCGATACGGTATTTAAGTTCAAAGGAAAATAAATTAAGGGCGTACCGGTACGACCCTTCGAGTACCGGTACCGATACATGTAAGTTGGGTAATAATTTCGAAAACTTGCAAGGTGGTCACTGTTTTGAACGAAGGATAATAGAATAGGTAAACGAACTCCGATTAACATGGAAATTTGTATGGTCATTGCATATAGTTCGAATTTCAGTATAGTATGATTAATTTCAGAAAAATGACCTCTAAAATACTGAAATTACGATTTAGCCCTAAAGTTAGTAAAAGTTTAAAATTTGGTCTTAGCTGGATAATCACAGTTTTGTAATGGACTAATTGAACTTGTAACATTTTTTGTATTGTTTGCTAAGCATGACACTCAAAATTATCGAATATGGAATAAAGATTATTGCACTAATCATCGCATTGTCTTCCGGTAACGCCTTCCGACCCAGATTCCTACCAGGCCGAGAAGGAGTGTTACACATGATCATTGAGTTTGATGTAAAAAATCTCCATATGGATCCAAGTAGGGAATCCATGTATGGGGCAACATCTCAATAGGTCTTTGAATCGCTCCCAAGTATCATAGAAATTCTCATCATCAGCTTGCCTAAAGGTAACGATTTCACTTTGCATCTTGGCATTAAGTCTAGGTGGCTGGAATCTCCTAAGGAACTTCTGGCATAATTCTTCCCACGATGTAACTAAACCTGATGGCAAGGAATTTAGCCAAAATTTAGCTCTATCTCGCAAGGAAAATAAGAATAGCTTCAGCTTTATTGTTTCTTCATTCACATTAGGCTGGCGAAATAGTTGGCAAACCTCCATGAATAACTTCAAATGCTTCATTGGGTCTCCATTAGGTGATCCATCAAATTGACCTACATCTATTAGCATTTGAATCATTATCGATTTAAGCTTAAAGTAAGCCATATTTACCTCTAGAATGATCAGTGCTGGCATCAAATCATCTATGATGGGTGCTAGATGTTCTCTGATATATCGTTCTTTAGGTATACGGGCAGCAATAGCAGGAGCTGGCGGTATCACTGTAGGTATTTCCGGCATCTCCTGGTTATTGGCATTATTTAGGGTACTTCCTAGTTCACCATTCTCGTCACGAGCCTTTTCTCGACATTCTCTTCTTAACCTGCGTAGGGTTGGTTCATATTGTAAATCTTCCTTTACAGTGCTGCTCCTGCACATAAACCGAACGAAATAAATTAAACAAAAAAATGAAAATAAGTAAAAATAAAAACAATTAATCATGTTGCAATCCCCGGCAAGGTGCCAAAAACTTGTGACGTAATATTACATGGCAAAAGATTAAGTATTCAGTGTAAATAAGCAAGTAAAAACAATGCCAAGAATACGTCTTTTACGTGCAAGTATACATGGTCAGAGAGTAATATAGTAGTGAGTTGAGTATTGTCTCCACAGGATTGCCTAGGAATTAACTGCCACGATTAATACTTGTGAACTAGAGAATTAAATTGATGACAATTGATTAAGGGAATGAGTAAAATCAAAGAATTAAAAATGATGAAGTGAAGATTACGGTAATGAAATGATAGCAGTCTGGCAAACAATGGGTGCAAGAATGATTACAAAGATTCGGCAAAGAATGTTTGAATTTCATGCTAGCAATGCCAGCTAGTAAAAGCATATTGCCTTGGCTTTATTACCGAGTAGATTCAAAAGTGGCATTGTCTTTGTCGATGGCAATGCCTAAAATTAACCATGTCAAACCCCTATATGTATATAGTGAAGTTTTTAATGAATTAATTTGGTTAAGTTCCAATCTTTACTCCTAAGGGGTAGACTCACTCCCGAAGTAAGTTCATCTACTTGAACATCTTCTGTCGAAGCATCTCGCCTTAGTATCTAGCAACTAATCATTGTCCCCTAAGTCTGTTAAGATATAAAGGTGCAATAAGCATACTATACCAGCGGTCGCATGGCACAGAATTTAGAAAACAGGAAAACATGCTAGATAGAATGAACAATGCCAAGGCAATTAAATTATTAACAACTAAGCATAAAACACAAAAATATAAGTTTGAAATTATTATTTAACACAGGAAAAAATGCGAAAATCAACAAAAAACTAGAGCAAGGAATGAGGTCTTTCTATGCAGCCCTTCAATAGATTCCCGATGTCTCATGAAATCTTCAAGCCTTTGATCTTGTTGTCTCTGATTCCTCCTTCTCCATTGTTGCAGACCGTTTCTCAAGTTCAAGCCTTCATCTTCATCTTCTCGTTGTCTCCAATTCCTCTGATTTTGATCTCGTTCTAGTGCTTTGCTCGATCTCATTCTCATCCTTTAAATAGTGCATGGGAAACCCTAAGATAAGCCTTGCATTTAAATTTTGATTGTGCAAGGGATAAGGCTTGTGATTACCTTTATCCAGATTTAAAGTGATAAGCTGATCAGGTGATAAGCTGATCAGGTGATAAGTTGATCAAGTTTTGACTAGGGCTGATATCATCTGTCGTCGATCCTTTGGCAGCCGAGCTCGACATCGTTCGGTCCATCTATGCCAGACAAACTTGGCATCCTATTTTTGGCCATCCTATTTTTTTAGAGTTTGATCAAATGTTATTTTTTCACAGCCTGATCTGGTTCTATTTTTTTTGAGCTAGCATTGCCAAGGGTTCTTAGCAAAACTCCTCTGGCAACCTATTGCCAAGGGTGCTTGGCATTTCTCTTCTGGTCCTTCGCTTTGCTCTTCCAACTGCTCTGCTCTGCCCTGCCATGCCTGCCTGTGTCCTGCATCAAAACCAACAAAATAACCCTTCACATTGGTATAAACACAAAAATCCCCTATATCCTAACTCCTTATGCAAATGCATGAAATTTTCATGTAAATTAAACTAAATGTACTTAAAGGACTAACGAAAGCATTTTAAAATAAGCATAAAAATAGTACTTTTAAGGAGGTAACACCAATTTACCCCATTGTTGTATTCGGTTGATCGTTCAAGCCTAATAATTGGTATTAGAGCGGGACTCAAATCGCCAGCCTAACAAACTTTGAAGAGATCCTAGGAGTGCTCGAACAATTTCTACATCGACTGACCTTGAAGAGCTACAAATATCGAAATCAAGTTCAAGGATTCAAAGATGAACCATCGACCTCCTCTCAATTACAAAGGTGACTTGCTCACACATTAAAGATGGGTAATCTCTAAGCTTAATCTCTTTGATTATTTGGTTACTTATTTTTAATGATTTTTGAATAATCATGCATATTTTTATTGTTAAATATTTCATAAATGCATGACATCGAAAGAGGTTTTATGGATAAGTGTGTTTAACATACTCATTCTTATTTTAACATAAACTCTAAAAAGACTTGTATAAATTGAATTTCATGGTTTTTTAAACTTGGTCATTATTATTATAAATCAATAATTTTCTTAAGTGTCAAAGTATTTTGCGCTAAAATTTAAAATGGAATGCATTTATTAAGGGGGGAGCTTTTATTTTTCAAAAGAATCAACTTATTTTCTATTGTTATTTTTGAACTTTAAAGATTGAATTATTTTTGATATAACAAAAAAGGAAGAGATAAGGTTGAAAATTTTAATTTCAAAAAGAAAAAAGGAGAGCTTTAAATATTTTTCTAAAATATTCTCTTTTTCTAAAATTATTTTTCTAAGGGGAGATTTTCAAAAACAATTTCAAGTTTTTTCGTTATATAAAAAAGGGGAGATTGTTGAGATATTTATTTTGATATAACATAATGAAAAATATTTTTGGACTTAAGCAAAATTGAAAAATATTTCAAAGTCCAAAATACTTGAAAAATATGTTTAAAATTTTTTATAGTGCTTTTTGACTCAAACAAATATTTTCGAGTAATTTAAAATTCAAAAACAGGAATTTGGTACCTGTACGGTGCTGCCAGTACCATACGAAGCTACTCGTACCGATATGGTAATGCCCTGTATCGATACACTTTTGTTTCTAGATTCTAGAGAGCACTTTGTGCACCTATACGTAAGCCTCCATACCGATACTTGAAGTACCATAACAATATAAATGTATCGTGTACTGGTGCGCTATGCATTTATGTGCAATGACTCTTTCTTGTTTTGGCAGGTACTGATGCCCACTTTCGAGTACCGATACTCAATGTTGCAAAAATTTATTTAATGCTAGAATTAAAGTCCTCAACGACTATAAACTGCTAGTTTTTCATCCCATACTATAAATACAAGCCAGAGACACTTGAAGGATAAAAAGATGGACATCCAAGCTTAAAGATCAAAATAGAAGAGTTTTTCATTGTATATTTTTTATCTCTTGTAATTCTTTAGTCCAATCCTAGTGAGCCAAAATGTGTAAACACCCACCTAGAGAAGTATTAAGTTTACTATAACGACCTGGGTTTCGGGATTCGCGAGTCATTTCACCCGAGCATGTGGGTTTGAGTGTTTAGCTGAAGTTTTGGAACCTTTATGGGCTTCTCATGGGTGTTGGTCTTTAGGCCTTGGATTGGGATGTGTTTAGGGAGATGAAAGAAGGGTATGGAGGTAATTCTATTCATTTTAAAGAGGAAAGGGCTGATCCCTCTTAATGGTGCTGCAAAAAGCAAAAGGAATGTGATATCACCTTGTCTCTTGCTTCCCACTCCTCTTTCATCTTCATCTTCCTCCCAAGAGCTAAAGAGAAAGATTGAATCTTTGTCATTTTGAGTGGAATTTCGGGAATTCTTGAGAAAGGAAAAGTTATCAGCACCAAGCGATCTATCAAATAAGGTAAGAATAGAAGGTTTTGGTGGAGTTTAGAGAAGGATTAATTTTAGTGAGGGTTGAGGAAAAAGAACGAGAATGAGAGTTTTAGATCCATTTTCTGTTGTAGAAATATTCTTTTAGTGCCTTTTAAATTCTAACAATGTTGCAACTCGTTTTACAATACTTTCTTGTAGTGAAAGAAGTTGAAAATTCTTCCAAGGAGCAAGGGAAGAAGAAAGTTTGAAGCTTGGGTCAAGGAGCTTCATTCTCAACTGTAGGAGTGAGGTTAGTACACTTCCAACTCCTTTGTTTCATGCACATCCTAAGGATGATGCCTTGTATGTTTGTTTTGATGATTTGAATGTTGAACGCTTGAAATGGTTGTTAATGGCAAATCCGAGATTAACTGTTAATGGATTGTAAAATTAGTAGTAAATCACCCTAAATACCTTTCATAATCTGTAAGATCACTTTAATGGGGGGTTTTTGGATGCAATTTGGGGTGATTCCCGAACCTAGGAAGCCATTTCTAGGCCTAAGTTTCAGTACGCGGGGAGGCGGTACCAATACCTAGTGTTATGGGTTTAAATAACATTGTTCTTTATTATGAACTTTAAAGAGGGTATCGGTACAATGTTTAACCTATACCGGTACGCCATTTAATGAGGTATCGGTACGGGTCGACACGTATCGATACGCTATGGCTTTGAGAAATTCTAGTGAGCTAATTTCGTATTGGTATGCTATGAGTACCAATAACCAAAGGGTACCATACCAGCACACGGGGACCAGTACTAGTACCCACTAGGTAATCTGCCTAAAAATGTCAATTTTTCCTCGAAAGGCTAAAAAATTATATCGTTCGTCCAATAGACCCATAATGGCCGAAAATGAGTTGTAAAACTATAAAATTGGAAAATCACCTTATACTTGAGCATAAAACTTAAGAACTAGGTAAATGTCTTGTGTGACTTATATGTTGGTAGAAACCATAGGATGCTATGGTTATGTGATGTTGTTATGTGCCATATAGGCACTTGTTTGGTGGGATGCGGATACCCAGTGAGAGTGTTGCAACACCATGGTAAGAGACATTCCTAAATGTATGTTCTTGACGCTATGTGGCCCCGAGTCTCATTCGAAGATACTCAATGGGAGATTCTGAGTATAAAACATAGTTTTTGATGCTGTACAGCCCTAGGTCTCACTTTAGTGTATGTTCCCGATGTTGAGTGGCCCCGGGTCTCACTCCAGGTTTGTGGATATGATTTTTATGAGGTGTTTTGATGCTATGCTATATGTGTATCAATTATAGTAATATCATACTTGTTGTAATGTCATGTCATCTTCTCTTGCTACATAGTTTTGTTTATGATTTGCATGAAGCATGGTAGACTAGAGGTGTATCCACTGAGCTTTATGAGCTTAACATTCAGAATTGTTGTTTTCGTTTGCATGTTTTTAGGTGGCAGCATTGCATTGAAGGAGCCCATCAGAGTAAGACTTCATCTCATTGATGTGATCAAGAGTATAATACTTAGACTTGTCGGGAATGTAGTTATAGGACCCTTGATTTATGTCTATAACTCTATTTTGGATTTATTTAATCATGTCGAATGATTTATTACTTATTTTAAAATTGGAGCTCTCATGTAAACATTTTAACTATTTTTGTATCATATTATCTTATGACATGTATGAATTTTATGGAAATGAATATAGAATGGGCTAAATCTAGTTGCAAAAAATTTATCTATGGGCTGGGCTTGAGGCCCAAATATGACATCGGGTTTGGGGCGTTACATTTACTAGTATTAGAGCCTAGGTTTAACCGTTTCTAGGAAAGCCTCAGGGTAGTAGGGAGTCAAAAGGGATGTCTAGTGAATACATGATGCCCATAAGTCAAAGTCATACTCATTTTAAGCTGAATATTAGATGGTGTAACAATATTTTTTGTATGTGTAGAAAGTAACCATGACAAAGAAGTGCACATGATCAGGAGGATAGTTGGGGCTCCTGTGAGGGGAGTTATGATGAGGATAATGTTCCCGACACTGATGAGATATTGGGAGATGAGAGGGGTCGTGAGGCCTATTATTTTTCCCATATGTAACGGGCCCTTCACCGTATTATGAGGGCCATACCTATGCCTTCGACTACCCCTTGAGAGTCACCGATTGAAAGGGTTCGTCATCACGAAGGAATAAATTTCCTTGGGTCAAGGCAAGACAATCCTGTTAAGGTAGATCGGTGGTTGAGGGATACACACTGGATCATGCGACAATACGGTTAGAACCCGAGGACAAGTTGACATGCATTCTCTATACTAAAGGAGAATGCTAGGGAATGGTAGGAAACCGTTGAGTTAGGATGGTAACCCAACCGACCATCTTGAGATCATTTCTTAAATGAGTTTGAGAGGAAGTATATGGGTGAAGCCCACATTGATAGCTTGAAGGATCGATTCACTCACCTAGTTTAAGGGAATCGGTTTGTCTTTGAATATGAACAAGAGTTCCTACAGTTGAGTAGGTATGCCCCAGAATTGGTCGCCATGGAGAAGATGGGATGCAAGAGGTTCTGAAAAGTTTTGAGGAAAGAAATTCAGATGTACTTGACTGCGGACCCACCCAAGGTGTTTTCAGACTTGACCACCAGTTCCACGTCTCTTGAACAAGTTCAAGGTTTGACCTATAGCCAGGTTGGTGGGCAAGGAGGCTCGAGTAGAGGAAATCATACCCACTCCCACCAGTCACAGTCTTACTCCCAACGAAATAGGGGTCGTTGGAATTAGAATAGAGGAGCTTTAAGTTAGTCTGCGAGAATAGATAGGAGGTCATCAACTTCTCTTCCTCGGTAATAAGTTTCGAAGGATTGGCAAAGGGGTCAGGTGCACCCATTTGTGACTAGTGCGGGCGCAAGCACCATGAGGAGTACTATGGAAATATTAGAGTATGTTATGGTTGTGGATGACCAGAACACTTCGTGAGAGACTGTCCAACAGCAACTGATGCCAACCCAGTACAGAACCAGATGACTTCGTTTATGGCTTAAAGGGGTTGAGGCTTCGTTAAGGGAAGAGTGAGCCGCATGTCAGGAAAAAAGAATGGGGGCACTATCTAGTCTACCGCTCGGCCAAGCACTATGTAGTTAAGGCTCAAGAAGACTACAAGGCTACAGACTTCATCTCAGGTACCTTTACCTTGTTCTTTGTTCCTATTGTTGCTTTAGTATACTCGGGGTCTACTCATTCTTACATTCGTAGTGGAATATCCCATCAGTGAGGTATTCCTACTGAGGACCTAGAGGCTGGGATTCGAGTGACTAGTCCCTTGGGGTATGATGTCTTAATGGAGAAGGTGTATCGGACGTGTCTTATAGAGGTTCATAGTTCGATGTTTCTTGTAGATTTGATAGTTCTACCCTTTCAAGAGTTTGATGCCATCTTGGGCGTAGATTGGTTATTTGAGCATGATGCGAGTTTGGGTTGTAGAGCAAAGAGCCTTAAGCTTCGAGGGTTGGATGGGGCCAAGCTTGTGGTGAAAAGGTGAGAAAAATCCTTTCCTTTCCAATGTAATGTCGGCCTTAGTAGCACAAAGAATGATCTAACAAGATTGTGAGGCCTTTTTGGCTCACGTGGTTGATACGAGTGTTGAGGATCCGAGGCTTGAGAGCCTTTGGACTATTAGAGAATTTGTCGATGTGTTTCCAAAAGAGTTACCCGAACTACCTCTAGATCGTAAGCTAGAGTTTCAAATAGATGTGATGCCAGGCGTGACACCAGTGTCCATTACCCCATATCGCATGACACAAACAGAATTGAGAGCGTTAAAGAATTAGATTCAAGAGTTGTTAGAAAAGGGATTTGCTCGACCAAGCATCTCAACTTGGGGTGCATCGGTCTTGTTTGTCAAGAAAGATGATGGTTCAATGAGGATGTGCATTGTCTACCGTCAACTCAACAAGGTTTGAATGAAGAACCATTATCCTTTACCAAGGATGAATGACCTGTTTGACCAGTTGAGAGGTGCATGCATGTTCTCAAAGATCGACTTGAGGTCGAGATATTACCGGTTAAAGGTGGTAGAAGATGATGTTCAGAAAACTGCTTTTAGGACGCGGTACAAACATTATGAGTTCTTGGTAATGCCTTTTGGGCTTACCAATGCACCTGTAGTTTTTATGGACTTGATGAACGGATCTTTTAGCCCTACCTAGACTAGTTTGTGGTTGTTTTTATCGATGATATCTTGGTCTATTCGAGCTCGAAAGAGGAGAACAACTATCATCTTCATGTCATCCTTCAGATCTTGAGAGATAGATAGCTTTATGCCAAGTTCAATAAGTACGAGTTCTAGCTTTTTGAGGTGGCGTTCTAGGGCTAAATCATGGCAGCAAATTGGATTCGCATGGATCCGTAAAAGATTCAGGCTTTGGTAGAGTGGAAACCACCTAGGAATATCTTAGAAGTCTGTAGTTTTCTTGGACTTGGCAGGTACTATCATCATTTTGTTAAAGGTTTTTCCATCATAGCAGCGTCTTTGACCAAGTTGCTACAAAAAGGAGATTTTTTTGAGTGGAACGAAAGGAGACAACAAAGTTTTGGACAGTTGAAGACTTATCTGATAGAAGCCCTAGTTTTGATGCAACCCGAGCTAGGTAGGGATTATATGGTCTTCAGTGATGCTTCGTTAAATGGGCTTGGTTGTGTTCTCATGCAAGAGGATAAGGTGGTTGCTTATGCTCAAGACAACTTAAGCCTCATTAACATAATTTGTAATATCCCAAATTTTGGATAGTGACTAAAATGAAAATTTTGAAAGTTTTATGGCTAAAGTATAAACTTTGGAAAAGTTTAAGGACTAAATTGTAATTTCCAAAAGTTATGTATTTTAGTCCCATAAATGAATAGTTCACCCCTGATAATGATGTTTTCGTGTTACCCAAATTTTTCGTACGGAGTTTGTATTATTGGCTATAAAGCGATAAAGTTTAGAAAAATATTTGGATAATCGGATCGAATCGGATATTCAAGATATTTAAAAGGATGATAAGGCAAGGTTAAAAATGTCATTTCTATGTCTTAAAATGGTAGGATTTAACATGGACAATTGGATTTAAAGTAGATTTTCCATGTTAAATATGAGTCATTGGATGAAAAATTGCAAGATGGTAATTCTAGAAAATTCCAAGGGAAAAGTTGGTAATCACTAACTTCTTGGTTTATTTTTGACCCTTGGATGAATCTTTTGACATGTGGAAAGATGTGGGACATTGGATTACAAGGACAAAATGGTCATTTTTCTATAAAAGAGATTTTTATTTGGATTTTTTAAAAGGATGACAAATGGACCAAAGTTAAACAAATAGAAAAGTCAAGAAATTTCTTCATCTTTCTCTACTTGCCGAACCCTACATCCAAGGTATCGAGAAATTTTATTTTTGATTTTCAAGCTTATTTAGTTGGATTTTGGATGAAAGCATGAAACATGGAATTAATCTACATGAAATTCTCTATCTTTTGGTACCATTTATTCATGTTTTCCTTGCTTGAAACCTTAGCTTTATGATTATGATGGATGAAAGGCATTCTTAATTTGGATGATTTAAGATTATATTTTGATGAAGTTGTTGTTGTAGAACATATCCAAGCTTGTGTTATGATTGAAACTACTTGAAAGTAGCTAAATCCTAATTTGGTTACAGTTAGGGTTTTGATGTGAAGTTGAATTTGAATTGGTTTTGATATGGAAATGATTGTAGAAGTTTGGAAATGATGTTTAGAAGTTAAATTCATGCTTGAATCAAGTTGGAAAATTTGAATAAAATGACCCTTCATATTTGGCTTTTAGGGAAAATATTAGAGAAATTTTGGAAAATTTTCCTAAGGCTAGAAATGATGTGAGAATGATTCTACAAAGCTTAGAATGTTGTTTGGATCAATTTGGAAGTTTATAGAGAGTGAAGGACCAAATAACATATTAAGGAAAAATAGAGAGTGAAATGGAAATTGGTTAGAAATTAATGTGTTAAGCTTGAATGTATTCTTGGAATACTTGAATGTGTTGTCTAATGATTGAATTTGAAGTTCAATGGCAAGGGACCATATTGAATAAGTTGGAAATATTGAGATGAATTCTAAAGAATTCATTTTATGGTTATTTTATGAGATTTGAGAATGTCTTGTGAATTTGTGATGGATATGAATAATAAAGGATTTTTAGGAATTTTATTCCTAATATGTGCCTATGTTAGAATGATACTAACATACGCTTTGAAATGTATGTGTTTGGTAAACGATGATTTTATAGATCATGATCGTGATCAAGATGGTAATACGAGCAAGTTTAAAGATAAGGAAAAAGTTCAAGAGTAAAGCTAAAAGCGATAGTAAGGTTTACTAGTGAGGCATCAAGTGAGTGCAATGCATACATAACATGATACATGGATGCTTTATACATCAGTAGGAAGACTTGCGATGAGTCTACCTTGTTTATATATTGGCATGATATTTATTTCATTGATCATATATTTGACATGTTTTAAATATGCTAAAGATTGAATATAAATGCATGGATCACTAGTTATATATGATGTTATATCATGAATGTTATTTCGGGTATGAATTGCCTAATGTTAAATTATGCTGATATACATTGCCATGGATGAAATAAATATGAAATATATGCCCAAGTATGTCATTGAGGGACAGGGTATAGTTGGCATGCCATAGAGTCCAGCAGCAGACTGCATACTCGGTTTAACACTATAGTGTATATAAAGGACACTTAGTGTAAATGGTTAGCACAGCCTTATGTGCGGATGGTGGGCACAACCTTATGTGTATTAGCACTTCGGTGCATATTTGACTCGAGTACCTAGGGTCCTCATAGGTTTATATTTGGGCTATGATTTATTGGTAAATAATAGATAAACAGGTGAAAGAGTTACGAACTCTCAAAGTTAAGGCAAGTATATTGGTAAGAAATTATATTTGGTTATATTATGTTAATATATCATTAACATGATGGTAATACATATCTAGTGATCATGATGCATGAAAATTTTATATGTTAATTGTTATAGTTATGTTATATTACACCGAATATTATTATTGCCTCACTAAGTATATACTTAGCGTGTGATGGTTTTCACGCGTAGTTAAAAAGCAGAGTTCGGAGTAAGGAGCTGGCATCCTACTTATCAAGAATATAATCAGGGTATCAGTAATAACATCTTTTGATGTGTTTTGATGTTTCTAGATGGCATGTATATGTTAAAATTAGTCGGTTATATACTAGTTTATACATGGTTTGTAATAACATATAAACTAGTTTATGTTTATAGTGGATGGTGAGTAGTTATATTAAATTAAAAATTGGGTAATGACTAGAAAAGGTTAAATAGAGTATCACCCCAGAAAAATGAATGTGGTAGCTGACGCTTTGAGTAGAAAGTCTATGTCAGACTTGAGGGTGATGTTTGTCCGTTTGAGGATAACCGAGGATGGCGGGTTGTTAGCCGAGCTGCGTGTAGAATCTACTTTAGTACAAGAGATCAAGAGGACACAAGTGTTGGATAATGAGTTAGTGCCAAAGATAGAAATGGTGTTAGGATTTTTGTTTTGATATAATAATTGAAAGATAGTTTTGAACTAAATTGAAAAGATGGCAAAAATGATTTAAAGTCCAAACAACTTGAAAATAGGTTTAAAATGTTTTCTTAGGCTTTTGGAATGTATTTGAATGTTTTTAAATAGCCAAACTAGCCATTGATAAAGCCCCGTATCGATACAGTATTAGTCGTACCAATACGAGTGAGGATTTCAACTATAGTGATTTTCTAGTTTGAAAACCTGTACCAGTACAGTCTCAGCCGTACCGGTACAGAGGGGGTGGTACCGATACGCCCTTACACGTACCGATACCCCTGCTTTATTTTAGGCTCCTACGGCTATTTCCCAATGTAGGCGTACCGATACCTATCCCACGCGTATCGATACCTAGGCATCTAGAAAGGGAAATTTTACTTGGAAATCATCCCCAACCGCTCCAATTTATCCCAAACAGTCACCAACGGATAGGAACTCATTTGAGAGGATAAAAGGACCCTTCAAGCACCTGGAACAACTAATGATCATCAAGTCAACAATCTTTTGATTAAGAAATGTCTTAGTGCTCAAATTGTTGTATTTTGTATAGATAAACACTTGTGAACTCAATTGTAATATATGCTCAAGTTTTATAGGCTTGGGTGAGAGCTTTATTTTTGCAAACATTCACCTTGCGAGAGGATTTCTTTGTTTGCTTTTATTTTCTATTGTAAGAGAGGGGTTCCCAAAGCTTTAGGGTATAAGCTTTGGATGCTAGGCTTTGTGGTATAAGTCTAGGTTGTAAAGGTTTCCTCTTGAACCTGTAAAAAGGGAAGAATTCTTAGTGAATTGGGAAATCTTGTGTGGGAAGCTAAGGTAGTGGATGTAGATCTTAGTTGAAAAGCTTGAACCATTCTAAAATTACAGTGTCAATTTCTTTTCATTGTTTCCCATCACCAATCACCCAAATTCAACTTCTCCACCACTTAGCAAGCAAAAACGATTGAAGAATTCGAGCCTTTCAATTGGTATTAGAGCAAGGCTCAATCGAGAGGCTTAACATCCTATTGAGGCAATCTCGGCAAGCTCTATCAATCAATAAATCAACTGGTGTTCATGGCGCAATCAATCGACAAGCCACCATTCTTCAGTGGTAAACAATATGCCTATTGGAAGAATAATATAATGTACTTTATCAAGGCCATCGACTATCGTCTTTGGGATATTGTTGAAGAAGGATCGTTCGTGCCACAACAAAGAAGGCAATATTAGAGTGCAGATGACAAGAAGAAGATGGAGCTAAACTCGAAGGCTTTGCATATTCTATTTGTGTACTGGGACTGGAGGAGTATGTCAAAGTTTCTTCTTGTGAGAGTGCCAAGGTGGTTTGGGAAAAGCTTGAAGTGAGCTATGAAGGAATGAACGAGGTAAGGGAGACGAAGATTGGTTTACTCAACCTCAACTTTGAAATCTTCAATATGAGTTTGGAAGAAGACATCAAAAGCATATTCGATCGATTTTCCACAATCATCAATGAACTTAAAGGTTTTGGAGAGGACATTTTGGAAGAAAAGCTCGTTCGAAAGTTGATTTATTCACTTCTTGAGTCATGGGAGTCCAAGAAGACGGTAATTATAGAAGCAAAAAACTTGAAGGAGTTCAAGCTTGATGAGCTTATTGGATCTTTTGTCACCCATGAGATGATGTCCGAAAGAAAAAGGAAAAATAAGGAGAAGAAGATCAAAGTGCAAGGAATAGAAGATCTAAACATAGTTGCCCTTCAATCCTCCACAAGTCTTCAAGAAGATTCAAGTGAGGAGGAAAGTCAAAGTGAAGAGATGGCTCATTTCTTCAAGAAATTCACTCGGTTTATGAAGAATAACATGGAACAATCTTTAATATATAAATCGAAGAAGAAGATGAAGGATCCCCTCAAGTGCGTTGAATACAATAAGCAAGGACACACCAAATACAATTGCCCTCGCTTCAACAAAAAGGGATCATCTTCAAAGAAGGCATATGTGGCAGCATGGAGTAATGAAGAAGACTCCACCGACAATGAAATAGCCCACTTATGCTTTATGTCCCTCCAAGAGGGTGAGATAACTTCTAGCTCATCTAGTTCAAATTCTTATACTTTTGATAAGTTACAAGAAGCCTATGATGAATTGGTTTTTGAATTCAAGGCTTCATTTTCAAAAAATAAAAAGATGATTTCAAAGTTAAAAATAAAAAATGATTTGCTTTTTAAAACCAATTTTGAATTTGAAGCAAAAATTAAAGATTTTGAGCTACAAATTTTAAATTTGCAAAATTTGCTTCAAAAGACGAAAAAATATCATCAAAAGGAATTGGATGATCTTAAGAAAGAAAAATATTTAATTTGTAAAAATTTTGAAAAGAAAAATGATTCTAACAAATCAAATTTTTATCAAAGACAATCTAGTGCCCCTAGATTTTTAAATGGTAAATATGTTAGAAGCATTTGGTCCCAAAATGGCTCATTGTTTCAAAGAAAAATGAGGAAATTGAAAAATGGATTCCTAAGGGGACCAAATTCTTTGGGACTAATTCCATTGGATCCAAAGAAATTTGAATAACAAAAATTACTTGATTGTCTTGTTTTAGGCGTGATGGAGCATGATCAACAGATGTTGAAATTAAGGGGAGCTCTATACACACAAGGAAGAACACTTGAAGAAGGAATGCTTAACATCCTACCTTTGATTCAAGTGGTAAAGTTAAATTGAATTTCTTTGTGTTTTTATTTAATTTATTTATCTTCTATTAAAATTTAGTTTTCTTTAATCATGAATTGTTTGACTAGCATTCTATTTGATGCTTGAGTAAGGGGAAGCCATTTTAAAACAAAATTCTTATTTTGTCAAAAAAAATTAACTCTCCCTTGTTATGGTACTTTAAAAGTTTTCAAACTTAGTTTGAATCATTTTTTATATAAAAAGGGGAGAATGTTTTAAAATTTGAATTTTCAAATGAATAAGGGGGAGCGTTTAACTCTTTTGAATCAATATTGTCTTATTCAAAAATTATTTTCCAAAGGGGGAGAATCACTAAAACAATTTTTCAAGTTGGTTTTATTATATCAAAAATGGGGATATTGTTAGGATTTTTGTTTTGATATAATAATTAAAAATAGTTTTAGACTAAATTGAAAAGATTTCAAAAATGATTTAAAGTCCAAACAACTTGAAAATAGGTTTGAAATGTTTTCTTAGGCTTTTGGCATGTCTTTGAATGTTTTTAAATAGCCAAACTAGCCATTTTAAAGCCTCGTAATGATACAGAATTAGTCGTACCGATACGAGTGGGGGTTTCAACTACAATGGTTTTCCAATGTTGAAAACCCATATCGGTATAGTCTTAGTTGTACCGATATGGAGGGGGTCATATCGATGTGCCCTTACGCGTACTGATATCTCTGTTTTATTTCAACCTCCAACGACTATTTCCAAATGTACGTGTACTGATACCTGTTCCATGCATATCGATACTGAGGCATCCAAAAAAGGAGATTTTGCTTGGAAACCATCCTCAATGGCTCCAATTCATCCCAAACAGTCACCAATGGCTAAGAACTCATTTGAGAGGATAAAAGGACCCTTCTAGAACATGGAATAACTAATGATCAAGTCAACAATCTTTTGATTAAGAAATGTCTTAGTGCTCAAATTGTTGTATTTTGCATAGATAAACACTTGTGAGCTCAATTGTAATATATGCTCAAGTGTTATAGGTTTGGGTGAGATCTTTATTTTTGCAAACATTCACCTTGTGAGAGGATTTCTTTGTTTGCTTTTATTTTCTCTTATAAGAGAGGGGTTCCCAAAGCTTTGGGGTATAAGCTTTGGATGCTAGGCTTTGGGGTATAAGTCCAGGTTGTAAAGGTTTCCTCTTGAACCCGTAAAAGGGGAAGAATTCTTAGTGAATTGGGAAATCCTTAGTGGAAAGCTAAGGTAGTAGATTTAGAGCTTAGTTGAGAAGCCCAAACCACTCTAAAATTATCGTGCCAATTTTTTTTTCATTGCTTCCCATCACCAATCACCCAAATTCAAATTCTCCACCACTTGGCAAGTAAAAAGCGGTTGAAGAATTTGAGCCTTTCAAATGGTTTATAGAGAGGTGAGACTTCTGGTTTTAGACTGCGAGATGATGGGATCTTGTACTTCAAGAGTTAGTTATGTGTTCCAGCTTTAGAGGATTTGTAAGACTGTATCCTACGAGAGATGTATCATAGTCCGTTTGCTATGCATCCGGGTAGCAATAAGATGTTCCAAGATTTTTATCTTTTTATTGGTGCCCTTGTATGAAAAGAGATGTGCCGGAGTTTGTAACAAGATACATTGCTTGCTAGCAAGTTAAAGCGAAACATAAGGTTTTTTCGGGCCTACTTTAGCCCATCCAAATTCCACAATGGAAGTGGGATCGAGTGACCATGTATTTTGTGATGGGTTTGCCATTGACCCAAATGATGCATGATGCTATATGGGTAATAGTAGACTGGTTGACCAAGTCTGCACATTTCTTGCTCGTGCTTATGGATTTTACGTTTAAGAGGTTGGCACAGTTATACATTCAAGAGATTATGAGGTTGCATAGAGTACCATCATCGATCATATTGGATAGAGTTCCCGGCTCAAAATGAGATTATGGAAGAAAATTTATGAAATTTTAGACACAAGGTTGCATTTCAGCACTGCTTTTTTATCCTCAAACTGATGGTCAGTCTGAGAGAGTTATACATATCTTGGAGGATATGCTCCGTTGTTGCATCATTGATTTTGAAGGTAGTTGGGAAGAGCATATACCATTAGTTGAGTTTGCCTACAACAACCATTTTTAGTCGAGCATCAAGATGGTTCCTGTTGAGGCTTTGTATGGGCGCAAGTGTAGAACACCGATGTGTTGGAAAAAAGCTCAATAAGAAGAGAATCGTGGGATCTGATTTAATCAGACAAACCAAGGAAATAGTTCAAATCATCAAGGAAAGATTGCAAGTCACCTTTGATCGTCGAAAAGGCTATGCAAATTAGAGGCGTAGATACATCGAGTATGACGTTGGGGACTAGGTGTTCCTCAAGGTGTCACTGTGGAAAAGAGTTATCCGCTTTGGACATAAGGGCAAGTTGAGCCCAAGTTTTATTAGAACTTATGAGGTGTTAGAGAGGGTTGGACCCGCAGTGTACCGTTTAGCCCTACCCCTGGAGATGACACGTATTTATAACATCTTCTATGTTTCTATATTAAGGCGATACCATTCGGATCCATTGCATGTTATCCTGCTTGAGGGGATTGAGATCAACACCGACTTGACCTATTAAAAAGAGCCTATAAGAGTCCTTGGTAAGGGAGTTAAAGATCTTCACAATAAGTGTATACCTTAGTAAAGATATTATGGAGAAACCACGTGATCGAGGAAGCCACGTGGAGGTTAAGGAGTGCATGAGGTTGCTATATCCACATTTGTTTCTATTAGGTAAATTTTGAGGATGAAAATTTCTTTAAGGAGAAAATAGTTGTAACGACTTGAGTTTTGAGATCCGCGAGTCATTTCACCCAAGCATGTGGGATTGAGTGTTATGCCTAAGTTTTGGTACCTTTATGGGCTTCTCATGGGTGTTGGGCTTTAGTCCTTGGGTTGGGATGTGGTTAGGGATATGAAAGAAGGGTATAGAGGTAATTCTCTTCAGTTTGAAGAGAAGAGGGCTGATCCCTCTTAATGGTGCTATAAAAAACAAAAGAAAGGGGATATCACTTTGTCTCTTGCTTCCCACTCCTCTTTCATCTTCATCTTCCTCCCAAGAGCCAAACACAAAGATTGAATCTTTGTCATTTTGAGTGGAATTTCCAAAATTCTTGAGAAAGGAAAAGTTATCAACACCAAGCGATCTATCAAACAAGGTAAGAATGGAAGGTTTTGGTGGAGTTTGGAGAAGGATAGGTTTTAGTGGGGGTTGAGAAAGAACAAGGAGAATAGGAGTTTTAGCTCCATTTCCTGTTGTGGAAAACTTCTTTCAGTGCCTTTTAAATTCCAGCAATTTTGTAACTCATTTTACAACGCTATCTTGTTGTGAAAGAAGTTGGAAACTCTTCCAAAGAGCAAAGGAAGAAGAAAGTTTGAAGCTTGGGTCAAGGAGCTTCATTCTCAACTATAGGAGTGAGGTTAGTACACTACCAACTCCTTTGTTTCATGCACATCCTAAGGATAATGCCTTGTATGCTTGAAATGGTTGCTAATGGAAAATCCGAGATTAAGTATTAATAGATTGTAAAATTAGCAGTAAATCACCCTAAATACCTTCCATAATCTGTGTGATCACTTTAACGGGGTTCTTGGATGCAATTTAGGGGGCTTCGGGGGTGATTCCTGAGCTTAGGAAGCCATTTCTAGGCTTCAGTATCGGTACACGGGGAGGCGGTACCGATACCTAGTGTTATGGGTTTAAAGAACACTGTTTATTATTATGAACTTTAAAGGGGGTATCGGTACGGTGTTCAACCTGTACCGGTGTGCCATTCAATGAGGTATCGGTACGGGTTGACCAATCCCCTCTTTAATGAGAAATTTGAAGATGTTGATCGATTTGTACCTGAATGACAACAATCTTAAAAGTGACATTCCTCCAAGTTCTATCTAATATTTGAAGGTCCCCTCATTTCTCCTAAAACCACTAAGCTTTCGAGTAAAGAGAATGAATATGGAATATTTACAGTTTTTTGCCGTTACCTTGTATCAATGTTTCGTTTTTCTCTTTGCATAAGATTCAATCATGTATGATTTCAGAAAGACATAAGCCTAGTAATTCGTTCCTATCTTTAAATCTCGTACACATACAATAGAATAGAAAAAAGCCATGGATATTGTTTGTAACCCCCTAAACTCAGTTTAGAAGAAATAACCAAATTTAGGAAGTCACAATTCAAAACTTGTCTCTTAAGAATTGATTTAAGGTTAAAATAATTTATAATTCAAGGTAATTGATTAATTAAGTAAAACTCAATAAATGTTCCAATTATTATAAAACTCAATCTTTTAAACCATGTTCTGATAGTTGATAAAATATTTGAAAACAAATTCATAAATGCATGCATTCAATAAATACCAAATTAAATAAGTCTCAAATGTCCAAATTACATAATTTTCCCAAAATATTAAATAATAATCTAAAAGTCTAATTAAAAATAGTTTATACTGAATATTAAATATCTGAGTAGAATTCGAGATGCTTCAAGTACCGAGTCGCCTAAAGAGTCTGAGTATCTAAAAGAAAAAACTATGGGGTGTAAGCTAAAGAGCTTAGTGTGTCTCTAAAGTGAAAACAATCACAATCTCAGTTTCACAATAAATTTACTCAAGATATTATAAAATCTAGCAAACCACATTGTATGAAATGATGCTATGAACAAAACACAAATCCCAGCTACATACTCCTATCACAGTGGTGGCAAAGCCAACCGGTCACAGTGGAGGTAGTTCCCTAGAACCACTCACCCTTATTTCTCCAATCACATTGTGGTCAAACCACTTCTTCTTCCGTACAATCCCATCCCATGCATGAATAAATCATTGTTTGTAAAACAAAAACACAACACAATTGTATCGTACTAAATACGAGGATCACAGTTCAGATATTCTGATAACACAGTTTTACACAGTATGTATAGCATCTCAAATCTCATTGAAATCGTAACACATAAAAGTAGTCATGCAAGTTGCAAAACATTTCACATAATATATGGCACAGAAAGAGAATACATAAGTAAAATCATTTATTTATAACACAGGAAGAAAAACTCCTTAAGCAACAGTTGTTCTAATGATGAGAATGTCGCATCACACACTTAGGTCTAGCTGAATTAGAACCTACGAGGTAAGATCTCTATATTAGAAGTATCACTATCACTAAGCCACCAACTATATACGTAAAACTAAACTGAAGGCATACTCACGTAAAGGCCTCGAAGAACGTGCACAGTCAGTCTAAACAGGATGAGGTAACTCGTTAGCCTCAGAGTCGATACCTAAACACGAGAATAACTCCGGTCAAATCGATATTCAATTTATTTGAAATTACTAAGTACGTAATCATTGTAAATAGTAAAATAGAGATTTCAGGTTCGAATTTGACAAAACAGACAGCAAATTCAAACTCAAGACGTTGAAAAGGGTTAAGGTGAAGTTTGTCCAAAAAAATTAACTTTGTTCAACTCTAGTCAAAGTCAAAGTCAACCAATTAAAGTCAACTATGACAGAAGGTCAAAGTCAACAATGACTTGACTGATTAAATTGGTCAAAGGTCAACTGGCCAGACTGGTCAAACGAGTCCAAGGTCAACTCAGGTCAAGTCGATCAACGGGTCAGATCTGGTTCAAGGTCAAATCCAGTTCTGGCAACTCAGTCCAGTTCAGGTTCTCAGATTTAGATCCAATTTGGTTCACTTGAGCAGTTTGGTCAGTCACGGTTCAACTAATGGGTCTAGTTCTGCCGGTTCAGTTCGGTTCACATTTTCATTTTGGGTCCTTGATTTTTGGGCTCTCCATTTAATCACACGCAAATGAGCCTCATGGTTTGGGTTCGAACCCAACCATACTCACAACCCATCACCATAATCCCCTTCATCTGATATGGATAGGGTTTTCAAAACACCTTTGGTGTCGCGCGGGTGCACAACGGCAGGGGAATGCATAGGCCGTGGAGAAGCAAAAGCAGAGGCAGAGACGGTGCAACAAATTAGACGACAGTAACACACATGGTCGGCGCAGCTTGTCGTCGATTCCAACAGTGACCAAAATATTCATTCCAGCCAAAACCTAATAAAAGATATCAATAACCCACTCTATAAAGCAAAAGAACAGAAAAGCAATGATCCAAATGGCTTACCCAACTCGAAAAGATAAAGGACGGCGGAGCAAGGAGGAATCAAGAGGTTTTGGACCATTTCTAAGTAAATAGCAAGGAGAGGGCGAATTGGTGGTTGGGTTATGATCGATCGAAGATGACGATGAAGATGGTGGTGCGATGAGCAAAATAAAAGTCTATGAGGCTCTCGTTAAAGCTCGATCAAAAAACAAAGGGAGTGGTGTGCTTATTTTCAAAGAGAAAAACGAAGGTGAGAGGCTGCCGATAATTCAAATAGAAAAACAAGGGTTTCTGAAGTTGAAAAGAAGATTATATATCTCATTTAAAGGGTAAATTACAAGGCAAGACTTTGGAATTTCTAGGGTTCATAGATCGGGTACAATATTTTACCTTCATCTCATATTGGTCACTAACCTCTCAAAATAAGCCCTTGAATTCTGAATTTCTCTTAAATTAATCCTCAACTCAGTTAGGGTTTTATGAATTAAA
Organism: Hibiscus mutabilis; assembly: GCA_019671005.1. Lineage (NCBI taxonomy): Eukaryota > Viridiplantae > Streptophyta > Magnoliopsida > Malvales > Malvaceae > Hibiscus > Hibiscus mutabilis. The sequence continues at coordinate 30,987,367 of CM033751.1, read as the reverse complement.
AATTCCTAATTCTTAAGGTTTCTGAATTAGGGATTCCAAAATTTAGTTTTTTCAAATTAGGGGAAATTTAGGGTGCTACAACTCTCCATCCCTTAAAGTAAATTTTGTCCTCGAAATTTTTAGACTTGGCAACAGATACCCAAAACTAACTGACAAGCTTACACTCCCCCATTTTGAATTTGTAAACCATCATAACAAAGAATAGAACTAAATACATCATAAATATACTTGTTATGTCCTCAAATGCATTCTCATAACCATCACGAACTTCGGTCGCATATACAAAACCTGATCATCTAGCCTCGGATCTAGCTGATCTATCACTCTGAGCGGGTCTATCTCTACTAGAATTACCAGAAGTAACTGACCTAAACTGCTCTTTACCTCCATGAGGTGCCTGAACTGATACCTATGACTGACTTTGTACGGATGAGCTAGTAGATGGACATAGACAATGTAACACCCTCAACGTATATTCGATATTCGAATACACATTAAAGATGTTACTATGATTTGCAGATTAAATTTTTTTATAACCACTACACGATAAACAACCAACTAAATTTAAATTCGTTTAAATCATCTTCTCTAATATTTTAATTCTTCAAACTGATTCATGATGCTAGATCGTACAGAATAACTACTTATTTAAAATTTATACATGTCCCACTAGACTAGGATGTAGTGATACTTACTGATAATGCAGATTAACTTGATTTAATGATGTGTAACTCCTCATTTGCTATCTCGTTCAAAGTACCTACGTGTGATACACAACACACGTTAAGTATAACTTATTGAAACATAATCATAATAATATAAACAATGATTATAATAACACCACCCTGCAAGATGTCAAATGATTTTCAATTACAGTTGATAATATTTTATCATTTATAGAACTGCGTTACTTGTATAATTCATTTGTCCAATATAATATTCAAATCATAAGATTTGATCTGTCTTACCAATCTTGTGCACGTTAAGCTTTTTAGCTTTAGCTACTTCCATAATTGCATTTCAAATATTATAGCCAAGTATAAAATCAAGCCATCTGTAATGTAGAATTTATCAAGTATCATAACTATCTTAAGAGTTATGTCATCATTGTTCATCAGGTGTTCCCATGCATAAAAATTTCTTCAACATAATCATGCTTTCAATATGTTTCATATCTTCTATCAATTTTGTCATAGAATTCATGATATCTATGGTTCCTGATCATTAAGTAATCATGCTTTCATCACGTAATCATTTGCATATCATTTCCTTTATCATAACCGTTCTTTCATTATGCAATCATTTCCTTTATCATATCCATTCTTTCATTATGCAATCATTAGCATATCATTTCCTTTATCATAGCTATTCTTTCATTATGCAATCATTTGCATATAATTTCCTTTATCTTAGCCCAAAGTACAAAATCATGTGATGCCATGGTACGCGAGTAATCATGACACCGTAGTGTCTATGATGCCGTAGCGTCTGCATCGCCGAAGCGACTAGATAAGTACGTACTCGAGGACGCCCTTTGCTCCTCAAACACCGTAGTGCCTATGACACATCTGCTAGGACTCTATGGATATCCAACTATACCAAAGATTCTCAAGTGAACTTATGGTATGCGAGTCATCTCGACACCGTAGTGTCTATAACGTCGTAGCATCTGATGGTGAGTACGTACTCGAGGATGCCCTTTGCTCCTCATACTCACACTTTTTGTTCTATGTAACATCGTAGTGTTTGAACTCGACTCCGTAGAGTCTATCTCGACCCCGAAGAGTCTATCTCACACCGTAGTGCTATAGCGTAGCTGCTAAGACTCTTTTTGGATATCCAATTATACCAAAGACTCTCACATTAGTACTTGGGCAATTTATTTCCTTATAGATCAATCATCATTGTTCATATAATAGGGCAATTCACATCCCATATTTCATCTGCAATATCCAATTCATCAAAACTATCAACCATAATTTGATAATGGGCATTTCATACCCAAAATCTGAAATCCGAATTAACTTAGATAAATCATTATTTCATATCCATGTATCATATATGCCATTTAATATTTCTTTGTTCAACATACATTTTCATTATTATCAAAGTTGACTTATTGCAAGTCTTCTTCACATCATGTATATAAACAGATAAAAATGCATTCATTCATCTCACATATATAGTAAATAAATAAAATGCACTCACTTGGGCCATTTATTAGCTTGCCTTACTAAGCTCTATTTGATCCTTTCTTTCATAGTACCTCAAACCTTCTTTTGATTCGGATCCAAACTACATTAATCACATGAATGTAAACAACATTTGTTAGATTCAAATCTAACAATTTCTCAAATATGCTATCAAATCTAATCATTCGAATATACGAATTTCCTCTTTCCTTCCTTATACTATCCAAAACTCATTTTGGTTCTTAATAACCATTTAGAACTTCCATTAATCCTTTTCAATCTTACTAATTAATCTTAGATACAAAATGTATCAATTCTCATTTTCTGGTTGATTGCACTACCTTCAAAGAAATATTTCTATAAAATAATCTACAACTCAGAATTTGATTTCGTTTGTTCTGAAAGAAACTAGATTTAATAAGATTTTCAATTATATAAATTAATAGCCCAAATTCAACTCGTACGATTTATGGCGAATTTTCAAAGTCAATTACAATGCTAGAATTCGGAACATACTGGTGCTATGATTTCTGGCCTTTTGCCACTTAAAAATTCACATCTTTTGACTCGAAACTCGAAATTAGTTTCCGTTTTTTTGGAAACGAAACTAGACGAACAAATCTTTACATCGGTATAAAATTCATCATCTAACCATTTTTGTAGAATTTATGGTGAATTTTCAAATTTACTGCCATAATTCAATTTTCTACACAGCTTCCATATTTAACTTCAACTTTTATACTAACTTCTCCTTACTTCTCTACTTGTCAATTTAGTCCCATTATTTTCTTTAAACCACCAACTTATCACCTTCTTCATCAAATAATTATCCACATTAGTTCCGTTAGATTTTTCCTTCTTTATCGAATGGTCATTAATAATGCAAAGGTAAGGATCCAAATTTCTTAACTTTGCAAATTAGTCCTCATGTCAATATTATTACCTTAATTCCATCATTTCAGATAAAAATCAGATTTAGTCCTCTTCTAACACTTCAATGTCGATTTAGTCACTTAATTTTGATAAATTGTCAAAATGGTCACTAATTCGATTCAACATCGGTTTAATATTCTAACTTCACTTTCATGTTTCTAACATCATAAATAACATAAATACACATCAATTTCATAAAAATTCAGATTTTTTCCCTAAACTTTAGAGCTTGCCGAAATGGTCCCTAAACTTTTAACTTAGGGTTTTGCATCCAATCAACAATTCAAGCTTACTAATTCATTAATTCAACATCACAAACCCTAAATTAAACTTGAATCCATAAACCCTAATCATCTTCATACAAACTAAAATATGTAAGGTTTAAATATCAACTCAATAACATGATTTTAACATTATACTAGCTTGATTTCAACTTGAATTTCATCATGAAATCATAAAATTCCAAAAGCCCCAAATTTTTACCATAAACCCTAATTTATTCTCATGCAAAATTCTCATCAATAAAGTATGTTTTCCATGAATCATTTACACCAAAAGATAGTGCTTGAAGAGTAGAACAACTTTGTAGTTGAAGAGATTACCTAAAAATCGAGTTTCGGGGCTTGAATTGAACTTGGAAATTTTCTCTCTTCTCCCCTCTCATTTTCAAAATTCCATGGATGAAGAATGGTCTTCATCTTTTGTTTTTAATCCAATTTGGCCACTTGTCTTGTATAAATGAATTTTAAATTCATTTAGATAGTGAAATTACTAAAATGCCCTTTTAATCCAACAATTGAGATTGATCTTATCATTAATCAAGGGCCAACATTTAATCTTCCATTTCCTTCTTCCAAAATTGTCCTTGTAACATTTTAAATATTTCAAAAATGTCATTGGGGAAAAATGACCAAATTGCCCTTCAACTAGTTTTTATTTACTAGTTTGCCATTCTTATAAAAATCCAACTAAGTCTAGTTGGAATCCAACCAACTATAATAAAACATTCATAAAATAGTATTTTATGACTTTTCCATAGCTTTTGGATTAGCCTCTGAAATTTTAGTTCGACCCGATTTCCCGATATTCATAAAATACTTCTACTGCAATTTTACCTTTATCGAGCTATCGGATTTATTCCAAAAATTCCATATTTCCATATTCGGGAAATGAACACTATCATCTTATAAAAATTTCCTTTCCTAAAGTCTTAGACTGAATTTTCTTAACTTAGTCTATTATCCCAATAATTATCGAAAATCTTCAAAGAATAAAATTTCTCTTAGAAATCCTTTATCGTAAATCCATACGAATATTTTTTACTCTTATTGAGTCCAAAATATCGATCAAAAACACTTTTATGAGACCTTCCCAGAGGTTACCCATCTTTGTATTTCCCTGGCCTAAACACGCTTAATAATTTTATTCGATCCAAATTTGATACCTTCTACTATATCTTAATTCTCAAAACTAATATCAAGGCTCTTATTTCGATTAGATTCACCCTTATACTGAATAAAATCACTTGTTGGGGAAATTTACACTTTAGTCCCCAAATTTTTCCAAAGTTTATACTTTTAACCCCAAAACTTTCAAAATTTTATATTTTGGTCACTGGCCAAAATTTGGGGTATTACAGACAATTTCTTAGGTAAAGATCTTGAGAACCACATCGGAAACACGCTCATTTCTTCCATCTGCACTTTTCGTTATGCTTTTTATTACAAAAATTACATACAAAAACAGGGCGAGAACTTTTGAACTACCCACGCAGACAGTAGGCATTGTTGATTCTATAGGTCTCACATTCCGATAACTCTGAGAAACAAACTCATCTCTAGCCTTCTTTCTAGATGGATTGATAAAACTTGACTGAACAGTTGTGTCCAGTTGTTTCCCAACTTAATCATAATTCTGAAGTTCCTCACCTTTCATGAGTGCATCCATCCTCTCAGCAGTTTTAGCTCGACCCACCAGGTTGCTAAACACCTACCCATGAGGCGTAGCAACTTCCTTCCAAATCAATAGACGAAGCTCGTTCAAAACCAATCACACTTATTTTTCTCTGGCGTAACCAATCCAGGAACATATTTGATCAGCCCCATAAGCTTTATCTCATAGTCGTCAACTTATCACGACACTTCGCCAGGTACTCCACTCCCACATATCAATCTTCATTATCATATATCTCATTTTGATTTTATGTCTAATTAGCATAAGGCATATGATCACTATCAGAATCAACGTTACGACCTCAACCAAATGCAAAGCTAAAACTTCTGCATGGTGGCATAGTAATTATCTACAGAAGATAATAACCTAGATTCAGATATGGTACTAGAGTCTCGAATTTAAAACACGTTGGAAGTAATTTCGTAAAAAAATCAAGTGAAACCGTAGCAAGTTTTTCAAAAAATTCCCATTTATCCCAAAATATTTCATGTGTATGCAGAAGTCAAAACCGTTTTGAAAACAACTAGTGTGAGCCTCACAGTCCGAGGATTGAACTTGGCTCTGATACCACTAAATGTAACCCCCTAAACTCAGTTTAGAAGAATTAACCAAATTTAGGAAGTCACAATTCAAAACTTGTCTCTCAAGAATCAATTTTAGGTTAACATAATTTATAACTCAACGTAATTGATTAATTAAGTAAAACTTAATAAATGTTCCAATTATTATAAAACTCAATATTTTAAACCATGTTTTGATAGTTGATAAAATATTTGAAAATAAATTCATAAATGCATGCATTCAATAAATCCCAAATTAAATAAGTCACAAATGTTTGAATTACATAATTGTCCCAAAAGATTAAATACTAATATGAAAGTCTAATTAAAAATAGTTCATACTGAATATTAAATATATGAGTAAAATGTGAGATTCTCCAAGTACCCGAGTTGCTTAAAGAGTCTGAGTATTTGAAAGAAGAAACTATGGAGGTGTAAGCTAAAGAGCTTAGTGTGTCTCTAAAGTGCAAACAATCTCAATCTCAATTTCACAATAAATTTACTCAAGATATTATAAAATCCAGTAAAACACATTGTATGAAATGATGCTATGCGCAAAACACAGATCCCAGCTATATACTCTGATCACAGTGGTGGCAAAGACAACCGGTCACAGTGGAGGTAGTTCCCTAGAACCCCTTACCCTTATTTCTCCAATCACAGTGTGGTCAAACCACTTCTTCCTCCGTACAATCTCATCCCATGCATGAATAAATCATTGTTTGTAAAACAAAAACACAGCACAGATGTATCGTACTAAATACGAGTATCACGGTTCTGATATTTTGATAACACAGTTTAACACAATAAGCATAGCATCTCAAATCTCATTGAAATTGCAACATAGAAAAGTAGTCATGCAAGTTACAAAACATTTCACATAATATATGGCACAGAAAGAGAACACATAGGTAAAATCATTTATTTATAACACAGGAAGAAACACACCTTAAGCAACAGTAGTTCTAATGATGAGAAGGTGAGGGGACCAGTTGAGCTGGGGCTATTGGAGAGTTGCGCGTGGGTTTCACGCACGCGTGGAGGAGCCGAATGGACAGGGCGCGTGAGCGAGTGATGCTTCTAGAAGCTCTTCTGCTTCATCTCTAGACCGTTAGATCCAATTTGAATCTAACGGCGGTAGGGCAGCTGTGCAAAAACCAAAAGGCCATTAGGGCATATTAAAATTAGGGTATAGATTTGGGCCCTAACGGACCATGTAATTAATCTTTAGAAATTATAAATTGAACTTTTTAATTAATATATTTGGGCTGCTTATTGTATTTAATTTATTTTTTCAGTTTCGTTTCTTATAACAATAGTAATAATAAAACACAATATAAATAATATAACTAATATGATAATAAATAATATAATCAATACTAATAATAATGCTACTATTACTTAATAATTTAAGAAAACTAATAATTAATCGTAATAGAAAGAGAATAACAATTAATATAATATAATAACCAATAACATTTCATAATAATACTACTAATAATAACAAACTATAATAACTATGGCCCACTATTATAATAATTAAAAAATCTGGTTAAGGATCCGGACAAAATTAGTGATTACATGGTGTTGTTACCAAGCTTTGTTCTATAAGAGACAAGCTTTTTCGTCCAACTCGATTACATCGTGGGATTCAAAATGCATAAGCTGCTCAATCATAAGGTAATGTTGTCTTCTTATCTTAACAAAATACTCATTCATTTCATCATTTGAGGCAGATTTCCACTACTTTCGAGATAATTGTTGTGTTTAGATTAATGGAGAAGTAAAATAGATTTCCTTGATTGCAAGTTGCAGGTACCTAAGGTGCTATATTGATGAACATGAGAGGCTTAGGTCAGACAAGGTGCTGGCTTGTCTCTTCTGTTAACATCCTATATTATATGGTGTTAGCAGGTCTCCTCATTTCTCCTAAAAACACTCTGTTTTGAGGAAAGGGAATAATTATGGAATATTTACAGTTTTCCACCCATAACTTGTCAGTGTAATCTGTATTAATGTTTTTTTCTCTCTATTCATAATGAAGTAGTGTATTGTAATCAGATCAGAATTCGAGATTCTGCAAACATGTTGTGCTGTTTCACAATCTTTTGGGGCTTGTGGCTTACTAGGGTTTGGAAGTGTATGTGAAAATGTTTGACAATTGACATGGATACATTCAGTTTCAAATAATTCTATAAAATAATTTTCAAATCTTATTTAATATTTAGCCAAAGTCGAGTTTAAGTGTGAAAACACTTGTCTGGTCAGATTCCAGAAATCCTACAATGCAGAATTTGGGTCCCGAACTCTAACATAAAGCTTTGACGTAGATTCAAGTTGAAAATTTTCAAACGCCACCACACCAAATTGGTACTTGAGGGTTTCAGCAGATCCAAGAAAATATTGCTAGATTTAGAATTTAAACTTTAAAAATCAAGGATTAAATAAAATCACATAGAAATCATATGTCTAGTTAGTGCAGGTGATATGACTGTACAGAAGTACTTATGTATTGCATATGCATGTATGTATTAATTTAATTAATTAGATACGAAGAAATCTATGCATCGGCTTAACATTGTTTGATTTAGATGAGGTTTCCTCATGTCTCAGATTTAGTGAATTCCAGAGAAATGTAATTTTAGATGCATCAGCTTATTCATTACTGGAAAAATCGCATTCGGTGTTGACTTTGTAAACCAAAACTTACATTTAACTTTGTTTAGACGTTCATAATTTAAACAGGACTTGACGCTGCAGAGACTATCCTCCATGGAATCCAGCATTTACTTGGGATGTCTGGTGCAAGAAACTAATGCAGAAAGTGGTGGGAAACTGATATTGATCAATAAAACCAACCCCAAGCAGACTTTTCTAACTAAAGCAAGTAGGGACCATGAATATCGTAGTCACATGAGTTGGAGAACTTGAACCAATTCACGGGACATAGAAAAAGGATAATATCAGATTTCAGAAACTACATATTTTTCCACAGGGTAAATTAACTTCATAATTTAAGCAATGATTGAAAGTTTTCTCCATATAATCCAGCGTTTACCTGAGAAGTCTCCCTATGTCATTTTCTTATACAAGAAATTAAATGTTTTCTGAATATATAGATTGATAAACGTGAAGTACGACTCAGTTATGGAAAACCATATTCACCACAAAAACCAACCTCAAGTAGACGCATCTAACTAAAGCTGACCCGTGGTTGACTTTGAAGTCGGAAAACTTGAACAAATTGACGGGATTGAATTAGATAATATCAGAGTTCAACACATGTTATACTGCACTATACTTCTTGTTGATGAACAAAGCACTCTCAAGTCTCGACTACAAATCGATCTCGTCACTTACGAAATTTTTTCCGGTGGATGGAGCCATCAAACAAGCATATAGGAGCGCCCAGCTCTTTTTTCCTTGTTTACATTGAAGCTGTAATGCTTCTCTCATGCTTCAACTTACAGGGTCTTAACTTGCTTGGTTTAGCTACAGCAAGCCCTGTAGTTAGAGGAAATGACACTGATCAACAAGCTCTGCTCCAGTTCAAAGCCAAGATAACTAGTGACCGGTTCGGAATTATGGAGTTCTGGAACAGTTCCATTCCCTTCTGTCAGTGGCACGGTGTTACATGCGGTCGCAAGCATCAGAGAGTCACCAAGTTGGAGCTGCCATTCCTCAAACTCTCGGGATCTTTGTCACCATACATTGGAAATTTGAGCTTTCTAAAGGAGTTGAATCTTTCGGACAACAGCTTCTACTATCAGATTCCTCAAGAAATTGGTGGTTTAAGAAGACTGGAAAAACTTGAACTGGCTAATAACTCCATCAGTGGTGAAATTCCGTCCAATTTATCTGCTTATACTAAGCTTACATTTGTTGGTATGAGAGGCAACCAGCTAACAGGAGAAATACCTGCTTCGTTGGGTCTCTTGTCAAACCTGAAACTCATGTATTTTGGCGACAACAGTTTGAGTGGGAGTATACCACCTTCGTTGGGGAACTTGTCATCACTGGAGCTACTTGCTTTGATGGCGATTGGATTAACTGGGACTATACCTGAAGCTCTTGGACAACTGAAAAATCTTTCATTTTTCTCGGTAGCAGAAAATGCAATTTCAGGTATTCTTCCTGTTGCAATCTTCAATCTCTCAAATATTGTTGACTTTGATATTATTGGAAACAAGATTCAAGGTACACTTCCTTCTGACTTGGCAACCTCTATGCCATATCTTGAGGTCTTTTCCATATCAGAAAATCAAATCTCCGGACAAATCCCGATTTCAATATCCAATTCCTCAAATCTGCATTTACTTCAGTTAAATGAAAACAGACTCAGTGGAAATGTGCCTTTGTTAGGGAAGCTGGATAAACTGTCAAAATTTACCCTATACAAAAACCATTTGGGACATGGGAGGGAACGTGACCTGAAATTCCTCTGCACTTTAGTTAATAGTACCAAACTAGAATTTCTAGATATAAGCTTAAATAATTTTGGAGGGGTATTTCCTGAATGCATTAGCAATTTTTCTAACAGCCTTCTCCAAATAAGAATAGAAGAGAATGAAATATTGGGACACATCCCAGATGGAATTGGAAATCTCATCAATTTGGAGGGACTAACAGTATCACAAAATCAACTATCAGGTCCCATTCCCTTTAACATTGGTAGGTTTCAAAATCTAAAGATATTTTTTGCTTTTAGGAACTATTTCTCTGGGACTATTCCTCACTCTATTGGAAATTTAACTGTGTTAATCAAAGTTGCTTTAGATTTTAACAATCATCACCAGGGGAACATTCCTTCAAGTCTAGGTAACTGCCAAAATTTGCTTGGGATGGTACTTACAATAATCTTAGTGGGCCAATACCCCCTGAAATACTCGGTATACCTTCCATGTCTGTTGTAGTAGACTTATCATCAAATTATTTGACTGGTGAGCTTCCCGTTGAAGTAGAAAATCTGAGAAATCTAGGCAGCTTTTATGTTTCTCACAACAGATTATCTGGTTTGCTTCCAAAAGCCCTTGGTAGTTGTGTAAGTCTGGAATACCTGTTCTTGGAAGGCAATTTGTTTGAAGGGCCTATTCCTTCATCTCTGAGTTCATTGAGAGGTCTTCAGGAATTCGATGTATCGGACAACAATCTTTCAGGTGGGGTTCCAACATTTCTTGTGAGCTTTGGGGCATTGCAGTATTTGAATCTATCTTTCAATGATTTTGAGGGAAGGATACCAAGCGAAGGAGTCTTTAAGAATGCAAGTGCTACTTTTGTTGAGGGAAACAACAAGCTTTGTGGAGGTGTACCTGAGTTACATTTGTCAAGATGTAACTCAAAAACATCATCAAACGCTTCTCTTAGAGTAAAAATTGCAATTATTGTTGTGATTTTGGCAGTGACTTTGGCTTTCACATGTCTCCTCGCATTGTGGTTCAAAAAGAAGAAACAACAGCCAACTACAACTTGTGTAGAAAATTCCATTTTACAGTTATCGTACCAAAGCATCTTAAGGGCTACTGATGGATTCTCTATGCAAAATTTGATTGGTTCTGGAAGCTTCGGTTCTGTATACAAAAGAATTCTTGAAGAGAGTGGAGCAGTTATTGCAGTAAAGGTGCTAGATCTTTTGAATCGTGGAGCTTCTAGGAGTTTTATGGCTGAATGTGAAGCCTTGAAGAACATTCGACATCGGAATCTTGTGAAGGTACTAACAGCCATTTCAGGTGTTGATCATCAAGGTAATGATTTTAAAGCCTTGGTCTATGAGTTCATGGAAAATGGAAGCCTAAATGACTGGTTGCACCCATCTGTGGGCATGAATGGATGAAATAGCTAGACACCTGAACTTCTTCCAGCGGTTAAGTGTGGCCATAGATATTGCTCATGCACTTGAATATCTGCACCATCATTGTGAAACATCGATAATTCACTGTGACCTCAAGCCAAGCAATATTCTGCTTGATGAGGAAATGGTTGGCCATGTTGGTGACTTTGGCTTGGCAAAAATCCTTTATGCAGATATGCTCAACTATTCTACTAATCAGTCAAGCTCCCTTGGATTCAGAGGAACTATTGGTTATGCTCCACCAGGTATGTTCACGTTTTTAATTTTTCCATTACTTTAGAGCAAAACATATAATCTAAACGTAGGTTTACATATATTTAGAAGATTTCCCCTACAATTATATGTATATGTAATTTTTTATGATCCAAGTGTAGAATATGGCTTGGGAAGCCAGTTGTCAACAAAAGGTGACGTCTATAGCTATGGCATCCTATTGCTCGAGATGTTTACTGGGAAAAGGCCGACTAATGAAATGTTTAAAGAAGGTTTAAGTCTTCTCAACTTTGTTAAGCAAGGGTTGCCCAAACAAGTGAATGGGATTGTAGATCCCATTCTTCTTCAAGAGAGTGTAAGACGAGGTACATTCGCAGACATCACTTTCAATGTAAACAACCAGGGAAATGACAAACATCTCCAACACTTGAATTCAGTATTTGAAATAGGACTCACTTGTTCTGCTGAATCACCGAGTGAGAGGATGGACCTGAGGGATGTTGTTACCAAGCTTTGTTCTATTAGAGACAAGCTTCTTCGTCCAACTCGATTACATCGTGGGGTTCAAACTTCATAAGCTACTCAATCAGCAGGTAACGTTGTCTTATCTTAACAAAATACTCAATCATTTCATAATTTGAAGCAGATTTCCACTACTTTCGAGATAATTGTTGTGTTTAGATAAATGGAGAAGTAAAAGAGATTTCCTTGTTTGCAAGTTGCAGGTATCTAAGTGCTGTATTGCTGAACATAAGAGGCTTCGGTCAGACAAGGTGTTGGCTTGTCTCTTTTGTTCACATCCTATATTATATGGTATTAGCAGGTCTCCTCATTTCTCCTAAAAACACTCTGTTTTGAGGAAAGGGAATAAATATGGAATAATTAAAGTTTTCCACCAATAACTTGTCAGTGTAATTTTTTATAAATGTTTTGTTTTTCACTTAGCATAATGAAGTATTGTTTTGTAATCAGATCAGAATTCATGATACTGCAAACATGCTGTGTTTTTCACAACCTTTTGGGGCTTGTGATTTACTAGTGTTTGGAAGTGTATGTGGAAATGTTTGACATGGATGTATTCAGTTTCAACTAAATGTTTTCAAATAATTCTATAAAACAGTTCTCAAATCTTATTTAACCATTTAATATAGTTTACCATTTTAGCCAAGTTGAGTTTAAGACCGAAAATACTTGTCTGGTCCAAAGTAGAATTCGGGTCAACCATTTAAAAACTGTTGTTGCCCAGGATTGAACTGGGGACCTTTAGTGTGTAAGACTAACGTGATAACCACTACACCACAACAACTGGCACTTGATGAATGTAGTGTTCTCTCTCTCTGTTTTAATTGAATTAGCTTATGTTGATTGCTTGAAATTCAAAGAAAGAGGGAAAAGGTAATGGAAAGATGAAAAAGCAGAAAAATTAGCAATTACAGGGTTCTGGTTTTTGCCTGAAAGCTTCATATTTGTAGAGCTTGGTTAGGACTTTGGAAACAATGGTTTGCAAATTTCTTACAAATATCAAAATATATGTTGACTGTTTAAAATTTTAATAAAGATATATTGAGTTAATTGTATCACAGGTCTCCAAACAATGATCTTCATTTTAAATTGACCCCAAACTTTCGAACATTCTAATTTCATCCTCAAACTATGACTCTCAATCTAAATTGACCCCCGAACTTTTTAAAGTTCTAATTTCATCCTCAAATTATCGGTATATGCTAATAATCTCACATGTCAATAAAACCAAATTAAAATTTGTTAATTATCATGTAAACACTGATGTGCATTATGTAATAATATGATATGACATAAACGGTAATTGGAGGATAAAATTGGAATGTTCAAAAGTTCGGGGACCGATTTAGAATGAGGGTCATGGTTTGGGATGAATCTGGAATTTTTAAAAGTTTTGGGACCAATTTAGAATGAGAGATATAATTTGGGGATGGAATTGAAATATTTAAAAGTTTAGAGATCAATTTATAATGATGATCATAGTTTGGGAGCGTATGATGCAATTAACTTAAAAATAACATAAATTAAAAAAAAAATTAATATGGATTAGCCATTTATTTTATTTTTTTGAATAGTCTTAATCACCTTGTTCGTACATATTCTTAACTCCTTAACCCTTTGACAATGCACACACATTACAAAGCGATTTAAACTCGGGTATCTTATGATAAACATCATCCTCTTAATCGGTTTGTTTCCATTCTCCTTAAAGAAGTTTTGGTTCATATAAACCTAATCTTTATTTAGTCTCAGTTTGTTCATTTTCAGTCTAAATGATTTGTCATCATGAGTATGCTTTGAATGGGAAAACAGAGTATGTATGTGCTTTTGTCAAAGAATCTTTAGATTTTTCAATGCTTTCCCTCTACAATTAGTTCAATATGTCATTTGTGCTGAATTTATTGTAGAATATGGCATGGGAAATCCCTGGGAAACAGAACTGCTTCCGACTCCATACAACCATTTTCTTTTCCTTTCCTTTTCTTTCCTTCCTCCAATTAATAAGAATGGGAAGAAACATACTTTTAACCACAAACTTAAAGATAATTATAAAATAGTTTAAAGCTTTAAAGCAAGGCTGGAATAGTTCAGTTGGTTAGAGTGTGGGGCTGTTAACCACAAGGTTGGAGGCTCAAGCCCTTCTTCTAGCATTTATTTTGATTTTTTTTTCATTTGGATCAGATTTTTGCCATGGATGTTAACATTTTGTATGTAATACTAATTTACATGGAATTAAATTTTCAGCTATGATGCAGAATGGTTTTTGGATGGTCTTCTTAGCTTTATGATGCTCGTGTGTATCGGGTTTTAATTTGTCGAAGATTGTCATTTTAACATATCCGTATTCATTCATATCTTACTTATATCTTCTACGTGTGTTTGATGGAACACATATAGCCATGATGTGTGTCGACCATAGAATTTAAGTTGAAGGACCTTAAATGTTCTCGATTGCTGCTGAAAGAATGAAAATCAAAGGCGCCATCACAAAATTTCAAGCAACCGAGGCAAGATTGGCCCATAGGAAAGACTAAATGTAGGCTGCACCTGCTGGTGAATTAAGTTTTATACTGATGTTACAGAGTCTTTGTTTCTCAATGAGACTGAACCAACTTAGTGGACCGTTCCCGCTTTCAATAACCGATGCCTCGAACCTCATCGGGCTTCAGCTTGTGGGAAACAAATTTACGGGAATCATCTCTTCATTCCGGAAGCTAGAAAAGTTTCAAACATGGATTCTATATCTGGAACAATCCCCTCTTCCATGAGAAATTTGAAGATGTTGATCGATTTGTACCTGAATGATAACAATCTTAAAATGACATTCCTCCAAGTTCTATCTAATATTTGAAGGTCTCCTCATTTCTCCTAAAACCACTAAGCTTTCTAGTAAAGAGAATGAATATGGAATATTTACAGTTTTCTGCCGATAATTTGTATCAATGTTTCGTTTTTCTCTTTGCATAAGATTCAATCTTGTCTGATTTCAGAAAGACATAAGCCTAGTCATTCGTTCTTGTCTTTAAATCTCGTACAAATACAATAGAATAGAAGAAAAAAAAAACCATGGATATTGTCACATGGGAAACCTACTTTTGCAGCAAAGTTGTCCTCCGAATATATATGGACTTGACACATGCTGAAATAAATTATTGCTGTTGTGCGTTGACTAGATTTAAAGACAAGAGAACCAACTAGTTGGCTTCCGGACTTTCTGAATTTAGACATGATTGGTATTTAGTATGGCAAGTATGCTTCAATTATGGAAAAAATCACATGGAGCATAAAGTCGAACAAAGAAAAGTCCAACCCCTAGTCGAAGAACCTGAGCCAATTGACAATTTATATCAGTGTTGGAAAACTATTTATGTGGCACTCTTGTTCTTGTCAATGTACAAAGCAGTCGCAAATACAAATCAATCTCATCAATTAAGAAATTTTTTGATTGAGGTTGATGGAGCTAACTGTAATCACTCAAATCCATCCGGCGATCTCTTTTAGATTTTAAAATTTCTTTTGATTTCAATTTAATTTTGTTTGAAAAACCCCTGCCCGGTTTTAAATTTAAAAATATGGAGTCGCCACCGATCATTTTAAAAGGGGTCGACCGAACACCAAAGTCAAACCAGATATAAAAATTCAGGTCCGGGAGTTGGTTACGGATGGGGAAGGATTAGCACCCAAACCGCCCAAAATTGGTACCTAGCCGATTATTTAATGTCTTCGTATTGGAAATTTAGAATTCGAATAAATTTAAAATACAATTCTTAAATGCATGAAAATAATGAGAGAACCGCATCTCTATGCGCTCAAGACACGGTTTCTCTTTTTCTTGGGAAAATTCGAGGAAATCACATCCCTATACGTCCGGTATATAATTTCTCGAGGTTTTTTTAAAAAATATTAATTTAAAATTTCAAAATTAATTTCATTAAAGAATATTTTTTGATGATGAAAAAAAAACATATATGATGCGAATAAATTAAAATGTATGAACAAAACACAAATCATAAAGTAATTAATAAAGTAAGTATAGGCACGTATATAAAATATACATATTAAATACATATATAAAACTATAATACTTAATAGTAAAACTATACTATGTCAATATATATATGTAATGAATAATACAAATATATATATATACATACCGTACATACGATAATAACATATATCATAGTACTTATATAATATATTGTATAATAATAACATATTATACTAAGTAAAAATATATGTATACATATTAATGTTTTCTTTAAAAATTAATATATACATAATTAATGTATACATATAATACAAGTACAAAAAATACATCTACATATATTACACATAATACACATAATATAATATATTGTGATCTACATAACATAATATCATATATTACATAACATATAATAAATACATGTATAATATATACATATATATGTACAATATAATTAATATATGCAATTATACGCAATAACAATATAAACATAATATATATTTTGGACTAAAATGAAAAAAAACAAAAGAAGGTGCTAAAAATATAAAAAAATGGAAATAAAGGGCACAACATTAAAATAATTACAAAATAATTAAAATTTGGAAAAAGACCAGATTGAAAGAAACAGAAATTAAAGGGTAGAAACAAAATAAATACGAAAATAGAACAAAATTAAAACTACAGGGACCAAAAGTGCAATTGGCCCCTGGGTCAAATTATAAGGCGAGATAAAAAAGGAGGGACCTAACTGGCAATTATATCGTTGACCCAAATGCGTAGATCCTTCCCTGGGCCGGGTCACCGCACGGGTCGAGCACGTGAAATGGTATCGTTTTAGACAGCTGGTTCAAACAATAAGATGGATTAATTTTTTTATTCGAAATAGATTAATAAAAACCTAATCACCTATAGCACTCAGCCTCCCTCTCTCGTTATGTTGACGACGGCACCGCTCAAAGGGAGCTGCCACGCTCGGCCCTCCACTACACACCGCTCACTGGTGGCGAGGTGCCATGGCGTCACAGCGGGGCTCTCAACACTCCGAGCGACTAGGTAAGATTCGAAACTCTTTTTTTAAAGAAAAAAAAACTTCGATTCAATTTTTTTTAAAAAAAAGAACAAATTAAATTTAAAAACGGAGTTCAAACTTTGATTCCAAAGGTATTCTGATTTTACCTTTTAATTATTTTGCTTCTCATTTTCAGATTTTTTCGAATCAAGAACAAAACTTTACAATATTTCGAATCCCCTTTTACATTTTTTTGAACCGAAATCCCCAATTTTTCAGATCTTCCCCTTTTTACAACTTTTTTTATCCGAAATCCCCCTCTCTCTTGTTTACATTTGTTTCGGTTTTTATAAACCGATTTTGGTTACAAGAAAAATGAAATAATCTCCACTGTGTTGCTGCAGATTTGATGATGAGATCCGTATTTTCGGGGATGTTGGTTGAGATATTGGTGATGCCAGAGTAGGGGAATGGGTGAGGGGTAGATAAGGTTTAGGTTATGGCAGATTAGGTTTAGGGTTTGATTTAGGTTTTAGGATTATTTTATTTTGGGGTTAGTTTTTATGGTTGACTTGGGGATTAGGGATTTTAGTGTTTCGGGTGGCTTTCGGCAGTGGTGTGTTGATGGAGGCGGCGGCGGCAGTTTCATCGGAGTTGGACGCCGGCGGCGGTGGCAGTAGATAATGATTTGGATGGCGGCGGCGGCTAGGGTTTAGAGGTATTTAGGGTTATTAGGGTTTTTTTAGAAATTAGGGGGTTTTTTGGTTTTTGGGTCGGGTTTAAACTTTGGGTTACCCTGTTGGGTATTGTAACAGGTTATTGGTTTTGATTTTGGTTTAGTTTGGGCAATCCGGATGAAACAGGTTATTACAGCTGCCATTCTTTGCTCGTTGTTGTGTAACGACAACGAAATAAAGACTAAAAATGACCCATTTCATCCGGTCTGGCTGGTCATCCCTCTTGACGCATGTCTTCTTTCTTCGGTAGATCTTCTTTCTCTTCGATTCAGGTCTTCTTTCTTGACTTGATCGATCCACTTTATCACTCTTGGGGAAGCAAAATCTTCAAAATAGGGGGTTGTCTGTTGGGGGAAGCAAAATGAGTTCAACTTGCTACATTATTGATGATGAGTTAATACCTAAAGAAAATTTGACCCAGCTGCAACACTGACGAAGAGGCAGGGTCTACAAAATTCGATCCAGCTGCAACACTGACGAAGAGGAAATACCGATGGATAAAAGTTCTAATGTCTGATCCAGCTACAACTCTGACGAAAAGACAGGATTAGAAGATTGAAAACTTGATTCTTTTTTCTTCTTTTCTTTTCTTTTTTTGGTTTTTTGGTTTTTTTCTTTTGCCTCTTTTTTCTTTTCTTATTTTTTTCTTTTTTTCTACTATTAATAAAGATAAATAGTTAAAAGTTAGTAAATTTCGACCTAGCTGCAACACCGACGAAGAGGCAAGGTCTAAAGTTAGTAAATTTGGTTCAACTACAACACCAACGAAGAGGTAGAACCGAAAGTTAGATTTGGCCAAGCCACAACACCGACAAAGAGGCAAGGTCTAAAGTTAGTAATGTTGATCCAGCTACGACACCGACGAAGAGGCAAGATCAAGAGCTAGTGAATTTTGTTCTAGCTACAACACCGAGAAGAGGCAAGATCGAGAGTTCGTAAATTTGGTTCAGCTACAACACCGATGGAGAGGCAGAAACGAAAGTTAGATTTGACCAAGCTACAACACCGACGAAGAGACAAGGTCTGAAGATTTGATCCAGCCACAACTTTGACGAAGAGGCAATATCAGAGGGTTGATTTTTTTTCTCTTTTTCTGCAATCAAGCTACAACTCTAACGAAGAGGCATGATCGAAATTTGGCAAATTTGGTTCAGCTACAACACCGACGAAGAGACAGAACCGAAAGTTTATAAAATTGAATATATCCACACCATCAATGGAAGGGTAAGATCAAATTTCGGCACTCTGGACTCAGCGTTACCATCAAATGAAGGACAGAATCAGGTTTCAACAATTTGGATCCTACTACGCCATCAACGGAGAAACCGAATTGAACTTTAGCAATTTAGACGGAGCCACACCATCAACGGAGTGACATGATCGGGTGGATCAAACTTGATTTTCTTTTAATTTTTTTGACTTTTTATTTTTTTGATTTTTTACCTTCTATTTTCTTTTTTATTTTTTTTTTTCCTTCATTTTTTTTGATTTTTTTATTTTTTTTCTTCTACTTTTTTTGAAATTTATTTTTGATTTTTCCTTTTTTTATAACTACAAAATTGATAAAAAGATAAACTTAAAAGTGAGTAAATTTTGACCGAGCTGCTATATTGCCGAGAAGACAAGGTCTGAAGTTTGTACGGTTGATCCAGCTATGACACCAACGAAGAGATAGGATCTGAAGTTTGTATTTGACCAAGCTACCATATCACTGAGGAGACAAGGTCTAAAAATTGATCCAGTTACAACACTGACGAAGAGGTAGGATCTGAAGTTTAATTTGACTAGGCTACCATATCGTCGAGGAGACAAGGTCTGAAGTTTATAAGATGGATCCAGCTACAACACTGACGAAGAGGCAGGATCAGAAGTTTGTTTTGACAAGGCTACCATACCGCCGAGGAGACAAGGTCTGAAGTTCATAAGGTTGATCCAGCTACAACACTGACGAAGAAGCAGAATCTGAAGTTTAATTTGACCAGGCTACCATATCGCCAAGAAGACAAGGTCTGAAGTTTGTTGATCCAGCTACAACACTAACGAAGATGTATGATCTGAAGTTTAATTTAACCAGGATACCATACCGTCGAGGAGAAAAGGTCTGAAGTTTTGTAAAGTTGATTTGATTTGATTTTTTTTACTCCGTGTCGAGGAGGCTAAATTTCGTTGAAGATTATCTGTTTCTTCTTCTTGAGGATGCCAAACAATTTTCTTCTTTTTCTTGGGTTCCACTCCTTCATGTCAAGGACGCTAAAACTTGATATAAGTGATCTTCTTGTTGAGGTTTCTATATGACAAGTTGGAATCTAATGATATGAATTTTAGAGTCATATGACCGTTCAATCAGATTTCTTTGGTTGAGGCCGAATTTGAGTAGTGTATGATGCCAAATTCCATCTTGGTTGATCCAAGTAGGGGAAAGTCGATGCTAGCTCGTAATAGATTGACATTGGTAGTCGATTGTTAGAGGTTGTGGGTGGAATAAAAGCATTGAACCTTCATTTTTAGTAGTATACCTCCGAGGAGGTGTTGTGTTCTGAATACAGGTGAGGGTTGACTTTAGAGGTTTTGAATCGAGATAATGGTAGAAAGGATTGCAAGAAGGGATCAGTTGAGACTGTGTTTGTACCTTTATGGGATAAAGCCGTGGTTAAGTGTTATAGGGGATTAGTGTAGCGCAGCGGGAAATGCTAAGGACTTGGGAGAGTTGTCATAGTTTAACATCATCTCCTAGTTGGTGGATACAAATTTCGAGGATGAAATTTTCTTAAATGAGGGGAGAGTTGTAACGACCAAAATCTTGGGCCTCGAACCCAATTTATTGGGCCTTATGTTGAAAAGCCCAAAACAAGGATAAATGGATTTGGGCTTTGTGATAGTTAAAAAGATTTTTATGTGGGAAGTAATAAAAAGAAAAGAAAAAAATAAGGGTGGTTTAAAATAAAAAGGTGGTTGATTTGAAGGGGGAGAGAATAAAGAAAATAAATGAGATATTTTGGGAAGAGAGAGAAAAAAGAGGGAAAAGGAGAAAAGTGAGGGAGAAAGTTTTAAACCTCGATCTACGACCATCGGAGTCATCGCCATCGAAAGCGCATCACCGAGATGTACCCATCGGTGGTCGCCCTATCGCCGTCATCGCTGCCACTCGCCGGGGTAAGATGAAATAGTGGTCAGATGAGCTAGAACGACATGAAGTAGTACTCAACACCACGAATGGAGGCTACCGCTGGAACCACTGGCCTGAGAATAGTCAGTTTGGAGCTTGCCATCGCCGGCCGGCCACCGGAGGCCACCCTACACGTCGCCGTCTGCGCGTGGGCATGGGCTGGTAGGCAGGGCGGGTGCACACTGCTGTGCATGCAGCTTATCCTACACCTACGCTACATTTGATCGCTGTGGATTTTGACCGGCCCTTTGACCTGTTGAATTTTTTGGAGGGACCCTACCTAGGGGTTTCTTGACATTTCGGATTCATTGGCGCAGACTGTTTTGCTAAATTCGAACCCGGTGAGCTATTGTTACAAATTTGATCTTTTGAATATATAGGAGATGCATAAAAATGATGTATTTTCCTATTTGTTGATATACAAGGGTTGTTTGAGTTTGGACATCAGATCATGTGGATTGTTCGGGAAGTTCGAATGAGGATTTTAGTGATGTCAACTTAAGGTTAGTACACCTCGAACTCCAAAATACTTCATGAGCATTGGATTTTATGGAAATAAATATGGATTGGGCTAAATCTAGTTGCAAAAAATTTTATCTATGGGTTGGGCCTAAGGACCAAATATGACGTTGGGTTTGGGACATGAAATTTACATTATCAAGACCTCGCAATTGAGGGATAGGTTCTAGTCGATTCTTAGAAAAACTAGGGAGGTTCTATCTTAGCCTTTGAAAAGATAGGGGTGTAAAAGTTAGCTCTTTGTCCTGTAAAAAGAAAGAATTCATTAGTAAATTGGGAAATTCTTAGTGTGGATGCTAAAGTTGTGGATGTAGACCTTGGTTGAGAAGGTCGAACCACTCTAAAATTAAACGTTTCATATTGTCTATTCTTTTCTTTCAATTTTTGGTTCCCAAATTCAAAAAGAGTCTTTACACCTTTCATTGGTGATATTCGATTAGAGTACATCAAGCCTATCAATTGGTATCACAACTTTGTCTCTACATCGAATTAACATGCTAGAGTCAATCCTTGAAGTGTTCAACCTTTCTACATTAACTAGATCTTATGGCACAATTTATCACCAAGCCTCCAAACTTCAATGGTGCCGACTACTCTTATCAGAAGAATATAATGATGATCTTTATTCAATCTATTGATTACAGGCTTTGGGAGATCATTGAAGATTGCCCTAAATATCCACAAAAGAAGGTTGGAGACATTCTTTTCCTCAAGGATAGGAATGAATGGAGTAATAAAGAAAGGAGACAAATACAACTCAACTCTAAGGCCACACATGTGCTCTTGGCCCGAAAAAATATTTCAAAGTCTCCTCTTGTGACGATGCCAAGGAAATATAGTACAAGCTTGAACTCACATATGAAGGAAAAAACGAGGTGAAAGAGACCAAGATTGTACTTCTCAATCTCAACTATGAGAACTTCAAAATGGAACCGGAAGAAGACATCAAAGCTATATTCGATCGATTCTCTGTCATAGTCAATGAGCTTAAAAGTTTCAAATAGGTAATTTTGAAGGACAAGCTAGTGAGAAAGTTAATTTATTCACTTCCCAATTCATGGGACTCCAAGAAGACCGCAATCATAGAAGCCAAGAATCTCAAGACGCTCAAGCTTGATGAGCTAATGAGATCTTTGATAACCCATGAAATGATGTTGTCCAAGGGGAAGAAGAAGAAAGAAGAGAATGAAGAAGAAATGAATGTTGCTCTTAAATCCTCTACAAACCAACAAGAAGATTCAAGTGGAGAGGATAGTGAATAAGAAGAGATGGCCAAACTCTTCAAGAAGTTCGCAAGATTCATGAAGCATGAAAAAGAAGAATCAAGACATGAATCGAGAATGAATAGGGATCCCATCATATGCTTTGAATGCAAGAATTCAGGGCACGTGAAGTAAGACTACCCTCGACTCAAGAAGAAGTGATTAAGCCATAAGAAGAAGGCATTTGTGGCTACGAAGAGTGATGAAAAGGACTCTACTGATGATGAGGTAGCCAACCTTTGTCACATGGCCATCGAAGAAGATTCAATGATAACTTCTAATTCATCTACTTCAATTTCATATACATTTGATGAATTAAAAGATGCCTATGATGAGTTGGTTTTAGAATTTGAAAATCATATTTTAAAAAATAAAAAAATGGTTTCAAAATTGAAAGTTCAAAATGATTTGATTTCTAAACTCAAAGATGAACTTGAAGCAAAAATCAATTATTTTGAGAAAAAAATTTTGATTTACAAAATTTGCTTCAAAAAGTTCAAGAAGATCATCAACGAGAAATCGACAATCTTAAAAAGGAAAAAAGTTTTGATTTACAAAGATTTTGAAAAGAGAATTGGATAATGCTCCAAATCTAATTTTGTAAAATCAAACTTTTATCAAAGACAATCTAGTTCCCCTAGATTTTTCAAAGGAAGAATGATTAAGAACATTTTGGTCCCTAAGGGACTTATTTCATCAAAAAAGGAAGACATTGAAAAATAGATTCTAAAAGGAACTAAAATTTTTGTGACTAATGCCAATGGATCCAAAGAAATTTGGATACCAAGACTAAAATGATTGTCTTTTGTAGGTGTGCTTGGACATTGATGATCAAAAACGACATTTGGACTTAACATCCTACCTTGGTTCAAGTAGAGGAGCCAATTTTAATTCTTTCGTGTTCAATTTTTAAGTCTATTCTTTATTGTTATTTTGTACTAACAATTGGTATCAAACTTTTGTTTGAATTTTTTTGATATAAGAAAAATGGGAAAGATATGTTTTGTTAGTACATATAAATACCCACCTCTGTGAACCCTCGCGAAAAGGTGAACAAGCAACCAATGAACGTCAATCTTCTTCTACGAATCCCTGTGGGGGCAAACAACATTCGACGACCACGTGTTAGTACATGCAATCACTATTGATGACCATGCAAACCTACAACGATAAATCATAGCCAGTCTCATCATAACGCCATGACTTCCCTCTTACGACACCTATCCAGATGGTATAAAGAGTTCATACAATGGAGACCACCACCAGAACTTAAGGCCTAGGGAACCCAATACTAGACTGAATAATAACTACACCATACCATAACCCAAACTACCATCAAAACCCCTACCGGACCACCATCCACGACCCTTGTTCACTTTATCTATCAACAATTAGTGCGGTGAATGTAGACCGAGCACGTGACCTTTAGATTTTTTAGTGAGTTCGAAAGTCCTAGAGATGGGTAGAGATAACCCATACAACCTAGGTGAGAAAATGGTAGATGATGATAACTTGACGGATCAGCTGACGATGGTGGCCATGCAGCTGCTACTACAATTTCAATAGAATTTTCAACAACAATTTTGGGACCAGTCCCCCATGGTTTGTAGCGGGATAGGGTGCAAAACAGACGAGAGATGAATCACCATCAGAGGGTAGGAACCATTAATTTCTGGAAATGTAGAAAAAGATGAAGAGTATGGAAGAATCTTTGTTGCTTTTAAAATAGCAGTACAAGCAGTAAAAAAGTTTATGTAGGACCAAGCCAACAGTATAGAATCACAGAAGAGAAGAGTGAAAGACTAATCAGGTAGTTATCCAGAAGAAGTAAAGCTAAAGCAGTTCAAGAATAGTACTTAGAGGAGCAGATTTTTCCCTAACATGAAACCTGGGGGTAATAGCCTCAAAACCTGGAGGAGGACTATAAAGATTCAGAGGATATGGACTATAGTCATGCAGAAGACGAAGACCACGAAGCACTAAGGGAAAAGATAATTAGAGAAGAATCTTTAAAGCATCCAAAATTTTTGACAAGGCGATCTTTCTTAAAATCCCCGAAGGTACAAAAATGAACCCTTGTCTGTAAGTATTCTAGAACATCATGTATCTACATCTTTCAAGGTCCTGAACTAATGTACAATGGAAAGGGCGACCCTCAAGATCACCTATCGCACTTTTTGAACCATATGGATTTATTTGGTGCCTCCGATCAAGTTAAATGTCGGACATTCTCAATGACTCTAAAGGATTCTGCTCAAGCTTGGTATCTCTAGCTCCCGATGAATTCAATTTCCATATTTGATCAACTGGCTGATCTGTCTATGAGTCACTTTTTAGCAAACAAGGTATTAAAAAGATCGCTAGCATATCTTATGTCTATCATCCAGAAGCCAAGCGAATCTCTGTGAGATTTTGTCTAGCGATTTCATGTCGCAACTATGCAAACTATAGAGGCTTCTAATGAGTTTGTTATTTCTGCTTTCATTAATGGCACTTCGCATCAGCATCTTAAATATAATTTATTGGTTCGACCGCTAATGACACAATCAAAGTTGTATGAGAAGGTTCAACCATACACTGAAAATGAGGAGGCGAACAACATGAGGGCTATGGCAATGTGGGCGAGAGGCAAGATGATCGCGGCCCCAAACATAATAGGCCCCTTATTCATCAGGGAGTTGGTAGAGCAAACCAGCAACATCGTTGTGGGCTGCAGTATATTCAAAACAATGGTCATTGGTAGCGGTACACGCGAAATGGTGAGCAATAGGAGACAACTCAGGAGAGATTATCTGTGTACAAAACTTATCACGAGTTAGAAGAGCCGCCTTCGTAAATATTACACCAGATTAATCACACTGGAATCTTGAGACCACCATTGCCAATGAGGCAGAGCGAGCACATGGAGCGTTCTAGACGAAGGTGCGAGTTTCACAAAGCCCAAGGTTATTCAATTGATGATTGTGTGTATTTAAGGAATGCGATTAAGTCTACAGTGAGAAGGGGCAATTAGAAAGATTTATAGTTCCCCGTTATAGACAAGTCAAAGATGACGGAGAGACTCAATAGCCGAGATTGCAAGATAACGGGATAAATAATCAAGGTAACAGAGGTACTATCATATGATAATTGGAATAGATGAGAGGTGGAACCAATCAAGCTCCAAGAACAAGGCACATATGCAGGTAATAATATCAGTTAAGGCAGGAATGATGAAAAGGCCGAAGATAGAGACTCGTGACAAATCTCATTTTCAGAAAAGGAATAGGACAATATTCTAGATCAAGAAAGCAATGATCTCATCGTTGTTATGGCTATAATAGCAGGCTTTATGGTGAAAAGAATTTTGGTTGACACGAGTAGTGTTGTGGAAGTGATTGGCTGGAGTGCGTTCAAGCAAATGAGGATTCCAAGATCAGAATTGAAACCAGCTAACCCAGTGTATGGGTTTAGCAATCAACCTTTTGAGGTAAAGGGCTCCATCCAACTCCTTATAATTGTAGAAGATGGTGATAATAAGTTCATGCAAATGGCTAATTTTCTAGTATCAATAATCTATCTACGTTCAACGCTATCTTCGGAAGACCTCTGATGAGAAAGACCAAAATGATGGTAGCCCCTTTTTGTCTACAGGTCAAGTTCCCCACACCCTCGAGGGAAGGTTTTATGTAGGTTGAATAAAAGATAGCAAGGCAATTCCATATCCTTTAACTTCAGTTATCCCATAAGTAGAGGGGCCATGAGCATGCTAGTGAAGAAGTCCCATCGTAGTAGAGAGGACCCGAGGTTAATATCTTGAATAAAGCCATAATAACTCTTGAGAGCCTAGGGAAAATGAAAAGTTTGTAATACCAAAACCGACAGAGGCAATAGAAATTGTGGAGATCTACTCGAATAAGCCTGAAAAGCTTACCAAAATTATGGCAGGAGAAAATGCACTCCATAGGGCAAAAGACTCACAACCTTCACCAGGAGAAACATCGGTAGGCAACATCATCAAAGGAGTCGTCACAACCTCTAGAAAAGTTACAGTCTCAACAGGTGCAACCACATGGGGCATATTTTCTGTGAAAGAATGAACAAGAGCAGAATCTGCAACAATTATTCCTATAAAGATGCCAATAAACAAAAACTTATTATGAATTAAGTAGTAAAATTATTAAAGCAAATGCAATAATACACCAATTAAAGTACCTAAAGACCCACGAAAAGTAGATAGAGCAGTAGTCAAGCTAGCAGAAATAGTGGTGCCAACGACATCAGCCGTAACCAAACAAGAAGAGCTGCATTGTCTGGAGGAAATAAGGGAAGCATCAGGGCTGAAACCAGAAAAATTCTCAACAACTCCAACATCTAATGCTGCCCTCTTTCCCAACACCTTATCTTTGGTAGCCAAAAGTCATTTTCTATAGCTATAAGTCCTCATTCGACTCGCTACACTCTCCATGCCACTTCTACAACATCTACTGAGGCTCTAGCAGAGGCATTTTCAATACCAGGAGAAATCTCCAGACAAGGAACAACATGAACAATGTTTATCAAAGACATCGCCGCAATGGTCAAACCTAACACACAATACAAACTTATTTCTCTGCTATTTAAAGCCTCTGAAGACGTCACCTCCATCAAGCCTTGCAAACATGATTGTTCATCAATAGACGTAGAAAGTGATGTATGTGATACCGTAGGCAAATCCATCAATTCGTTACCTATAGCCTGCGAAGGAGAAATCACTACCCCTACAAATAAAAAGACAAGTGTATGCCAACAACGACATATTACAGGGCACATCATAAAAAACAAAGCAAAAGTATATATATATATATATATGAAGTTTTTCATTATCAAAGAACTATAGCAAACTAATACTTGTATCCATTCGCCTCTTTGTCCTACGTTCCAAACGCATGAGGCTACCCTCATCTTCTAAACCAAACATGATGGGTGAACCTGAGACTACCCGTTTTTTCCCTTTCTACCATGACTAGAACTAGTTGATCTGACACTAGCACAACCCTTGGAATAACAGGAGCAGCTTCCCCACTAACCCTACCTAGAGGATCATCTTCTTCACGATATTTTCAATGGCGAGTACAGACGCCAGTGTACCCGGGAAAGAAATTCTTCAGTTTATCTTCATTACCCAAAAGAATCCTCACCACTTGTTCATCGCCCTCCTCACCAAAAGGCCAAGCTTCTGCACGAATAGGTACATTTACCAAAGAACTCTCAGGAAAAACATTAAATCCCCTTCATCCTAGCCATTGGGGCTTTTTCCTTCTAGGTAATGCAAAAAACATTTCTAAGATTACACATTTCATCAAAATTGGATCACTTTCTAACCTCTGAGAAGTCTCAATTCAGCAGGCGAGATTTTCTCCACATAGGGCAATACAACCCTGTCACTCGACGGTCAACGCCATACAACGAGGAATGGAAAACTTTCAAAATCACACTCCACTTTGATGTACTTCACTCTATCCATGCGAAGATTCATAGCATAATTACTCATTATCGGCACTTTCCCTTTCCAATGACCAATGGTTACAAAACCCTTCAAATTCTTGTCATGGCCAGCCATTACATTAGAGAAGTAACATAACACATCGATCGAAGGTTTGTCCCCATTGATTTTACAATTCAAAAATTGCGTCACCAAAGTCAACCAAACAGCCCCACTCAATTGACCCCGCGCTACATCAAACCAGTTTAACCAATACACAAAAAATGATGCAGCGGTAAATGGAACCTGACTTCAAAAGAAAAAAAAGGAATCAAGCACCACGACTTCCCCTCATCAAAACACGCTCTCAGATGATATGCCCCTTCAGTAAATTAAACTGATAACGAAAATTGTTAATAGCACGAAGGCCCCGACACTCCAACATTTTCAACATCTCACCCGAATCAGTAGTACAAGGATATTCATCACTCACTATAATGGACAAACTATCTATTAGGGTAAAAACAAATATGTTTCTTCCTCAAAGACTTTTTCTTCCTCTCTTCTCGTAAGCTTAAAAGCGGCTTGTAAGATAAGCAAAATAAAACCTAAAACCAAAGTTTATTTATACTTACGAACTGAAACTTCTTTGATATGATTTATCAAGAAAAACAATAATAATAAAAATAATAATAAATATGACGCTTTGTGAGCCACAAACCAGTCACATGGGAAAGACCACTACTTGAGTACCAGGTTCACTAAAGTCACTTTATAACATTACCTCACCTGGGGGACAATTGTTAGTACCTATAAATACCAACTGCCACATGTCAAGGGATCACGTCCTACAAACAACACTCCATCCCTAAAAAACCCCACAAAAAGGCGAACAAGCAACCAATGAACGACAATTCACTTTTGTGAACCCTTACAGGGGCGAACAACATTCAACGACCACGTGTCAATACACGCAATCACTATTGATGACCATGCAAACCTACAATGTCGAATCATAGCCAGTCTCATCATAACGCCACGACTTCCTTTTCACAACACATATCCAGATGGTATAAAGCGTGCATACAACTAAGACCACCACCAAAACTTCAGACCTAGGAAACCAATACCAAACTGAATCATAACTACACCCTACCGAAACCCGAACTACCATAAGAATCCCTACAAGACCATCGTCCATGACCCTTGTTCGCTTTATCAGTCAACATGTTTAAAAAATTCAATTTCAAAAAGAAAAAAAAGGGAGCTTAAATATTTTCTAAAAATATTCACTTTTTCTAAAATTATTTTTCTAAAGGGGAAAAATTTCAAAAATAAATTTTCAAGTGGTTTTGTTATATCAAAAAGGGGGAGATTGTTGGGACATTGATTTTGATATAACTGGTTGTGAGTACCGGTACGGATGTCCTCGTACCAATATAGCCTAGTTGTACCGATATGCCCTTTATTTCCCCAAGGGTTTCAAATTTCTAGTAAGCAAACTACGCACCAATATGGTTGTTCCTGTACGATACGTAAGGGCCCGTACCGATACCCAAGTATCGCGTATCGGTACCCTTTGCTAAAATAATGTAGCAACTCTTTCTATTTTAAGGCAGGTACTGATACCCGAAGTCATGTATTGACCCAAGATTGCATAACTACATTTAATTATGGAAATTAAGTCCCCAATGGCTCTAATCAAACCCCAATAGATAATAAAGGCCATGAAGCCATTAGAGGTTTAAAAGACATCTTCAAGAAGCCATGGAACAACAAGAAACATATTGCCAACATTCTTTGTATAGAGAAATTGTATTTGTGCTTAAATTGACAATTCTATTGTAGAAAACACTAGTAAGTCAAAATTGTCACATTTTCTCAAGTGTTTAGGTTTGGGGTGAGAGCTTAAAATTGCAAACATATTTTCCTTGAGAGGTTTTCCTTTGTTTGCTATATTTTTTATTCTCTTGAGTGAGGAAGTCTCAAAGCTTTGGGGGTATAAGCTTTGAGGGTTTGTAAAGGTTATCTCCTTGAGCCTTGAAAAAGGAAAGACAAATGAGTGAATTTATGGAAAATCCTTAGTGTGGATAGCTAAGGTAGTGGAGATAGAGTTGATTGAGAAGTTGAACCACTATAAATCATTGTGTAATTTTTTAAATTCCCATTGCTTGCACCATTTCACTCATAAAGCCAATTCACACCCCTCTTGGCGTATTCGGTTGATCCTTCGAGCCCAACAAGGTGCCACAATGAAAATAGTTTTTTTGAACAAGAAATGTCAGCATTAGTTAAAAAGAGATGAAGATACAAGAAACAAACGTAAAAAAAAGGAAAAGAAGCAACCAAAAGAACAGACAAAACCACAACAAACGAACATGGAAAAAAATAGAACAAGGGAATATAAAAACAAAAATAGAGGAAAAAACAAAAGGAACACATGGGAACACATCGAACCATAGGGACGCGAGGGGAGCCAAAGCAAAGTAGAGCTAGCAACATCGCTCTTCAATCTACATGTCGAATCTGGGATCACCGAAGTATAGAGCAAGAGGGGAAATACAACAAGAACAACCAAAAGAACATCACGTCAAAATACAGAGTTGCCAATGTCAAAAAGAACCAGAAAAGTGCAGTCATAGACACCAGGGCAACGAGCTTCCACCAAAGTCAAACCTACAAAAGAAAAATCAGAAAAATAACACCAGTAGAAAAATGCAAGAAGAAAAGAAAACCCCAACCCACCGTGAGGGAACCCTGAACACCGAGAAAAAGATCAATGAGCAAACCGAAAGAAGAAGGTAGAACAATAACAAAGCAAGAAAGAAAATAGAAGGACAATCAAAAGATGAGGAGGAGATAGAGGAGAGGAGGAAAGGGAGACTGGCCAGGACGGTTTTTAATGAAACCGAAGTTGTCCAAAAAGAAAGAAAAGAAAATGAATAGGGTTGGGTTGAAAGGGATTGAGAGAAAAAAAGATGGTTTGCCTTTGTTTTTAAAAATATAAATAGTTTTTGAAATAAAACTAGAGCTCCAAAATAATTACCAATAATAATCTAAGTATTCAGTTTAAATAAAAATAATTGAAACATCTAACTAAAAATATAATTTTATTATTGAATGAAGTTAAAAGAAATTGATCCATACTATAAATATCAGTGTTAAAGTTAGATATGATAGACTACTTTAGTTTTGTTGACTGTCAAAGTGAACAAGAGTTGGAGATGGTGGTCCAATGGTGACTCTGTCAGTTATTCTCAGTCAGAGTTCGTGTGTCCCATTTTTTGTGGTGATGGTCGTCTCTTTTTCTTTGAAGATCCATTATTTTCCTTATTGCATGTCCTTTTTATACTACTCAGACAAGTGTCATGACCAGGTTGTTGTGGCATACTGATTGGATTGGCTATGACTTAAAGTCCTAGGTTTGCATTGTCATCCACAGTAATCACGTGCATTGTCATGTAGTCGTCGGATGCGACGCCGTCCACAACTTGCTTGTTCGCTACAGGTTACGAAAGGTACTAGATAGATCGCGAACAATCACATGCATTGTTATATATTTGTTGGAACACTTATGTTGTCGTCCGTAGTGCATTGGCACATGATAACTGGATATCCCTTGTGTGATACCCTTCGCAATGTTACTTGTTTGCCGTAGGTTGTCTGATCATGCCCGCAGGCTATTTGGTCTTGACACGTGGTGGTAGGTATTTGTAGGTACTAACAATTTCCCCTAGGTGAAGGAAGGTTATAAAGTGACCTTGGCGAACTTGAGGAACCTAGAGAGGGCTCTTTGGACAGGAGTTTTTATGGTGAAAATTTTGAAATTTTGAGGACAAATTATTGTATAAAAGTTATAAAGGTTACATAAAGCGTCACATAATGAATCTCTATAATAAATCGGCCAATTTTCTATGAGGATGAGCCGATGTATGTGAAACGTCACATAATAAACCTCTTTATTAGCGAAGCGTGTCAAGAAAGACACGAAATACCTCTCTAGGTGGGTGTTTACACTTTTTGGCTCACTAGGATTGAACTAAAGAAATACAAGAGATTACAATAAATAAACAATAAAATCAACTCTATTGATCTTTAAGCTTGGAGTCCATCCTCTTATTCTTCAAGTGTCATTGACTTGTATTTATAGTGTGGAATGAAAAACTAGCCGTTTATAGCCGTTAGGGATGAAAACTAATCGTTAAAAACTAGCCGTTGGGGATGAACACTAGCCGTTTATAGCCGTTGGGGATGAAAACTAATCGTTAAAAACTAGCCGTTGGGGATGAAAACTAGCCGTTACAAAATGCCATTGTGGATGAAAACTAGCCGTTTATAGCCGTTAGGATGAAAACTAGCCGTTGGGGACTTTAATTCCAGTCATAAATGCATTTCTGCAACCTTGGGTATCGGTACCTACCAAAACAAGAATGAGCCGTTGCACATAAATACAGAGCGTACCAGAACACGATACATTCGTATCAGTACGACACTTCGAGTATCGGTACGGAGGCTTTCGTATCGGTACGCGAAGTTCTCATTGAAAACTTAAAACAAAAGCGTATCGGTACAAGGCATAGTCGTACTAGTACAACCAGCTTCATATCGGTACTAGGTGTATCATTCCGGTATCGAATGCCTATTTTTGACACTGAAACCATTTTAAAAATGTTTGTTCAAGTCAAAAACACTTTTAAAAACTTTCAAACATTTTTTCAAGTTAAATGGACTTTTAATTGTTTTTGCAATATTTGTTAAAGTCAAAAACATTTTTCACTTTGTTATATCAAAATAAATATCTCAACAAGGATCTTTTTGTAATTTTGAAAAGTTTTGTTCTTGTTTTGAAACCTTGTGATTTTGGTAAACTTTTGTTTTTGGGAACCCTAGAATTTGGGGATTATAATTCTTAAACACTAATTTCTAAAATGTACTAAATTGAACCTTTATAGAATTTGAGGTCCTATTGAACAATTAATCCATGTCTTTTGGAAATTGAATTTCAATTTCATTAAAATTGCTACGTTATACTTTTTCATAATTATCTAGTATTAATTATATATCTTAATTTTTATTTAAAAGCATTACTTTATATATATATATATATATATAAAGCATAATAATAAACATTATGATTCACTGTCAGCAAAACCCTTACACCCTTTTTGATTTAATCTAAACCCACGCCGCCTTACCTTTCAACCATCCTTCGCCGCTCTTTGCATCACCACGATTCACGGCGTCACACCCTGGTGTCAAGGACTTGATTGAATTTGATTGTTATGTTTGTTTCTTTTAATTTAATTCTATTTTGCTGAGCTGGCTTGTAGCTGTTTATTTTTGTCTTATAGTGTAGATGGAACGGTGCCGTTTCATCCTTTGTAAGTTGAGTAAATAGGTGGTATAACCTATTTGTCTCCTTATCGAAAAAGTAATGAAAATTTTGATCTTCTTCTTCCCCAAATTCTCTCCCTACCTCGTCTGAAATTTCTATCTTTTTCCCTACCTCCTAAAAATTCTAATATCGTTCCTTACAAAGGTATCAAAGACCTTACTGATCCTACACAATGGTCGACAGAGTGTTGCTACGTAGCCAATTGGCGCAGCTAGCCCTAGCGGCATAGATGACTCAAGAAGGTGAAAACCCAGCTCCACAATGGCAGCAAGAGACCAATATATTTCAATCAAGTCAGTCAGATATGACATAACCTGCCTTGAAAGTAAGATGGATGATAAGATAAGTGACATGCACACTTCTATCTTGTCGGAGTTGCAAATGCTTCTCGCTTTAGCTCTCGGGAAAGCTCAGGTTCTAGAGGAGATTTCGGTAGAGACAGCGGTGCAGGCACCAACCCAAGAGGATGTGGGTATTTCGTTTTCGATTCAAGGAGTGTTGGGCTCCCATCCGAGTACTCAGGCAACCACCAGCTTCCCAACTGTGAACCCATCTCTGATAGTGATTGAGGATGATATTTGACCCATCTATGGGGTGACTCGCTCGACAGTACCTTAAGCTCAGATCACTCATTCGCAGTCTGGTAATTTTTCTTATAAACTTTAATGTCCCAAATTTGATGGCACTAATTTTCGTGGGTGGTTATCAAAGATTGAATAGTTTTTTAAGGCAGAAAGAGTTCCTAAAGAGGCCAGGATTCAACTCGTGATGCTTTATCTGGAAAGGAGGCTCTCTAGTGGCACTAGTTTGTCGTTCGCAAGAACAAAGGGTTTGAATTGATTACCTGGAAACAGTATTTGAAGTTGCTTTGTGAGCATTTTTCTCCAGAGGGTTTTGAGGATCTTTTTGCAGAACTAGTGGCTCTTCAACAGACAAATTCAGTAGACCAATTTTATGAGAATTTCTTGGTGTTGCTGAATTAGGTAAGGTTACCTGATGATTACGTTTTAAGCATGTTTAAGAAACATCTGCGTCTAAAAATTAGTTAGTTTTTGAAATTGTTGAAACCCAAGAATTTAACTGAGGCATTTCATATGGCTAATCACTTGGAGACTATATTTTTCCATATGTTAAGAAAACATATAGTCTTTCTATCAAGGGAGTAATGTCTTCCACCCTGTCGATCCCTTCTAGAGCGCTTAGTACATTTTTGAAGAATAGGGCAAACGTAGCCAACATTGTTTATGCTTCTCGAAATACCTCACCTGGGTTATTGAGTCTACACACAGCTAATTAGTTAACTCCAAGCAACAAAAGAAGAGCTGGCAGAGTGCTCACTTCTTCTAAAATTGAGGATAAAAAAAAAAAAAAGGCTTTGTTTCTAGTGTGCCTCTAAGTATACACAAGGGTATAAGTGTGTCAAGTCTTAGGTGTTCTAGATTTCAGTGGAAGGACTCGAAGAAGAGGGGGAATCAGAGGAATTCCTGGACTATGAGGAATCATTGGAAGCACAGAAAATAGAGGGTCCAGTTTTGTCTTTACAAGTTATATGGGGAATGTCTTCTTGGGAAACAATGAGTTTGGATGTTTCTATGGAAGGACATGATTGATAGCTTTGGTGGATTCAAACAACACTCACAATTTTGTGAGCCTGTCAGCAGTTAAGAAATTGGAATTAAAAGTAGAGAAGAGGTCCATTTTAAAGATAACAGTGACCGATGGAGGTTTGTTAAAGACCTTGGGGCTGTGCAAAGCTGTGGAATGGAGCACCCAAGGACCTAAGTTTGTGTCTAACTTTTTGGTATTACCCCTCAAAAGCAGTGACATGGTCTTAGGAGTACAATGGCGCTCAACTCTAGGTCCTATTAAATGGGATTTTGCAGAGTTATCCATAGACTTTCACCTAGAATGAAGAGTGATGAAGTTGGAGGGTATCCATCCAAAACCACTGGATTGGGTGGGACCTAAGGTGTGCTCTAAGTTGTTGAGGGAATGTGCAAACCCTTACACTACTTATCTGTTGTTTTTGAATTCAAAATTGGAGGTGAAGAAGGGAAGTGAACACTCTTCTATGGACTCATAAGAACTGCTGGCAGAATATAGTGATATTTTTGAAGAGCCTAGAGGTTTGCCACCTGAGAGAGGACAAGACCATAACATTCCCATGAAACTGGCGAAGAGCAAACCTTAAAGATACCCTACTTTTCAAAAGGATAAAATAGAGAAAACGACAAGGAATTGCTTGAGACTGGAGTGATTAGAGACAACATTAGTTTCTTTTCTTCTCCAGTGGTGATGGTCAAGAAAAAAAATGGTTCCTAGAGGATGTGTGTGGATTATAGGAGGTTGAATCAGTTGACTGTAAAGGACAAAATCCCAATGCTAATCATAGAAGAGTTAGATGAGTTGAGAGGGGCTACACTATTTTTCAAACTAGACTTAAGGTCTGGTTATCACCAAATCAGGATGTGGGAGCCTGACATCCCAAAAATAGCCTTTAAAATACATGAAAGACACTATGAATTTTTGGTGATGCCCTTTGATTCAACAAATTCTCCAGCCACCTTTCAAGGATTGAAGAAGAAGGTGTTTAGAGGGCTGTTAAAGAAAACAGTGTTGGTTTTCTGGATGATATTTTAGTTTATTCCTCTAGTATGAAAGCTCACATAGATCACTTGAGGACAGTATTGAACTTACTAAGGAACATCAGCTTTTTGCTAAGAAAAGTAAATGCAGTTTGGGGCTGTTGAGGTGGATTATCTTGGTTACATTATTTGTTACATTATTTTTAGAGGTTCCATTGCCATGGAAAACTCAAAGGTGAGGTGCATTCAAGAATAGCCTACTCCATTTTCAGTTAGGGAATTGAGAAGGTTTTTAGGTCTGTCTGGTTATTATAGAAGGTTCATAAGAGGTTATGAGAGTATTGCTAAGCCATTGACAGAACTGTTAAAGAAAAGAGGATGGAAGTGGTCAAACATTGAGCAAAAAGCTTTTGAATTGTTGAAAGAAGCAGTACAAACAACACTAATGCTAGCTCTGCCAAATTTTTAGGAGGTGTTTATGGTGGAAACAGATACTTTAGCTTTGGCAGTAGGGTTTGTGTTAGTGTAAAATTGGAAGCCATTAGCCCTTTTAGCAAGGGATTAGGGGTGAGACATCAAGGGCTATCTATATATGAAAAGGAGATGCTGGAAGCCCTATTAGCAGTGAAAAAATGGTCCCTATACCTACTTGGAAGACATTTCATAATCAAAACAGACCATTAAAGTCTTGAGTTTTGACAGATCAATAGGCTATCACACCATCTCAACAGAAATGGGTAGTGAAGATGATGGGGTATGATTTTGAGGTGGTTTATAGAAGGGGGATTCACAATTGGGTAACTAATTTATTATCTAGAAATCTATTGTTTGGGGCATGTCAAACTTTTGGAGTAAGCAGTGTGACATCAGGACTTCTTGTCAAAGTGGTAGTGTCTTGAAAGAAGGATTAAAAGATACAGAAGATTATTGCAGATATTGAGGGGGAAAAGCAACACACTCTAAGTACACATGGGATGGGAGAATGTTGAGAAGAAAAGTGAAATTGGTGGTGGGTAGTGATTTAGAATTAAGGAAGAAGCTGTTTGAATATTTTCATGGAAGTCCTTTGAATGGGCATTCTAGGGCCAAGGATACAATTAAAAGGGCTATTGTTGTTGATGTATTGGAAGGGCTCAGAAAGGAAATTAGGAGAATGGTAAGGGAGTGCATTGTTTCCAATAGAACAAGTGGGACCTTCAACATCCAAGGGGATTATTACAACCCTTACCTATCCCTGAAGTTGCCTAGACTTCCAATAGCATTGATTTTATTGAGGGACTACCTAACTCAAAAGGGAAGATTGTCATGTGGTGGATAAATTAACCAAATATGGACACTTCACTGCACTGTCACACCCTTTTACAGCAGTGGATATTGCTAAAGTTTTCATGGAAACTGTCTTCAAACTACATGGCCTGCCAAGGAACATTATATGTGTCATAGACAAAGTATTCATAAGCATTTTTTGGAAGAAGTTATTCAAGAAGTTGGGATTATCAGTAACTCCTACGACCTACCATCTTGAGACAGATGGACAAACGAAAATGGTAAACTAATGCTTGGAAACTTACCTGAGGTGTTTGACTAGAGAGAAGCCAAAAAAGTAGAGCAACTGGTTGTATTTAGCTGAGTGGTGGTACAACACCACACATCACTCTGCTATACAAACCACCTCATATAAACCATTGTATGGACATGACCTTCCTGTACATTTACCTTACCTGGCTAGGGATTCGAGAGTAGCTGATGTATATATGAATTTACAACAGAGGGAAGCAACCATTAAGTTCTGAAATTCTATTTACAAAGGGCACAAGAAAGAATAAAGCAACATGCGGATAGGAAGAGAATTGATTGAGTTTGGGATTGGGGATTTGGATTATTTGAAATTACAGCCCTATCGCCAACAGTCTATGCAGCTCAAAGTGAATCAGAAACTAGCTCCTAAATGGTTTGGCTCATACAAGGTTATAGAAAAGCTGGGAAAAGTAGGTTACAGATTAGAATTGCCTGCTAATTTCAAGGTGCATCTAGTGTTTCATGTTTCACAGTTGAAGAAACACATTGGGTCAGCCAATTTTTAGAATGATCTTCCTATTAGGGAGTCGATGGAACTTTAGCAAAGGAACCAAGGAAAAATACTAAAAAAAAGAGGATGGTAAAGAGAGGGAATCGAGCTGTAACTGAGGTATTGGTAGAATGGTCCAACTCATATCCAGAGGATGCCACGTGGGAGGTGCTTTACAAGTTACATAGTTGTTTCTATCTTTTGATCCTTGAGGTCAAGGATCTTTTCGAGCAGGGGATATTTTCAAGGACTTGATTGAATTTGGCAGTTATGTTTGTTTCTTTTAATTTTAATTCTATTTTGTTGAGATGGCTTGTAGCCGCTTATTTCTTGTATTTTAGTGTTGATAGAATGGTGTCGTTTCATCCTTTGTAAGTTGAGTAAAAATGTGGTTATGACCTATTTGTCTCCTTATCGAAAAAGTAATAAAAATTATGATCTTCTTTCTTCCCCAAATTCTCTCCCTACCTCATCTGAAATTTCTATCTTTTTCCCTACCTCCTAAAAATTCTCAGATCGTTCTTTACACCTGGGCAGCTCACCCCGCTTCACCTTGGCCTGGTCTTTATGCGAACACCTCTTGCCACAACCCATATCCTGTCAGTGTGAATCCTCCAATGCCCAGCACCCATCCACTTCATTTTTTTGTTAACTCGATACGATTCATATCCAATTCAACCTATGTTTGATATGTACCACGTTCGATATGTTGACTCTTTTGATTCGAACCGCTTTAATCTGAACCGTTTAGTCCAACCATGTCTTCGATTGATTGGAGATCAATGATAT
Source organism: Hibiscus mutabilis (assembly GCA_019671005.1). Taxonomy (NCBI): domain Eukaryota; kingdom Viridiplantae; phylum Streptophyta; class Magnoliopsida; order Malvales; family Malvaceae; genus Hibiscus; species Hibiscus mutabilis. The sequence goes on along the minus strand of CM033751.1, from coordinate 30,948,188 downwards.
AAATCAGATAAGTGTACTTATATGAGTAAATTTCTTAGAATTAGACTCGTAGGTTTCGGTACAACAAGATCCAATGTTAGATCTGAGGGTGGGAAACGTCGTCCATGATGTTAGAGAGTTACTGCTTGCTTAAAGGTGTATTTCTTCATGTGCTATAAATAAATTATTTTTTGTGTTGGTGTTTTACACATTGCCTTATTATGATTTGCATTATGACTTGTATGTTTGTCATTACATGGATACTTTTTCAGAATGTATTTTAACTATGATTTATGAAACATTAGATTTACGAAACTATGATTTTTAGATTTATGAAATATCAGATTTGTGGAACTATGTTTATGAAATTTGAGTTTTAAACATCATATATGTATGAGCATGAGTTGGGATTTGTATGGGGAAGTTCAGTGGTTTCACCATTGGGACTAAATTCCACTTCATATAGCGAACGTAGCGAGGAGGTTCTAGGGAAACTTTCTCATCTTTTGGCGTATGTAGTTGGGTGCATTACATTATGCTTGTGATATTGTACCATCCTTTTATGTTTTAAAAGATCTTAAGAAAATAATACTAAGTTTTATGATTATGGTTTTCTTGTACTTTAGAGATAGACTAAGCTCTTTAGCTTACTCCCCATAGTTTCATCTTTTTGATATTCTCGGAACTTAGGCGACTTGTTACTTGGAGGATCTCACATCTTATCCGGTTATTTTATTATTCAGTATGAAACTATTTTTAGTTATTCAGATTATTATCTATTACTTTAGGATATTGATCTAATATCAAACTTTGGAGCTATTTATGTTTTCGGGATTACTTTTGGCATTCATTTACTATGTTTTTTATTCATATATTTTTATTAAACATTTTAATATTATTTATGACATTTGTGTTTTATTTATTATAAGTGTCTTATTAAATTATTTTTATATATATTCTTTATTTTAAATTAAAGTATAATTTTCAAAATTGGTTTTGTTGAGAGTTTAGTTTCAATTTTGACCCCCTAAATTTGGCCTTTTCTTATAGTCTTGGTTTAGGGGATTACATTTAGTGGTATTAAAATTAAGTTCAACCCTTGGACTGTGAGGCTCACAACAATTATTTTTAATTTTTTGACTATATGTATGCATTAAATGTTTTAGGTAAATGGGATGTTTTCTGAATAAAGTATTATTTAATTATTATTTTAAAGTGCGTTTTAAAATTTGAGACTCCGGTATCAATTCTAATCTTTAGGTATTGCCTTTTGTAGATAGTTGACTACGCCAGCTCGTAGGAATTTTAGACTTGAGTATGTTTCATATGAATTTTAGAATTAGGAAGAATGGGTACTCGTTAGCTAGCATTTGTTACTCTAGATATAGAGTTCCTCATTAACTTTTTTCACCTTGTAATATTGACAGAAAGAATTTTGAACAACTTGGATCCTTAGAGAATCTTGTTTTGAATAACCCAAACTCTGATTGAGAAACTGAACGTGAGTTAATCGAACAAACGATCGTGACCTTATCTATTCTCATGAATATGAGATCAAATCCTATTTGCAAATTCTGTGTTGTCAATCGTAATATGATCTAAACTCATCTTTTAAGCTTCTATCTAAACATTCGTGCTTTTGAAAATCTATCGTTAAGTCTAAAAATTTCCAGGATGAAATTTTTTTTAAGGGTGGAAGAGTTGTAACACCTTTAATTTTTTCCCCAATTTGTAAACCCTAAATTTCCCAATACCTAAATTGAAAAACACTATTTTTGGGAATTTCCAATTTATGAACTCTAATTTTTACAGATTTTGTAACGCCCTAAAAATGGGCCTAGATGTGGATCAGATCGGGTCGGTGGTACAAGAGAACCAGTTTAGGCAATTCGAATAGTTTCGAGAAAATAAATTTATAAAATTAGTTTTGGGGTAAAATATAATACGGAAAAATGTTTTAAATTACTTATTTTAAGTAATTTGGTGAAGTCAATTTGATGTAATTAAATCTGATTTTAAGATATTTTGCTCTAGTGACTAAATTGAAAGTTTTTAAAACTGTTTTTGGTGACTAAATCGTAAAAAGATCAAAACTTAGAATCTTTAAGAAGCTATTTGACCAATCTTTTTCCAACAGATTTTTCTCTTAATTTAGGCTATTTTTAAAGTATTTTTAAATGGTTTAATATTTAGATAAATGGGGATTTATTAAAAAGATCTTTAATTTGCCAAAAACACTTTCTTGCATAACTACTTTTCTCCAAACCTTTTCTCTCAACTTTCTCAGCAACTAAACTAGGATTTCTACTTCAAAATCTCTAGGAATCAATTTCCATTGATTTCCTTTTTGATTTCTAATTGATTACTTCAAATTCCTTTGCAAAATCTCTTTGGATTTCATCAAAGCTTGGACAATTAAGGGAGAAATCAGCAATTAGAGGTGATTTTCGTTTCTCTCCTCTAATTAAAGGTTCTTTAATGAAATTCCCAAGTTTTTGATCATTTATTGTTGATTTATATTATAGAATTATGATTTAAACAATTATTTGATAGTTAAATTGGGTTTTCTTAGAAAATTGTTGGAAATTGAATTGGATCTATTTTGGTGATGAATTTAATTGATTTATATCCCAATTTGGATGTGTTTTAATGTTGAAAGGATTGATTAATCAATGAAATCCTGAAATTATATGGATTACTAGTTTCTAGGTTGTTTATAGTTGGTTTTTTTGTGTGATATGGTTAATGTGGTGTTGCTGGAGATATAAGGACGTGATTAGGTTGTTTTTGGATGTTAGTTGATTTTGTTAATGTGTTAGAATCGTTAAATGTTGGCTAGGCTTTTTTTGAGTAAGATTTGGTGTTCTTAATAGTTTTAGGATGATGTTTGAATAATTGGTGTGAGGCGAAGTGGTGGTTGTTGGTTCCTGTAGGTTTGTGTTACAGAGATATTTTTAATCCTCTATTTTTGATTGGGTAAAGCAGGGGAGCAGAATCCTTGGCGCAAGAGTTGTGAAAGTTTGATTCGCTCATCGGCAAGCAAGCGTTGGATTGTTAGTGAGTGGAAAAGTGTTTTACTACTGTTAAAAAGTTTGAAAATGGAGATGTGAGAGTTTAGATAAAGTTTGATACACTTATCTAAGCTCAGAAGTAAGATCGGTTGGCTTTCTCTCGATTTCGGTTTGTAAAATGAAATCTCATGCACATGTTTATGGTTTTGATTACTCACTGTATTATGCATGTTTTAAAAGTGAAAGATGTTGCAAGTGAATATTGATTATTACTTTTGATAATGACATATGATTTATGCAAGTATTCTTGAGAATATGAAAATACATGGTTTAATGTATTTGTGTTGGATTGTTTTGATGCATATGTAAAATAGTGAGGTAATGTTGGTTTATTGAATATATTGGCAAGTGGCTGTATTTAAAATGTTATCGGATATTGTTGACTGGTCATATGATTGAAAGTGCACTATAAAAAGTCGCCTCATGTATGTCGAGGGGTGTTAAGTGTCCGTATTCTCCACCATGAGAACCACAGCAGTTGAGGTGGGTAAATGTTCTGTTTTCTCTCGCTGGTGGATTTATACATCTAAACCGTAGAGGTGGGTAAATGTTTCGTTACTCCGGTTTGAACAGTTAAGGTAGGCAAGTGTGCCGTTACTCCGGTTGAGGTATGTACGTAAAGTGGTTGTGTGAACCACTTGAGAAATCCGTGTATCCGATGTATTTTATGAAATGTAAGGTTATTGGTTTTGAGTCACTTGAAAGCCAATATATGAGATAATGTATCATGAGAAATGGATTATGTTGTATAATGTGATTTATACATGTGTTACTCTTTAAGCCTGTTATAAAGGTGTTGTGTAGTGAAGCTTAAATTGAGGCAGAGATTGAATCCATGATACATGTGTTGAAAACGATTTAAATGTGCATTTTTGAGATGACATGAGAAGCATGAGATGTTTTGCCATGAGACAATTACATGTGATTTGAACTAAATGGTTTTAAATGCATTGATGAGTGTTTTTGTGAATCCCTCACTAAGCTTATAGCTTACGCTCTCTTTTCCTCATCAATGCAGAGAAGTAGCTTTTCCCGGCAGCACGTGAGCAAGGAAGGATCCAAGGATTTGATACATTTCAAAGTATGATTTTATATGTTCTAAGTAGTAATAAAAAGGCAATGTGACCGGGTTGTTTAGGGAGATGTATTTTGAGTTACTCCCTGATTGTATAAGTTTGGATTATTGTTTTGGACTTGTATGAGGTTTTATACTTGTTTTTGAGGGGTTGGGAGACGTTAAGCATGCTTGGGTAGAAATCATGCTCTTAGGTGAATGTTTGATTATGCCATGCTTGGTGTGACCTCTTGACATGTTGCCATGCTTGATGATTGGATGTTTGTGTTGCCATATGATGATTAGAGGTTGAATTAAGGGTGTTAGATTGAGCCAGTGTCATATGTTAGACCTAGAGGTCAATACAGGTCTCACCATACTGGTATGATTCCTAAGGGTGTCTGTACGTGGGGACTTGTCTCTGCTCGGTTTGTTCAAATTTGTCTAGCCGAACCGATATGCTTGGTAACTGTATCAGTACACATAGTTAAGAAATAGTGAAGGTGTCGGTATAGGGGTTACCGTTTCGATACGTTCAATGGCTACTGGAATCCAGATTTTCAAAATACACAAGCCTGTACCAATACGCTTGAGGACCGTACCTGTACGCCTTAGCACTTTAGCACCATTTCGATACGTCAAGTCACTGTACCGGTACACTAGCCGTTAATTCAGTTGTTATGATGTCTGATGTTTGGAATCTTTGCATTTTGGTCTCTGTTTCTTAATTATGCAATTAAATGAGATTGAATGATTACCTTGAGTTGTGATTTAACATGAAGGCATGTAACATGACTAATTGAGGACCAGTGACTCTAATTTTGAAGGAGTCCTTATAAAAATTGGGAATTACATTTTAGTCCCTAGAATGCGAATTCGAGTAATTAGATGTCGAAATGACGCCCAATTGAGTTGTAAGTTTACCGATAATTTGTATGATCACCTTAGGACCTAGAAATGCATTTAGATAAGATAAAAGAAAAAATGGACAGTTTCTAATGTTCTTCTTCATGGTTTATTTCGGTAACCCTAATGTAGCTCACTCGGTTTGGTCTTGCGACTAGATCGGGTCAATGGGGTTACATATTTTGAATTGATCTGTTTTGAAACCTTGTGATTTTGGTAAATTTTTATTTTTGGAACCCTAGAATTTGGGGATTTTTAATTCTTAAACACTAATTTCTAAAAATGCACTAAATTAAACCTTTATAGAATTTGAGATCCTATTGAACAATTAATCCATGTCTTTTGGAAATTGAATTTCAATTTCATTCAAATAGCTATGTTATACCTTTTCATAATTATCTAGTATTAATTATATATATTAATTGTCATGAATCTCTGGAGCAAGTGGTTAAAGCTCTCAGTTGACACCCTCCACTCTTCCCTAAGTTTTGGGTTTGAAACCCATTAGGAGCAAATTCCCCCTCCTCTCTCTTAGGTAGAAAATGTTCAAAAAAATTGTATATCTTAATATATATATATAAAGCATAATAGCAAACATTATGATTCACTGTCAGCAAAACCCTTACTCCCCTTTTGATTTAATCTAAACCCCACACCGCCTTACCTATCAACCATCCTTCGACACTCTTTGCATCACCACGGTTCACGATGTCACACCATGGGCAGTTCACCCCGCTTCACCTTGGCCTGGTCCTTATGCGAACACCCCGTGCCACGACCCATATTCTGTTTGTCTGAATCCTCCAACGCCTAGCACCCATTAACTTCATTTTTTTATTAACTCAATATGATTCATATCCAATTCAATATTTGTTTGATATGTAACCACGTTTGATATGTTAACTCGTCTGGTTCGAACGACTTTAATCCAAATCGTTCAGTCCAACCATAACTTCGATTGATAGGAGATCAATGATACAAATTATATAAGTGTATTTCCATTAGTAAATTTCATAGAATTAAACTCGTATGTTCCGATACAACAAGATCTAGTGTTAGATCTGAGGGTGGGAAACATCGTCAATGTTACGTTAGAGAGTTACTACTTGCTTAAAGGTGTGTTTCTTTCGGTGCTAGAAATAAATTATTTTTTCTCTGTTGGTGTTTTACACATTGTCTGATTATGATTTGTATTATGGCTTGTATGTTTGTCATCACATGCATACCTTTTCAGAATGTATATTAACTGTGATTTATGAAACATCATATTTACAGAACTATAATTTATGGACTATAATTTATGAAGTATGTTTTTGTTGGAGTATGCCCAAGGACCAATCATAAGATGATTGTAAAAGACATTTATTTTATCTTGTTTATTAATATAATGCCATTATTATTATTTCAGTCATTATTATGCGCATAAATAAATAAATAAACTGAATTATAATAAAGTCCTTAGAATAATATGGTTATTTTAGAATGTCCTTAGTCGAGTATTATTGTGGGCATGAACAACAACAATATATTAAGACTAATATGTAGTTGATTGATGACAGAGTGTTGTCATAGACATGATGATGTCAAAATCAATATATAAGTATGTGTTAGAGAATGACAGACTGGACTGACCCGCTATGAGCATGTTTCTTGGATTATTATGTGACAGTCACAACATTGCCCATAGTGATAACTACATGTATGATCCTTAGAATTGAGATCATCATCATTTCAACATTATGAGTGGTATATTTTGATACATTTAAATGTGTGTCGTAACTGACTACACTATAAAGACTGATATTGGATATGTCACAATCTATGTAGCGGGATATGGTTGATCAAGATAGGATTTGTCTCTCCTACATAATAGGAGTAATATCATAGGCCACTTGTGTGACACCCTAAATCGGGCCTAGGAAAGTTACCACTATCTAAGTGATTAACTAATTGAATTAGGTGTTAGTCAAATTAAAAGAATTGGAAATTAATTCAGGGAAAACATTAGCTAACATAATTAAAGGACTAAAATGTTATAGCTAACAAGTTAAAGTGCCAAATTAAAGGACCAAATTGAAATAAGAGTGAAACAACAAACTTGCATGTGTAATTAGTCCATTATTCTATAATGGAATACACGTGGCAAGTAATTTCACACATGGCAATTAAGGGTCTAATGGCCGGCCATGTTGTGTGAAAGAAAGAGAAAAACCAAATTTGATTCTTCTTCATCTTGTTGCTTACCATAACCGAATAGTGAGAGAGAGGGAGAGTTTGAGAGAAAGCTTCATGGAATCATCTTCAAATTCATGTTCTTGATTTAGTCTTGATCAAATTAGCTTAGGAGAAGGTATAATTCTTGGTTCCTACATGTTATAGATTTTAATGATTGAAATAGACTGCTTAAATCTGGAAATTTATGATGTTCTTGTTGCTTAATTTGAATAGGATGGAAGATATGTATGTTATTGTGATGCTAGCTCTAAGATTTTTGAAATTTTGATTGTTGCGATCAAATTGCTAAGAAAGAAATATATATGGTTGCTGGAATTTGCTGGGAGATTGCTGGAAAATTAAGTACTAAATTGGTATGATTTGAATGTATCATGGCAAGAAACTGTTTTGATCACATTTCTAGATAAGATTGTGTAAACATGCTTGATTTTATATAATGCTTTGTTTTGATCACATTGGTAGGTGAATAAAACTGACCTAGACTTGTATGAGTACGTATATAAGTTGAATTAATATGTTAGAAGTACCATCCAAGTGATTAAAGAAGCTAGAAACTCAAACTAGTGTAATCTGCCCAGAATACTCTGTTCTGGGCAGTAATTTTGAAAAATCACTATAAATTGTACAAAGAGAATTTGAGACTGGAAAATTTATGGATAGTGTCTTATTATGTCTAAATTCATTAGGAGAAAACAGAATTGAATTCAGGATTGTAGAATGAATTGTAGAAATGAAACACTAAGGACATTGCAAACTTTCCGGTGTTGTAAATTGTCTTGTCATTAAACAAAAAACCGTATTAATTGGCAAAGAATTAAAATGCAAGGCCTAAATGGTTAGAAATAAAATTAAGTTAGCTTTCCAACGGTGTAAACCAATTGAAATTCCGACGTGCGGAATGAATGTTATGCATGTTTTAGTAAACAGTGCACATGTTGCCAGGCAGTAGCATCAACAGTTTAAATGCTATTGGTCTTGTATATGTGATGTGTTAACCTTGTTGCTATGTTGAATGATTTTGTGATTACATGTTTTGACCTTGTCCTATCTATGTGATTTATTAGAGCATAGAGAGGACTTTGGAGAAGGATCTAAAGTCGAGCATTCAAGGGACAAGAAAAAGGGGATAGTCTTGCAAGACTAATTAAGCTTGGAGTATTGTGAGTGTAGTTTACAATAGGGTTAGGACTTAGGTCCTAACCAAATGTGCATGATTATGTTCTTGCCATTGATATGCCATGTTAATGATCTCAATTTTAACTTGAATATGAATAAAAGGGAAGAATGGACTAAACTAAAATTGTGAATAAGTAATAGCATGCAAATTGAGAAATTAATTAGAAAGAAAAGTGAAAACAAATGCTTGATTTCTTGTTCTTGATTGTGCCTATTCAAGTAATGGCATATATGTATGATAATGATATATGATGCTTGATCCTTGAATCATGAATGAAATTCACTTGAATACTTACTTGAATTGTATTGTCTTGATCATGAAACACATGAAAACGTGAAATGAAAGTAAGAGCTAAGGCTCAATTGGCCTAAGGGATAAAGCATAATATTGCTTTACTTGCTTGAAATGATTCTTGACTACATGATGTTGAACTTGAAAAGCTTGATAACTCTTGAATAAGTAAAGTGTAATCAAACAACCTTGGTTGCTAGTTGAATAGGTAGAAGGGCATGCCTTAGAGTCTAGAGCTCATTGTGTCAGGGTGGACTACGGTCCAGGGCTAAGGTCCCTAATTGGCGACAAACGGAGGGTACGTATGTGTGGTCTTTGGCGACAATAGGAAGGTTGACCAATATTGCGGTACATCTTGCGTACTACGTTACATCTTGTGGCGAAAGTTGGTTGGAGACTCGATTACCTAGACAAACTATAAACCAAGGATTGTGTTAAAAGAAAATAAATGAGTTAATATAATCTTGAATACTTGAATTACTTGATATGAAAACTTGCTACTTGGATTACTTGACATGTATTCTTGAAATGACAAACATGTAAACTTGAATTACTTGTCACTTGACTTGCATACTCGAATTTCTTGCTACATGATTATTGCTTGAAATAGACCTTTACCTTACTTGAATTCATGAGTTCTAGTTGTAAACTTGTCTTGAATGTAAAGTTCAAATCTCTTGATTTCATGATATATAAGCATGAACTGCTTGACTACTTGATATGTGTCCATGAATAGCTTGATTTCTTGAAATGGATAAAGCATGAATTATGATTCATTGTCTCTTGCTTCTTATACTATTTGATTTCCTTGAAATCCTTAGCTAGGATCCTTCTTGATTAATTGACACTTGACTTGATATAACAAATGAGTTAGAACTAGTTACTACCTCATTATGTACATTCTTGTACTTATCACTCTTGTTTTCATTCTTCCCAACCACAAGATAAAGGATTCGATCATTGCTTGATCCTGAAGCCTGATTTCATGAGCTCGAAGCAAGACACAAGCATAGTTAAAGTATGGTTCATACTTGTTTTGTACTCCCCTAGTTGGATAATGTCTAGTGCATGCATTTTGAATACTTGAACTTGTATATGTATATATGTCTTGAATGAGCCTATTATTTTGTGAACTTGGTTATTAATATGAATTAAACAATGAACTAAAATTCTATGTATTGTAAGTATTTGTTGCGCATATGGTTATATATATTGATTTGACCAAAGTTACTGATCTAGTCTTGTACCATTCGAATGTCTTGTCAGTTTAATCACTTTTGTGATCATATCATGATGTATATGTATTTTTATAAGATTGAATGGTAAATGCCGAATGGTAAGGGTGGCATATGCTTGCTTGGAATCAAGGTATGTACTATTGATCATGTTTAATAAGTTATGTATGTAATGTATATGTATCAAGCTAAGGAACAAATAAATAAAATGAAGCATGTTTGCTTATTTAGGTTTCGAATGTTGACTGTATGATGATGTTAATTGAAATTTATGGTAACCTATAATGTATGTAAAAGAGATTGCTTACGTGCTAAGTAATGAATGTTTGGTTACTTGTTAGTTAAGTAACTCACCTAATAGGGATGAGTTAGCCTTGTTCTTGCTTGTAATGTACTCGGTAACGCTCTCGAACCGGTTTGGTACCAACCTGGGGTAGGGGGTGTTACATTTTATTGGTATAAGTGCTTTTTAGTCGGTTCTAGGACTAAACCGAGCTCTCTTGCATCATCTAGGATACTTCTGCCACCTAGGAGACTTGTATTGTATAGCTTATGTCGTTGCTTAACTAAACTGAATTCTTAATTGTTATATTTAAATGTAGAATGTCTAAAACAAGGCTCGCTCGGGATGATAAAGTCCTGTAGGCTCCTCAAATGAAGGAGATAGTGTGAGGATGGAACATGATCCTGCACAACAACGAGCTAAACCTAGAGCCCAAGCTGCTGCTCAACATGAAGCTCCATCTATAAATCCTGTGCAGCAGGAATGTCTCCTGAGCATGAAGGAGATGTTCAATCATCTTGTAACTACCTTGAAATGAGACCATCCTATTCCTCCTCCTTCCACTGCTCCAACTAGAGCCCCTATTGACAAACTAGCTCAACACCAGGCTTATACCTTCACCGGTACTGATGAAGCCAATCCCGAAATAGTTTAGTATTGGTTAGAGGACACTACTCGAATCCTGACCAAACAACTACCCTGTTCTGATGAACACAAACTCGAATGTGCTATAGCCCTGTTGGCAGACGAAGCTCTTAGCTGGTGGGAAACCACTACCCTGACTGCTCCTGCTAAAGCTGTAACTTGGAATTTCTTCCTCGAGGAATTCAAGAAGAAATAAATCAGTGAACAATACTTGGCCGAGCATTGGAAGTGTTTCTTGTACCTCAAGCAAGGTGGCCGACCTATCGAACAGTACGTGAGTGACTTCTGTAAGTATTGCAAATACGGGTCGAAATACATCAAAACTGATGCTGACAAGTGTAGGATGTTTATTGATGGATTGAATGATGAATTAAGTCCAATATTCACTGCCCTGGTATCACTGACTTCCAAAATTTGATGAACCGGGCCATTGCAACCGAGGCTAAGATGAAAGCCTCTAAGAAACGCAAAAGCAGAAATTCCTGGAAAGACAAACGATCAAGGAATGATGACAAGCCTCACTGGCAGTCAAAGAAGTCCAAATATTCTAAGGATCAACTCATTCTTTTGTATGCTCAACCTTAATTGAAAAGTTGAACTTAAAGCCTAAAATTTTAAAACAAAGCCTTGTAGTTTCGAACCCAATAGGGGGAATTACAAACATAAGTTTTATCTGTAGAAACCGACTATTCATTCGAAATGTACCCTTTCTTGTTAATCTATATGTACTACCAACTTGTGAGTTCGATCTAGTACAGGGACTAGATTGGTTAAGCAAGCATGAAGCCTGGGTAGATTGCCTAAATAAGAGACTTTATCTCCGGGGTTTAGAAAAGGAATCAATTCTTCTAATTGATAAGAAACCAACCTCGATCTTTGCTACTATGGTCTTACAAGATGAACTTGAATTTGGCTTACCTAGTGTGCCTATTGTATCTGAATATCTTGATTGTTTTCCCGAGGAACTCCCTGGTCTCCCTCCAACCAGAGAAGTAGAGTTCGGGATCGATGTAGAACCTGGAACAACTTTCGTGTCCATCACACCTTATCAAATGGCACCTGTTGAGTTGAAAGAACTCAATAAGAAACTCCAAGAACTACAAGACAAGGGTTTCATTAGGCCTAGCTCGTCTCCCTAGGATGCTCCAATCTCGTTCGTGAAGAAGAAAGATGGGACTATGCGACTCTGTATTAACTACAGACAATTGGACAAACTTACTATCAAGAATCGATATCCTCTCCCAAGGATTGAAGATCTTTTCGATCAACTCAAAGATGCTGCAGTATTCTCAAAGATCGATCTACGATCGGGATACTACCAAATGAAGGTAAAAGAAGAGGATGTACCCAAGACAGCCTTTCGTATTCGATATGGCCATTTTGAATTCCTTGTAATGCGTTCAGATTAACGAATACTCCAGCTACTTTCATGGATCTCATGAACCGTGTATTCAAGCCCTATCTTGACAAGTTCGTGGTCATTTTTATTGATGACATTCTAGTGTATTCTCGGAATAAAGAAGAACATTCTAAACATCTTCGAATTGTATTGCAAACTCTCCGAGAATGTCAATTGTTTGCAAAGTTCTTTAAATGCGAATTTTGGCTATCAAAAGTGTCGTTTCTTGGATATGTCATCTCGGCAGAAGGGATTAAAGTAGATCCAAGGAAAATTCAATCCATCCTGGATTGAAGACCTTCAAGGAATGTTGGTGAGGTTAGAAGCTTTCTCGGTTTAGCCGGGTATTATTGACGTTTTGTAAAGGGATTCTCATCCATTGCTGCAAGTTTGACTAAGCTAACTAGCAAAGATACACCCTTTGTTTGGTCGGAGAACCAACAACGAAACTTCGATCAGCTTAAACAAGCCTAGACTCACGTTCCAGTTCTCATCCAACCAGTATCGGGCAAGGAGTACACTGTTTACAGTGATGCATCTCATTTAGGACTAGGATGTGCCCTAATGCAAGATGGAAATGTGGTAGCTTACGCTTCAAGGCAACTAAAACCACACGAGTCAAACTACCCTGCGCACAATCTAGAATTGGCAGCTATTGTGTTTGCACTCAAATTCTAGAGACATTACTTGTACGAGGAGAAATGCAACTTGTTCACAGACCACAAGAGCCTCAAATACCTCATAACTCAGAAAGACTTGAACTTGAGGCAAAGGAGATGGCTAGAGTTACTTAAAGATTACGATTTGGTTATCGACTACCATCTGGGGAAAGCAAACATGGTCGCTGATGCCCTTAGTCATAGACCATACTCTGGTAAACCCTTAAATCTAAATCCTAGAATAATTTATTCAAAATATTTATTTCTTGACTTGCAAGTAACCATTCGAATTAGACATTTCTTAACTTACAATTAACTATTCGAAAATCTCCCTTAATGATCTTTTCCATTCGTTTATAGCTTTCTTGGCTATCAATGCTTATTTTTGTTTATCCAAAGAACGTAAATTCTTGTCTGAACTTCAAGTTCAATCTAGACTAATCTCGAGAATCAAAGAACTCCAACAAATTGATCCAGATCTTCAGAAGATCATGTCCAAGCTAGACTCTGAGTCTAATTCTGACTTCTTGCTCAAGTCGAATGGACTCCTCTATTTCAAGGATAGAGTATGTGTTACTAACAACGAAGAACTAAGACACGAGATGTTACAAGAAGCTCACCAAAGCTCTTTCTCGATTCACCCTGGATCAGTTAAGATGTACAAGGACCTAAAGCCACTATACTGGTGGCCAGACATGAAATTGACTATCACAGACTTTGTTTCAAAGTGCTTAACTTGTCATAGGGTCAAAGCCGAGCATCAACTCCCTACTGGATTGCTCCAACCAATCAAATTCCCTTAGTGGAAATGGGATCGGATTACAATGGACTTCGTTACTGGTCTTCCTTCCACTCCAAGAAAGAATGATGTTGTATATGTGATTGTTGATAGATTCACAAAGTCTACTCATTTTATCCCTATTCGAATGAACATGATCTTGGAAACCTTAGCCGACCTATACATCTGTGAAGTGATTCGATTACACGGTGTACCTACAGCTATAATCTCCGATCGAGACCCATATTTGTTTCACGATTCTGGAAATCCTTCAAAAAACCCTTGGAACCAAAGTGCATTTGAGCACAACTTTTCATCCACAAAGTGATGGCCAATCAGAAAGGGTGATACAAGTACTTGAAGACATGTTACGAGCTTGTGTTATAGACTTCGGAAAGAACTGGGAGAAATCTCTACCCCTAATAGTGTTTGCTTACAACAATAGCTACCAGACATCTATCCAGATGGCTCCCTTTGAAGCTCTATACGGAAGGAAATGTAGAATTCCCTTGTGCTGGTCTGAACTGGGAGAAAACAAGGTATTGGGACCTCAATTGCTCAGAGAAACCAAAGAACAAGTGAAAACCATACATGATTGATTGAAACAAGCCTTTGATAGACAAATAGCCTATGCAGACTTGAAAAGGAAAGACATCCAATACAATGTTGGAGACAAGGTCTTCCTCAAAGTGTCCCCTTGGAAGAAAGTCTTTCAGTCTGGAAGAAAAGGGAAACTTAGTCCCCGATTTATTGGTTCGTTTGAAATCATTGAAAGGATAGGGCCAGTTTCCTATCGATTAGCTCTTCCCAGTGAGTTTGACAAGATTCATAATGTCTTTCACATATCTATGCTCTGAAGATATAGGTCTGAACCATCCCATGTCCTTGAGCCTAAAGTAGTTGAGTTGAATCCCGAGTTATCGTATGAAGAAGAGCCAATACGAATACTTGACAAAGAAGTTAGAAGACTCCGAAACAAGAATGTTCCATTGGTGAAAGTGTTATGGAGGAATCATAAAATGGAAGAGGCAACTTGGGAACCTGAGGCTATGATGAGAGATCAATATCCTCACTTGTTCAACTCAGGTAAATTCAAGGGCGAATTTATTTTAAAGGGGGGGTAATTGTGACACCCTAAATCGGGCCTAGGAAAGTTACCAGTATCTAAGTGATTAACTAATTGAATTAGGTATTAGTCAAATTAAAAGAATCAGAAATCAATTCAGGGAAAAACATTAGCTAACATAATTAAAGGACTAAAATGTTATAGCTAACAAGTTAGAGTGCCAAATTAAAAGGACCAAATTAAAATAAGAGAGAAACAACAAACTTGCATGTGTAATTAGACCATTATTCTATAATGGAATACACGTGGCAAGTAATTTCACACATGGCAATTAAGGGTGTAATGGCCGGCCATGTTGTGTGAAAGAAAGAGAAAAACCAAATTTGATTCTTCTTCATCTTGTTGCTTACCATAACCGAATAGTGAGAGAGGGGGAGAGTTTGAGAGAAAGCTTATGGAATCATCTCCAAAGTCATGTTCTTGATTTAGTCTTGATCAAATTATCTTAGGAGAAGGTATAATTCTTGGTTCCTACATGTTTTAGATTTGAATGATTGAAATAGAATGCTTAAATCTAGAAATTTATGATGTTCTTGTTGCTTAATTTAAATAGGATGGAAGATATGTATGTTATTGTGATGTTAGCTCTAAGATTTTTGAAAATTTGAATGTTGTGATCAAATTGCTAAGAAAGAAATATATATGGTTGCTGGAATTTGCTGGGAGATTGCTGGAAAATTAAGTACTAAATTGGTATGATTTGAATGTATCATGGCATGAAACTGTTTTGATCACATTGCTAGATAAGATTGTGTAAACATGCTTGATTTTATATAATGATTTGTTTTGATCACATTGGTAGGTGAATAAAACTGGCCTAGACTTGTATGAGTATGTATATAAGTTGAATTAATATGTTAGAAGTACCATCCAAGTGATTAAAGAAGCTAGAAACTCAAACTAGTGTAATCTGCCCAGAATACTCTGTTCTGGGCAGTAACTTTGAAAAATCACTATAAATTGTACAAAGATAATTTGAGGCTGGAAATTTTATGGATAGTGCCTTAATATGTCTAAATTCATTAGGAGAAAACAGAATTGAATTCAGGATTGTATAATGAATTGTAGAAATGAAACACTAAGGATAGTGCAAACTTTCCAGTGTTGTAAATTGCCTTGTCTTTAAACAAAAAACTGTATTAATTGGAAAAGAATTAAAATGCAAGGCCTATATGGTTAGAAAGAGAATTAATTTAGATTTCCATCGCTGTAAACCAATTGAAATTCCGACGTACGGAATGAAAGTTATGCATGTTTTAGTAAACAGTGCACATGCTGCCAGACAGTAGCAGCAACAGTTTAGATGTTATTGGTCTTGTATATGTGATGTGTTAACCTTGTTGCTATGTTGAATGATTTTGTGATTACATGTTTTGGCCTTTTCCTATCTATGTGATTTATTAAAGCAAAGAGAGGACTTTGGAGAAGGATCTAAAGTCGAGTATTCAAGGGACAAGAAAAAGGGGATAGTCTTGCAAGACTAATTAAGCTTGGAGTATCGTGAGTGTAGTTTACAATAGGGTTAGGACTTAGGTCCTAACCAAATGTGCATGATTATGTTCTTGCCATTGATATTCCATGTTAATGATGTCAATTTTAACTTAAATATGTCACTTGACTTGTATACTACCGAATTTCTTGCTACATGATTATTGCTTGAAATAGACATTGACCTTACTTGAATTCATGAGTTCTAATTGTAAACTTGTCTTGAATGTAAAGTTTAAATTGCTTGATTTCATGATATATAAGCATGAACTGCTTGACTACTTGATATGTGTCCATGAATAGCTTGATTTCTTGAAATGGATAAAACATGAATTATGATTCATTGTCTCTTGCTTCTTATACTATTCGATTGCCTTGAAATCCTTAGCTAGGATCCTTCTTGATTAATTGACACTTGACTTGATATAACAAATGGGTTATAATTAGTTACTACCTCACTAAGTACATTCTTGTACTTATCACTCTTGTTTTCATTCTTCCCAACCACATGATAAAGGATTCGATCGTTGCTTGATCCTGAAGCCTGATTTCTTGAGCTCGAAGCAAGGCACAAGCATAGTTAAATTATGGTTCATACTTGTTTTATACTCCCCTAGTTGGTGGCACTTAGTTTGTATATAATGTCTAGTGCATGCATTTTGAATACTTGAACTTGTATATGTATATATGTCTTGAATGAGCCTATTATTTTGTGAACTTGGTTATTAATATGAATTAAGTAATGAATTAAAATTCTATGTGTTGTAAGTATTTGCTGCGCATATGGTTATGTATAAATATTGATTTGACCAAAGTAATTGATCTAGTATTGTACCATTCGAATGTCTTGTGTGATCATATCATGATGTATATGCATTTTTATAAGATTGATGGTAAATGCCGAATGGTAAGGGTGGCATATGCTTGCTTGGAAGCAAGGTATGTACTATTGATCATGTTTAATAAGTTATGTATGTAATGTCACGTGGATCAAGCTAAGGAACAAAACCTAAAATGAAGCATGCTTGCTTATTTAGGTTTCGAATGTTGATTGTATGATGATGTTAATTGAAATTTTGTGGTAACCTAGTATGTCTTGTAAATAAAAGATAAGATTGCTTATATGATAAGTAATGATTGTTTGGTTACTTGTTAGTTAAGTAACTCACATAATAAGGATGAGTTGGCCTATTCTTGCTTGTTCATACTTGTATTGTACCTGGCCGAGCGTCGGAAGCATTTCTTGTACCTTAAGCAAGGTGGCTAACCTATCGAACAATACGTGAGTGACTTCTGCAAATATTGCAAATACGGATCGGAATACATCAAGACTGACGCTGACAAGTGTAGGATGTTTATCGATGGATTGAATGATAAATTAAGTCCAATATTCACTGCCTTGGGTATCACTGACTTACCAGAATTTGGTGAACTGTGCCATTGCAACCGAGGCAAAGATGAAAGCCTCTGAGAAACGCAAAAGCGGAAACTCCTGAAAAGAAAAATGATCAAGGAAGGATGACAAGCCTCATTGGCAGTCAAAGAAGTCCAAATATTATAAGGATCACTCTTCAAATTACACTTCTTCCCAGAAGAGCAACTTCATACCGAGACCCCAATCGGTATCCAAGCCTTCAGCCCCGATCATCTCTGTTGATAGTACGGGGAATTTCGGTAAAGCTGCTCAATATCCTACTTGCAAGTTTGGCCAAAAACACCACACGAGTCAGTATAGAACTCAACAGAATCTGTGTTACTTATGTGGAGCCTCCGATCACTATATTAGGGATTGTCCTCAGAATCCTAACAAGGTTCCGAATCGAACTCTTCCAAATGCTAGCTCAACTCATTCCATTCGAAACAAAGGTCTCAGACAAGCTCAGTCTGGAAATCAAGGGAAAGGCAAAGAATAGCATTCGAATGCCCCTACTCATCAGAAATCTTGGGCTCATGCACGAATCTATCATATCCGAGAAAAAGAAGATGAAGAATCACCCGATGTTATAGCGGGTATCGTTGAGTTAAATTCGACTCATGTTTATGCTTTAATAGACTCGGGATCCACTCATACTTTTGTATGCTCAACCTTGATTGAAAAGTTGAACTTAAAGCCTAAATTTGTAAAACAAAGCCTTGTAGTATCGAACCCTATAGGGGGATTACAAACATAAGTCTTATCTGTAGAAACTGTCCCCTATTCATTCGAAATGTACCCTTTTCTTGTTAATCTATATGTACTGCCAACTTGTGAGTTCGATTTAGTACTGGGACTAGATTGGTTAAGCAAGCATGAAGCCTGGGTAGATTGCCTAAATATGAGACTTTAACCCCAGAGTTTAGGAAAGAAATCAATTCTTCTAATTGACTAGAAACCGACCTCGATCTTTGCTACTATGGTCTTACAAGATAAACTTGAATTCGGCTTACCTAGGGTGTCTATTGTATATGAATATCTCGATGTTTTTCCTGAGGAACTCCATGGTCTCCCTCCAACCAGAGAAATAGAGTTCGGGATCGATGTCCAACCTGGAACAACTCCAGTGTCCATCACACCTTATCAAATGACACTTGTTGAGTTGAAAGAACTCAAGAAGCAACACCAAGATCTACAAGACAAGGGTTTCATTAGGTCTAGCTCGTATCCTGGGGTGCTCCAGTCTTGTTCGTGAAGAATAAAGACGGGACTATGAGACTCTGTATTGACTACAGACAACTGAACAAGCTTACTATCAAGAATCGATATCCTCTCCCAAGGATTGAAGATCTTTTTGATCAACTCAAAGATGTTGTAGTATTCTCAAAGATCGATTTACGATCAGGATACTACCAAATGAGGGTTAAAGAAGAAGATGTACCCAAGACAACATTTTGTACTCGATATGGCCATTTTGAATTCCTTGTAATGCCATTCGGATTAACAAATGCTCTAGCTGCTTTCATGGATCTTATGAACCGTGTATTTAAGCCCTATCTTGACAAGTTTGTGTTATTGATGACATTTTGGTGTATTCTTGGAATAAGGTAGAACATTCTGAACACCTTCGAATCGTATTGCAAACTCTCTGAGAACGTCAATTGTTTGCAAAGTTCTCTAAATGCAAATTTTGGCTATTGGAAGTGTCGTTTCTTGGACATGTTATATCGGCAGAAAGGATCAAAGTAGATTCAAGGAATATTCAATCTATCCTGGATTGAAGACCTCCGAGGAATGTTGGTGAGGAGTATTATCGATGTTTTGTCAAGGGATTCTCATCCATTGCCGCAAGTTTGACTAAGCTAACTCGCAAAGATACACCTTTTGTTTGGTCGGAGAACCAACAACGAAGCTTCGATCAGCTTAAACAAGCCCTGACTCATACTCCGGTTCTCATACAACCAGTATCGGGCAAATAGTACACTGTTTACAATGATGCATCTCATTTAGGACTAGGATGTGTCCTAATGCAAGATGGAAACGTGGTAGCTTACGCTCCAAGACAACTAAAACCACAAGAGTCAAACTACCCTACTCACGATCTAGAATTGACAGCTATTGTGTTTGCACTCAAAGTTTGGAGACATTATTTGTACCGGGAGAAATACAACTTGTTCACAGACCACAATAGCCTCAAATACCTCCTAACCCAAAAAAACTTAAATTTGAGGCAAAGGAGATGGCTAGAGTTACTTAAAGACTACGATTTAGTTATCGACTACCGTCCGGAGAAAGCAAACATGGTTGATGATGCCCTTAGTCGCAGACCATACTCGGGTAAACCCTTAAATCTAAATCCTAGAATAATTCAGTCGAATTAGACCTTTCTTGACTTATAAGTAACTATTCAAAAATCTTCCTTAATGATCTTTTCCATTCGTTTATAGCTTCCTTGGCTATCAATGCTCATTTCCGTTTATCCAAAGGACAGAAATTCTTGTCTGAACTTCAAGTTCAATCTAGTATAATCTCAATAATCAAAGAACTCCAACAAATTGATCCAGATCTTCAGAAGATCATGTCCAAGCTAGACTCTAAGTCTAATTCTGACTTTTCTCTCAAGTCGAATAGACTCCTCTATTTCAAGGATAGAGTATGTGTTCCTAACAACGAAAAACTAAGACACGATATGTTACAAGAAGCTCACCAAAGCTCTTTCTCGATTCACCCTGGATCGGTTAAGATGTACAAGGACCTAAAGCCACTATACTGGTGGCCAGACATGAAATCGGCTATCATAGACTTTGTTTTAAAGTGCTTAACTTTCCAGATAATCAAAGTCGAGCATCAAGTCTCTACCGGATTACTCCAACCAATCGAATTCCCTCAGTGGAAATGGGATCGAATTACAAAAGACTTCATTACTGGTCTTTCTTCCACTCTAAGAAAGAATGATGTTGTATGGGTGATTGTTGATAGATTCACAAAGTCTACTCATTTCATCTTTGTTCGAATGAACATGAGCTTGGAAACCTTAGCCGAGCTATACATCCGTGAAGTGATTCGGTTACACGGTGTACCTACAACTATAATCTCTGATCGAGGCCCTAGATTTGCTTCCTAATTCTGGAAATCATTGCAAAAAGCCATTGGAACCAAAGTGCATTTGAGCACAGCCTTTCATCCTCAATCAGATGGCCAATTTGAAAGAACTGGGAGAAATACAAGTGTTTGAAGATGAGTTTGACAAGATTCATAATGTCTTTCACATATCTATGCTCTGAAGATATAGGTCTGAACCATCCCATGTCCTTGAGCCTAAAGTAGTTGAGTTGAATCCATAAGTTATCACATATCTATGAAGAAGAGCCAATACGAATACTTGACAAAGAAGTTAGAAGACTCAAACAAGAATGTTCCATTGGTGAAAGTGTTATGGAGGAATCATAAAATGGAAGAGGCAACTTGGGAACCTGAGGCTATGATGAGAGATCAATATCCTCACTTGTTCAACTCAGGTAAATTCAAGGGCGAATTTATTTTAAAGGGGGGGGGGTAATTGTGACACCCTAAATCGGGCCTAGGAAAGTTACCAGTATCTAAGTGATTAACTAATTGAATTAGGTATTAGTCAAATTAAAAGAATCAGAAATCAATTCAGGGAAAAACATTAGCTAACATAATTAAAGGACTAAAATGTTATAGCTAACAAGTTAGAGTGCCAAATTAAAAGGACCAAATTAAAATAAGAGAGAAACAACAAACTTGCATGTGTAATTAGACCATTATTCTATAATGGAATACACGTGGCAAGTAATTTCACACATGGCAATTAAAGGGTGTAATGGCGGCCATGTTGTGTGAAAGAAAGAGAAAAACCAAATTTGATTCTTCTTCATCTTGTTGCTTACCATAACCGAATAGTGAGAGGGGGAGAGTTTTTGAGAAAGCTTATGGAATCATCTCCAAAGTCATGTTCTTGATTTAGTCTTGATCAAATTATCTTAGGAGAAGGTATAATTCTTGGTTCCTACATGTTTTAGATTTGAATGATTGAAATAGAATGCTTAAATCTAGAAATTTATGATGTTCTTGTTGCTTAATTTAAATAGGATGGAAGATATGTATGTTATTGTGATGTTAGCTCTAAGATTTTTGAAAATTTGAATGTTGTGATCAAATTGCTAAGAAAGAAATATATATGGTTGCTGGAATTTGCTGGGAGATTGCTGGAAAATTAAGTACTAAATTGGTATGATTTGAATGTATCATGGCATGAAACTGTTTTGATCACATTGCTAGATAAGATTGTGTAAACATGCTTGATTTTATATAATGATTTGTTTTGATCACATTGGTAGGTGAATAAAACTGGCCTAGACTTGTATGAGTATGTATATAAGTTGAATTAATATGTTAGAAGTACCATCCAAGTGATTAAAGAAGCTAGAAACTCAAACTAGTGTAATCTGCCCAGAATACTCTGTTCTGGGCAGTAACTTTGAAAAATCACTATAAATTGTACAAAGATAATTTGAGGCTGGAAATTTTATGGATAGTGCCTTAATATGTCTAAATTCATTAGGAGAAAACATAATTGAATTCAGGATTGTATAATGAATTGTAGAAATGAAACACTAAGGATAGTGCAAACTTTCCAGTGTTGTAAATTGCCTTGTCTTTAAACAAAAAACTGTATTAATTGGAAAAGAATTAAAATGCAAGGCCTATATGGTTAGAAAGAGAATTAATTTAGATTTCCATCGCTGTAAACCAATTGAAATTCGACGTCACGGAATGAAAGTTATGCATGTTTTAGTAAACAGTGCACATGCTGCCAGACAGTAGCAGCAACAGTTTAGATGTTATTGGTCTTGTATATGTGATGTGTTAACCTTGTTGCTATGTTGAATGATTTTGTGATTACATGTTTTGGCCTTTTCCTATCTATGTGATTTATTAAAGCAAAGAGAGGACTTTGGAGAAGGATCTAAAGTCGAGTATTCAAGGGACAAGAAAAAGGGGATAGTCTTGCAAGACTAATTAAGCTTGGAGTATCGTGAGTGTAGTTTACAATAGGGTTAGGACTTAGGTCCTAACCAAATGTGCATGATTATGTTCTTGCCATTGATATTCCATGTTAATGATGTCAATTTTAACTTAAATATGAATAAAAGGGAAGAATGGACTAAACTATAATTGTGAATAAGTAATAGCATGCAAATTGAGAAATTAATTAGAAAGAAAAGTGAAAACAAATGCTTGATTTCTTGTTCTTGATTGTGCCTATTCAAGTAATGGCACATATGTATGATAATGATATATGATGCTTGATGCTTGATCCTTGAATCATGAATGAAATTCACTTGAATACTTACTTGAATTGTATTGTCTTGATCATGAAACACATGAAACGTGAAATGAAATTAAGAGCTAAGGCTCAATTGGCCTAAGGGCTAAAGCATAATATTGCTTTACTTGCTTGAAATGATTCTTGACTACATGATCTTGAACTTGAAAAGCTTGATAACTCTTGAATAAGTAAAGTGTAATAAAAAAAACTTTGATTGCTAGTTGAATAGGTAGAAGGGCATGCCTTAGAGTCTAGAGCTCATTGTGTCAGGGTGGACTACGGTCCAAAGCTAAGGCCCCTAATTGGCGACAGACAGAGGGTACGTATGTGTGGTCTTTGGCGACAGTAAGAGGGTTGACCAGTACTATGGTACAATACTATGGTACATCTTGTGTACTACGTTACATCTTGTGGCGACAGTTGGTAGGAGACTCGATTACCTAGACAAACTATAAACAAAGGATTGTGTTAAAAGATAATAAGTGAGTTAATATAATCTTGAATTACTTGATATGTGTAGCGATGTCCCTTTTTCGCTAAAAACATGGGTATTCGAAGTGTTTATGATTTTTCGGATATAAAATGTTTATTCCGTGGGGTTTTAAAAAAATCGCATTTTATTAAAAATTGGAGTCGCCACCGGCCACTTAGGTAGGCCGGACACTATAAAACCAGAGATTTAAAAATTATTGGGTTCGGGAGTCAGTTACGGATGGGGAAAGATTAGCACCCCCACACCGCCCAAAATTGGTACTTTAATAATTACCGCTTTATTAATATTAAATTTTTCGGGTTAAAGTGACGATTAGTTTAAAATTCGATTATAATTGCGAATAAATTTTAAAGGCCCCGTTATCCGAGGGTAAACGCCCAACCACTATCACTACGCCTGATACTGGCTCCGTTTACGCTCGGATAAAAAGGCACCGCATTGACAATTTATATCTCGATATGAAATCTTAGTGGCAAAATATAAAACATGACAAATAATTTAAATACAAAAATATTAATACGACAAAATACTGATCTAACAAAAATAAATTGCGTAATTAAAACACATATATACATATTAATCTAACTCATAAATAAAAACATATCTAACATAAATAAAATATTAATATAAAACACAAATTTAAAACATATTAAATATTAATCTAAAACATAAACATACAAAATAAAAAATAAGACTACAATTTTAAGATAACTAATACTTTATTAAATTATAAAAATTACAACACTAATAAAAGAGGGAAGAAAATATACCTAACTAGGAGCTCGAATACGAACCTTGACTGCACCCCACCGAGATCTACCGCGACCCCTCCAAAAATATTAACTAGATCGGACCTAAAATAGGACCCCGATCGAATGTTGGATCGAACCAACTGGGGTCGAGGGCACTGCCCCCAACCCCGGCCAGCCTTGCGGCCGGCCATGCCCCACGATTGGGTGGCAATTCAATTGCCAATTTCATCCAAATTGGGCGTGTGATTTTGGAGTGAATTGGCTGCCTATTTATAGGCCAAAGAGGATGGGTTAAGGGTGACATGGAGCACCCTGCTCCATGCAATTTTTTCTTTTTTTTAATATATTATATATATATATATTTTAATTTTATATTATTATTAAAATAATACTAATAACACTAAAACCCGGTCAAAAATGAGTGATTACAGTTGCCCCTCTTTGCTTGTTCTTGTGAAACGAGGACAAAGCAAAGATCAAAAGCACTCATTTTTGACCTACTTTCTTGTCTTTGGCTTCGGAATCACGTGTTCTTCTGGAACTATCCGCTCTTCCTTAGCTGAATCTTCAGGCTCGTAAGTTCTTCCTATATAGAGCTTCGTCACCTTCCTATCTTGGAGTTATAGGCTCTTTCTACATAGAACCCTTCACTCTGAAGCCTCGAGTTATGAGTCCCTCCAATATAGAACCTTTCATTCTGAGACGGTGCAGCTTGGAGTCCTTCCTATATAGAACTCTTCGCCTTCAACGCTGGTTTCTCCTATATAAAACCTTCTGCGTCGCTGATGGATTCTTCCGACTGGGAGTTCCTCCTATATAGAACTGCTAGTCTTCAAACCCTGGAGTTGTCAGTCCTTCCTATATAGAACTTTCCATTTTGAGACGGTGCAGCTTGGAGTCCTTCCTATATAGAACTCTTCGCCTTTAACGCTGGTTTCTCCTATATAAAACCTTCTGTGTCGCTGATGGATTCTTCCGACTGGGAGTTCCTCCTATATAGAACTGCTAGTCTTCAAACCCTAGAGCCGTCAGTCCTTCCTATATAGAACTTTTGGCGTCTGAAATCTCAGAGCTACAGGTTCTTCCTATATAGAACCTTTCACCCTAAGACAATAAAGCTCGGAGCCCTTCCTATATAGAACTCTTCGCTTTCGACACAACATGTTTTCCTTATATAAAACCTTGTGTATCATGGGTGAATTCCTTCGACTGGGAGTTCTTCCTATATAGAACTGCTAGTTTTCACCTTGGAGCTGTAAGTCCTTCCTATATAGAACTTTTCATTCTGAGATGGTGCAGCTTGGAGTCCTTCCTATATAGAACTCTTTGCCTTCAACGCTGGTTTCTCCTATATAAAACCTTCTGCGTCGCTGATGGATTCTTCCGACCGGGAGTTCCTCCTATATAGAACTGCTAGTCTTCAAACCCTGAAGCCGTCAGTCCTTCCTAAATAGAACTTTTGGCGTCTGAAATCTCAGAGCTACAGGTTATTCCTATATAGAACCTTTCACTCTAAGACAGTAAAGCTCAGAGCCCTTCCTATATAGAACTCTTCGCTTTCGACACAACAGATTTTCCCTATATAAAACCTTGTGTGTCATGGGTGAATTCCTTCGACTGGGAGTTCTTCCTATATAGAACTGCTAGTCTTCACCCTGGAGCCGCCGGTCCTTCCTATATAGAACTTTTGGCGTCTGAAATCTTGGAGCTACGGATTCTTCCTATATAGAATCTTTTACTCTAAGACAGTAAGCTCGGAGCCCTTCCTATATAAGACTCTTCGCTTTCAACACAACAAGATTTCCTATATAACCTTGTGTGTCATGGGTGAATTCCTTCGATTGGGAGTTCTTCCAATATAGAACTGCTAGTCTTCACCCTGGAGCCGTCGGTCCTTCCTATATAGAACTTTTGGCGTCTGAAATCTCGGAGCAGAGGATTCTTCCTATATAGAACCTCTCTCTGCAGGCGCTTGGAAACATAGACCTTTTGTATGTAGAACCTTCACCTCCCCATTTGGGATTCACACCACGATGGCTACCGATGTCTCTTTTTGAATTTGGGGACTTACACCGAAGGTGGCTGCCAAAACTTCTTCAAGTTTAGGGACTCACGCCGAAGATGGTCGCCAAAACTTCTTCAAGTTTAGGGACTCACGCTGAAGATGGCCGCCAAAACTTTCTTCAAATTTTAGGGATTCACGCCGAAGGTGGCTGCCGGACTTTCTTCAATCTTTAAGGACTCACGCCGAAGGTGGCTGCCAAAACTTCTTCAAATTTAAGGACTCACGCCGAAAATGGCCGCCAAAACTTTCTTCAATCTTTAGGGACTCACGCCGAAGGTGGCTGCCAAAACTTTCTTCAATCTTTAGGGACTCACGCCGAAGGTGGCTGCCAAAACTTTCTTCAATCTTTAGGGACTCACGCCGAAGGTGGCTGCCAATCTTTCTTCAATCTTTAGGGACTCACGCTGAAGGTGGCTGCCAAAACTTCTTCAAATTTAAGGACTCACGCCGAAAATGGCCGCCGGTCTTTCTTCAAATTTTAGAGACTCACACCAAAAATGGCCGCCGAAACTTTCTTCAATCTTTAGGGACTCGAGCCGAAGGTGGCTGCCAAAACTTTCTTCAATCTTTAGGGACTCACGCCGAAGGTGGCTGCCAATCTTTCTTCAAATTTAAGGACTCACGCCGAATGTGGCTGCCAAACGTTTCAATGAAATCCACTTCTTAATGTTCTTTGATAATTCTTCAGGTACCTGTCCAAAATAAGCAAAAATTGACATGCCCCTATCTATATGATGCATGCAATGTAATGGTTTCTTTCTTTTCTTTTTCTTTTTTTAGCCTTTTTGTTCTAAAGTCTTACACCCTGAAAGGTCGCTCCTCAGATTTCTTCATCTCTTTACTGCTTTATTGTATGCTCTTAAATCCTCATTTGAACATGCTTTTAAACCTTTTGTGCGGAAGGCTTTCTTGTCTTTAGGGGTTATCACCCGCCTTCATAAATGATCTTCTGGTTCTTATATTATTCTTATAAGAACCCTTGTCATCTTCTTGGCTTGGCGTTGCCCCATTCAACCACGGGCTCCACTGCTTTGAATTTTCTGGCCCATCATATAGAGCCTTGATCTATTTCTAGTCACCAGGGGTGAGCCAAAATGCTTCCATCCCTTGAGCTCTTCCTTGATCTTCTCGCAGCATTTTGACGGGAACTAACTCTCGGTCCCTATGCTTTAAATCTCATCATCATTCATTTTTAAAGTAAAGTAAAAGGCAATTTACTTGTGTATATTTCAAAAAATAATGATTGTTTGAAAAGATAACAGTCATTTCGAAAATCACAACTTGGACATTTTGAAAACATTGTTTGGAACAAATGGTAAACATCTTTTTCTTTTCTTCTTCTTTTTCTAAGGACCAAACATTTTTTATAAAATAATGCTTGGAGAATGGTAAACAAAATTCGAAGTGTATTGCCAAACATTTTTAAAAACTAATGTTTTGGGTAAATGGTAAACATCAAAACTTTAGGAGAAAATGTCAAACCTTTTAAAACATGTTTGCCCCCGAAATATCAAACACCATAGCGCATCTACTTCAAGTTGCCAGAGATCAACTCTAATGAAGCGCATATTTAGAAGATCTTGACCATTGTGGAGATATATGCCAATGTATAGTTTCTTCTGGTCTAATAGGCTTTTGAGAGGAACAACCCTACCTAGTTTCTACCCCGTTTAAGGTGGCACTCTTAATCTCACTATCTCACCATGCCCCATCCTTCCCTCATTTGGCTGTCGATCAAGCACTTCGAAGTTTGACGTTCCCTAAAGAAAAGTTAACCCTTATAGGCGGAATGAAATCTGAAGACATTCTCATTCAACTTGGATATCTATGGGTGACCAGAATAGTCTTTGGGGCTTGTAATGTAGGCATTTGGTTTATGGTTAAGTGGAACAGTATTTCTGTACTTGTGTAACTTGGATATGCCCATTATTCCTTTTTTTCTTTCTCTTTCTTCTTTTCTTCTTTTTCCTTTTTCTCTTGGATCGCTCTAGACTGCCCATTTTTGGGGTTTCACCCTAGAGGTCACTTCCTTCTTTTGTACCTTTGGATCAATGTATTTTGGCTGGATATTGATGCCAGCATGCTCAGGCAGACTACTCTTTTTTCTTCATTTTCAGGATCACTCTAGACTGCCTATTTTTAGGTTTTCACCCTAGAGGTCATTTCCTTTTTCAAAATTGGCAATCTTCGGGCCGACTTATCTTGACTTGGCTTCAATTCGAGCTTCTATACTAATTTTCAAAACTGATATTTACTTGAAATGTGGATTCCTTGTGTCTCTTGCACATAGTTGAAGTCTCGTTCTTGTATTGTTTGATTTGTGTGTGAAGCATAGACAGT
The DNA here is from genome assembly GCA_019671005.1 of Hibiscus mutabilis. Lineage (NCBI taxonomy): Eukaryota > Viridiplantae > Streptophyta > Magnoliopsida > Malvales > Malvaceae > Hibiscus > Hibiscus mutabilis. The sequence continues at coordinate 30,919,445 of CM033751.1, read as the reverse complement.
ATTCTTCATTTCTCTTTTTATTTTTATTTTTTTTGTTTTAGACTGCCCATTTTGGGTTTTTAGCCTTGAATCTCTTTCTTCTTATTCGGGTCTGTAAATGTATCCTCGAATCAACACGTATCTATACTGGTATTGATGATATCTTCTGCTCAGAGTTACTTGCATCTCTGCAGCTCTTCTGATATTTACTCGATCTGGATTGCTTCGGCCTTCTGATTACCATTTATCCCTCTTTTTTTGTTTTTCGTTTGGACATATCCATGTTTTCAGCTATTTTCTTCTGATGATTTTCTGATCTTCGTATCCAATCTATATGGTCTCATCTGTGTCTTTTGGTAAAGTAAAAGAACACCATTCGTTGTCATATTCACAAATGTCCTAAGAATGCCTTCAGGGGGGTAGAGGTTTAGGGTCAACTTTCGTTTCAAGGATCTTAAACGACAAGTGCTTGAGAAGATAAATTCTTAAAATGGGAATTGCCCATTGTCTAAACACTCGCTTTTGTTCCTCTGTTAGCCTAAGTAAACTAGCTGATACTCACATTTACAATATCCCCATAACATTCAATCTCTTCTAAATATATGCAACTTAGAGTTGATCTTTGGGTTTGAAGCAAATGTACTGTTGCATTCAAAATTCGAGGACCTGGTATAGAAATGATATATACATATGTCCATTCAAAAATGTGTGTATATGCATATGGGAAAACTACCCCATAAAAATGAAATGTTTAAAGAATCAAGAATGTAAAAATGTTTTTCTAAATGGAAATGTGATTTTTAATTCTAATAAACAATGATTTTTTTGTTTGTTGAGAATTTATTTGTGAAATGATGAGAAAACCGTAGGGACCTTTGGATTATCTCCAAGGTATTAACTCATTCTGCCCCTTCCAAGGTAGTGTAGGCTTGCCTCTTCTCTTGTTTTTCCACCGCTGGATCAATTCTCTCGTCATGACTCCCTCGTCAACTAGCTTCTTGATTTTTTTAACGACCCCAAATTTCTTAGTGTCATGCCCCATCGCCTCAATGTTTTGAAAGTGGCACCCATTTATCTCTTTGTTTCCTTCTGCTCCTAGGCATGTCTGGTCTTTAAACTTAGGTCCCGGAGTGCATGTTCGATTCTCTCTCCGACTGTCATGAAGTCCTCAAAGCTGGCTTTCATTTTCTCGAGAATCTTATTAAAGAAGAAATATGAAAGGTGGCATAGAAGTCAATTTTCTCTTCATCTACGGGAGGCTGCACCTGGGTCGCTAAACACAGACACCTCAAAGCACATTCCTTGAAGCTTTCATCAGGTTTCATCTTCGTACCCTAAAGATACCGACGACTTAGTGCTAGGTCCAAAGCATATCATATCACGGTAGGTCCTGCTAGACTGTCGGGGAAGTAGTAGATCGGTAATTTTTAATGCATCCCTCCATCTTTTGCAGAATATGGCCACGTGAATCTTGAGGCGTCTTGTTCCATCATCATGTGCAAACATGAGAATCTTTGGAATCTAGAGGAACGACCAAACCAGGGTTCAAACAGAGCTTTCTTGCATTAAAGACATCAAACTTCTCTTTTTTTCTCTCGAGCCCATCTTTTAATTGCTCGAATCTTGATTTTTGAGTGTCTTCAATTCTTTTATTCATGATAAAACTCTAATTGTTCTTTGGATTACCCCCCAAAATTTATACAAGGTAATAATAATGCAAGGTATTGATAATGTCATGTAAAACATGCCAGGATCGTGGAAAGCAATGCAATGCAATCCTAAAATATAAACATGAATGCAATAAGGTATTGATTCCAAAAGTGATTCCCATAGAACGACGTTCATTGAGGACAAAAGGTTTCATTATATCAGATATTAGATATTTACAGTTACTGATAAGCTTCAGTGCCTACTTTCTTAACTTCATCCAGTAGTCCGGTTAGCTTGCCTCTGTAGTCCAACACTTGATCCATGTTCTGACAAAGCCTGTCACCTTGTTGAGCCGCCTTACCTGCTCAAGTAATGTCGATCTTCGGGTCTTCATCTATCCCCTACTTAGTCTTTTGTAGCTTGAGTGTTGTCTTTTTCTAACCGAAGAGTGTTGGATTGTCATTGCTCTGTCGTAAACTTGTTTCCATAACTCTTGTTTAATGGCTAAGTTATTCTGTAGCTTATCTCTGGAGACTGTCGTACCTATTCCCAATTCCCTCAAACTTACCTGATAACAGTCTGACTTGATTCTCGCTTGACTAGTTTCTCTTCTTCCAATATTCCGAGTCGTCTTTCAACTGGACAATACCGTTCCTCTATTCTTTAAAGGTGACCCAATCTGATATTCTTAAACAATCAGGAAGGCTTCTGATGATCATTCTGCAAATTTAATTTTATCCAAGTTATCTCTCTCTTATCTGAGCTGGCTGAACTCGAAAGAATATCCCTCTCCTGGGATGCCCCTATCTCTGATATTCAAATTTAGCTCGCTTGAGTGACCCACTTCGGTATTACTCGAACTTTATCCTGGATATCGATTCATCCTCAACTTTGCCCATCGGGTGATTGTTAGCTCACTATAGAATTGGGGAACTCCATCTTCGAAACCTAAAATCCTCATCGCGATAAGATCTTGAACTCATTCCTCAGGGCCCCGCAATCCTCAATATCGTGACCCAAACTTCTTAAATGGTAACTGTCTCTAGCACGTGTGTAGTAATCTCTCGGATAAGACGGTCTCTTTCATAGAGACTTCACCGAGGTAATAAGGCTCTTGTCGATGAACATTAGGAGTAGTTCGGTGTACCTCACAAGAATCGAGATATACTTATTTTCATTACTTGCTTCTCAAGTTTCTTCTAGACCGAGCTCTATTTTTTGAAATTCCGACTCAAGCATACCTTCCGCCTGTTTATTGATGCAGATCACAAAAAGGGTTTGAATTGTAGTATTTGGTTGACTTGGAGGTAGAATTCTGACTATCTCGCTCTCTATTCTGATCCTTAATCGGTTCTTTTTTCGGTCTGATGGATCGCTTACCTTTCGTCGAAGTATTCGTCTGATTCATCACGTCTTCCCTCTGCTTCTTTCAACTCTTGCACTTTACTTTACTCATTACCAGTACCGTGTCTCCCTACCATGTCCGACCTGAAGTCTTCAGATGGTTCCTCTTCTATTGTCTCTGATCTTGTTCTGGGACAACACCCTGGATCTGTGCCCTCTAATATCTGACCAGACGTCCCTTTGCCAATTATGAACGATTTTTGAGATTTGAGGAACCACTTCGGTAATCAATACCCTATAAATGCGAGAATGCATGCAAATGCGATGTTGATTCTCGAACAGTCTTTGAAAAACTTTCAATAGAGAAAATGTATGTTTGCAAGAAATTAATAATGAATTACAGGCAACAGTTGAATTTATCCTGGAGACCTTGACTTCGAGAAGCAAAACCTGCGCTCCACGTCTCGACGTCGTCTTCAGGATGATGGATGACTCTGTCTTCTCCTCTTATTCTATTCTATGGGATCGTGACGTCATGACCTTTATTTTTTTGTGGCTTTTGAAAATGACATCAGACAATATATTTTCCTTCTGTAGATCTGAGTACGTCTAAACAGGGATGGATTCTATCGATCCTAGGGGAGTACTTTAAAACTTTTTGGGGTTTAAATTAAAATTTTCAAGGATCATTTGATTTAAAAATTCCCCCTTTTTATTATCAAAAAGTTTTAACTTACTTAAAAAATGAAACTTTTAGGTTTTTTTTTTGTAATTATTATTATCCTGAAAATTCTATGAGGGAAGAAGTTTCAAAGCAAAATAATAATATTTTCAATTTTTTCTTTTTTATGAGTTAAATTAAAATCTGAGATTTTTTTAAATGGTCAAATGTGAAGATTTAAAATTGAGGTTCTACAGCCCTAACTGAATCTTCTGCGTCGCACGTGCCTTACTATCGCACCGTCTTCTTTCGTGATTGGTCTTTGCTCAGCCCAACTTGATACTGTAATATTATTATTTCTGGAAAAGTAGACTTTTTCTAATTTGAAAGCCTTTTAAAGAACTGTTCTTGAATCAACACCCTGTCATGATATGCAGCATGAATGCAAATAAAGGCGTTGATTCCGCTGGTAATCACCCTTTCGAACGACTTTCATGGGAATTAAAGGGTCCATATTACAAAACGGTCCATATTACAAAAGGAGTCCCTATTACAAAAAGAGTCTCTATTACAAAAAGTCTTAATTACAAAACAAAGTTCTACACATAAGCCCTAGCTCTATCTCCTAGCTCATCGACAACTCTGAGCAACTTGATAAACCTTGGTGTTTCTTCCATGTCCAAGGTTACGAAAGGTCGGAGAGTCGCGGCTTCGGTAGCTAAGTCATCCACACGCCTTGCAACTCGTCGCATGTCCACCATCAGGGTCTCGTGTGTATACTTTGGCATTACACGCTTGCTCGGCAAATCGTTACTTTGGATCTGTTGATGTCACGCGACTGGATCGATGTCGTCCTTCCTAAGACACCTTTTTTCCATGATGAAAGATTTTCTAAACAGGCAAACCACTTGAATCAACGCCTCTATGTAATGTGGATGCAATGATAATGCAACAAAAGTATGTGTAAAAATAAAATAAAACACAAAAAGAAATGAGTTAGTACCGGATAAAAATAATAAATACATAAATAAGGACAAATTAAATAAGGTAAATAAACAAAACGACCCTATTTATCTAGTCTAAAACACCTAAGGTTATCCGCATGGCTCTAACAGGGTGGGTTTCTATGTTCTCTACATGCAGTGTTGGTGCTAGGAGGTACCCGAATTGTCCTTGTTGTCCTCTACTAAGAGTAGCCAGGCCCCCGATAATCACCCATTATAGGCTCCTTTCAACCGGGTTCAATTCAGGGGGACCCATTCGCTTATGCCCGTACGAAAGAACGATATCCTTACGAAAGCATAAGGTACTCGAGCCCCGAAGGTACTTGCTAGGCCCATACGGGAGAACGATATCTCCACGAAAGCATTAGCGTTTCCCCCCACTTAAAAAAACGGGTTTATATGCCATATTTTAAATGCGTTAAAATAAACGCGCAATTATAACTGAATGTTAATTTAATAGTCACTTTAACCCTGAATTTCTAATGTTAGTAAAGCGGTAATTATTTTAACAGCTTGACTCTTATTTTGTTTTTGAAAAACAAAAAATAGTCCCCAACGAAGTCGCCATCTGTAGCGATGTCTCTTTTTCGCTAAAAAACGTGGGTTTTCGAAGTGTTTATGATTTTTCGGATATAAAATGTTTATTCCGTGGGGTTTTAAAAAAACCGCGTTTTATTAAAAATTGGAGTCGCCACCGACCACTTAGGTAGGCCGGACACCATAAAACCAGAGATTTAAAAATTATTGGGTTCGGGAGTCGGTTACGGATGGGGAAGGATTAGCACCCCCACACCGCCCAAAATTGGTACTTTAATAATTACCGCTTTATTAATATTAAATTTTTCGGGTTAAAGTGACGATTAGTTTAAAATTCGATTATAATTGCGAATAAATTTTAAAGGCCCCGTTATCCAAGGGTAAACGCCCAACCACTATCACTACGCCTGATTTTGGCCCCGTTTACGCTCGGATAAAAAGGCATCGCATTGACAATTTATATCTCGATATGAAATCTTAGTGGCAAAATATAAAACATGGCAAATAATTTAAATACAAAAATATTAATACGACAGAATACTGATCTAACATAAATAAAATGCGTAATTAAAACACATATATACATATTAATCTAACTCATAAATAAAAACATATCTAACATAAATAAAATATTAATATAAAACACAAATTTAAAACATATTAAATATTAATCTAAAACATAAACATACAAAATAAAAAATAAGACTACAATTTTAAGATAACTAATACTTTAATAAATTATAAAAATTACAACACTAATAAAAAAGGGAAGAAAATATACCTAACTAGGAGCTCGAATAACGAACCTTGACTGCACCCCACCGAGATCTACCGCGACCCCTCCAAAAATATTAACTAGATCGGACCTAAAATAGGACCCCGATCGAATGTTGGATTGAACCAGCGGGGGGTCGAGGGCACGCTTCAACCCCGCCAGCCTTGCGGCCGGCCATGCCCCACGATTGGGTGGCAATTCAATTGCCAATTTCATCCAAATTGGGCGTGTGATTTTGGAGTGAATTGGCTGCCTATTTATAGGCCAAAGAGGATGGGTTAAGGGTGACGTGGAGCACCCTGCTCCACGCAATTTTTTTAATATATATATATATATATTTTAATTTTATATTATTATTAAAATAATACTAATAACACTAAAACCCGGTCAAAAATGAGTGATTACAATATGAAAACTTGCTACTTGGATTACTTGACATGTATTCTTGAAATGACAAACATGTAAACTTGAATTACTTGTCACTTGACTTGTATACTCGAATTTCTTGCTACATGATTATTGCTTGAAATAGACCTTGACCTTACTTGAATTCATGAGTTCTAATTGTAAACTTGTCTTGAATGTAAAGTTTAAATTGCTTGATTTCATGATATATAAGCATGAATTGCTTGACTACTTGATATGTGTCCATGAATAGCTTGATTTCTTGAAATAGATAAAGCATGAATTATGATTCATTGTCTCTTGCTTATTATACTATTCGATTGCCTTGAAATCCTTAGCTAGGATCCTTCTTGATTAATTGACACTTGACTTGATATAACAAATGGGTTAGAACTAGTTACTACCTCACTATGTACATTCTTGTACTTATCACTCTTGTTTTTATTCTTCCCAACCGCAGGATAAAGGATTCGATCGTTGCTTGATCCTGAAGCCTGATTTCTTGAGCTCGAAGCAAGATACAAGCATAGTTAAAGTATGGTTCATACTTGTTTTGTACTCCCCTAGTTGGTGGCACTTAGTTTGTATATAATGTCTAATGCATGCATTTTGAATACTCGAACTTGTATATGTATATATGTCTTGAATGGGCCTATTATTTTGTGAACTTGGTTATTAATATGAATTAAGTAATGAACTAAAATTCTATGTATTGTAAGTATTTGCTGCGCATATGGTTATGTATATATTGATTTGACCAAAGTAATTGATCTAGTCTTGTACCATTTGAATGTCTTGTGAGTTTAATCACTTGTGTGATCATATCATGATGTATATGTATTTTTATAAGATTGAATGGTAAATGCCGAATGGTAAGGGTGGCATATGCTTGCTTGGAATCAAGGTATGTACTATTGATCATGTTTAATAAGTTTTGTATGTAATGTCACATGTATCAAGCTAAGGAACAAAGAAATAAAATGAAGCATGTTTGCTTATTTAGGTTTCGAATGTTGATTGTATGATGATGTTAATTGAAATTTTTGGTAACCTATAACGTATGTAAAAGAGATTGCTTACGTGTTAAGTAATGAATGTTTGGTTACTTGTTAGTTAAGTAACTCACCTAATAGGGATGAGTTAGCCTTGTTCTTGCTTGTAATGTACTCGGTAACGCTCCCAAACCGGTTTGCTACCAACCCGGGGTAGGGGTGTTACAACTTGATTGAGACTATAAATGCATGGCCATGCTCGAATAAATTGATATGAGATATCATAGTTATTCGTTTATAGTAGTCTACTCAAGATATCAAGAAACATTCGATGGACTATACAAGTGTGACTATTCCATGACTTGTGTCCAATCTAGATATAAAGGACAAAAGGATGTAATACATGAAAAAGAGTTAATCACGAAGAGGTTATGTTGAACTACGACTTCCTGTAACTTAGGTAGCAATAATGTAATACTAGATGCAACTTATTGCTTGTTATATTAGAATTGTTCTAGTTATTATTGCTAACGTTACATGAACCTACAAGGGTCGCACCCTATGATTGAAATGAACAAATATCGACTAGATAGCATGTGTGCAAACTTGTTGTACACGAAATTAGTTAAAACCGAAATTATTATAATTATTGTAATTATATAGAAAATTTCAGTTATATATATTTTAATACTAGATAATTATTGTAATTATCAAATACTATTAAAATAGAAATATTCTTAAAGAAACCTAATTAAAGTAAAATTAGATTCTATATATTTAATTATATTCAGTTAAATATATTGTATATTTAATGAATTCGAATTTAATTAGGATTAGGGTTTTGAATGCTATATAAAGGCATATGGTCTAGCAGCCAAAAATACGCCTATTGCTAAAAACCTCTCTAACAGTTAGAGAAGTAGAATGTTGTTTGTTTTCATTTGGGCGGACTGCGTAGAGGTCGAAACGCTGCTGTGACAACTTGGACTCGACATCTCAACTGGAAAAATTGGATTCTCCTACGTCAATGAAGTTATCGGATTTAATTGAGGTAACGTTTCTTCCTTTTTTCACCCCGGATTCATTCCTCGTACATGGATCGCTGGCGGAATTCACTAGATAATTTTTGTTGTGCCATGGGGTGTATCGGCATTTTCCTTTGTGGTACCAGATCCAATTGTACTATATGAATTCCGGTTAGATACTTCAGTGATGCGATTGTATGAGATGCATGTTTTAGCTTTCGATTTATTTGATGAATATATGTTGTTAAGTAAATCGAATCAATCACGATTAAACTATTAGTCCTATTAATCAACGGTTAAGTGTTGATCATGGAAATTGTTGTTATAAATTTTAGTATATTGTGCGTTAATTGTTAATATGATGATTATATAATTATCAGTGGTGATCGAGTTATGTACATGAATAACAGTTAATCCAGTATGAAAAACCTTTGGGAATTGAAAATCCTAAAAACACGAATCTATTGATAAATGTTATCAAATCGTGAGGTTTTCTAAAGTAATCGAAGTGCTAAAATAAAAAATTCTCGGTAGACCGAATCTGCCAGACCGCGTAGGCAGCAAAGGTCGTAGGAACAATTTTGGTAATTTTAATAAACAAGATAAAACGTGTGTATGTTATACTTAACATGCACGGTGTTTGAGAATGCATGGTTATAGCCCCATAAGCCCATTCAGTTTATTTACAAAGGTTGTAGTTTTTAAATACGGCCAGCATGCCGTGTCTTTCTCTACTTCTACTGTAATTCTCTTCTCATCTTACTTCATCGTATGTAAAACGAGTTTTTAAAATTGTAATCTATACGAAGAAGCATGAACCAGCAGGGTAGAAGGATGGGCCGACAAAAAGATGCTTGAGAAGTGACTTTATCCTTAGGATAATTTGGTTTTCCCGTTGGCTTGGGACAGGCCACCTTAGGATTTGTGCTATAACCATTGTATTTATATTTACTGCTTTAAATGTATGTGATACAATGTATGTTTATTAGCATGATTGTAACTGATTATATCATAATTGAATGGTGAGATTAATTTTACAAAAACCTCTATATTTAATTAATAGCCATCCAATATTTGCCCTCGTTAAAAACGTCGATTGGTACTATGTAGGTTCTACTAAAGCGAAATACTCATATTTATCTTGGTTAAGAACGAAGAATAAGCAAGTGATATTCACTGGTTGTAATATTGGTTAAACTAGGTTGTCCTAATGTGATTAGAAACCTAAAGGCTAATAATTTGGATAATCATGAGATGAATAGGAACAATAGTTGTTCACCAAATATAGGAGTTACATGAGATGTAATTAGCAAGTGTTGCTTACCTAAATAATTGAATTCTAGGAGTAAAGCCAAAGCTGACTTAGGATGAAATGAAAAATTGATCCTTACCCAATAGAAATACTTTATAGAAAGTTATTCAAATTTTGAGGGTTGTTAATAGTAGGAATGCTATTTTTATAAACATGATAAAACGTACACATAATTTATATTCTATCATTGTATATTTGTTATGGCTAACTCAAACTTGTTATCATTGCGATTCATCCTTGAGAAAGACAAATTGAATGGCTTCAACTTCCTTGATTGGTTCTGTAACTTGAGGATTGTCCTTAAAAAAGAATGAAAACTACATGTCATCAAAGAACACATCCCTAAAAAACCAGCAGATGATGCCTCCATATATGAATTGGAAGCTTTTAAGAAATACTCAAATGACATCGTAGATGTCGGGTGTTTAATGCTTGTGAGCATGACTCCTGAACTTCAGAAGCAACATGAGGACATGGTTCCCTATGAGATGGTTAAAAATCTCAAAGAATTATGAGGGGCAAGCTGTCAAGAGATGTATGAGACTCTAAGGCTTTGTTTCGATGCAAGATGGTGGAGGAAACTCCAGTGGGAATTCATGTTCTCAAAATGATAGGGTATATTCAAAACCTGGAAAAATTGGGCTTCCCTCTAAGTGTTGAATTGGCTACTGATGTTATTTTACAATCATTGTCGAATAGTTTTAATCAGTTTATTCTTAAGTTCAACATGAATGAAATTAACAAATCATTGCCATAGTTACTTGGTCTGTTAAGAACAATAGAGAACAACATGAAAAAGGTTGGGTGCAAGCCTATTCTGATGGTCCGAAAGGATAACAGAAAAGGAAAGCCCAACACCAAGGCAAAGCCAAAGCCCAACAAAGGAAATGCTTCATTGAAACCCGAAGGAGGAGTTGAAAAAGAAGGAAAATGTTTCCATTGTAGCAATGCTGGACATTGGAAGAGAACTGCCCTATCTATCTTGAGGATATTAAGAAAGCAAGAAAAAATGGATAGTCTGGATCATGTATTTATGTTGTTGATATTAATATATCAATATCTACTTCTTGGGTATTAGATACCGGTTTTGGTTCTCACATTTGTATTTCTATACAGGGACTAAAAAGGAGTAGCAAATTGGCAAAAGGAGATGTGGACCTACGAGTGGGAAATGGAGCAAGAGTTACTACATTTGCAATAGGGACATATACTATGTCATTACCTAGTGGACTTGATTTAGATTTAGAGGATTGTTATTTCATACCTAGTTTGACTAAAAACATTATTTCAATTTATCGTTTGGACAAGTTTGGTTTTGAGATTATTATTAAGAATAATAGTTGTTCATTTTATCTCAATAATATTTTTATGGTGCGACACATTTAATGAATGGCCTCTATAATTTGGATCAAGATAATTCCATATACAACATAAATATAAAAATATAAAAAAACAAATGTGTAACGCCTCGGTTTTGGGCTTACGTGTTTTTGAGGTTGGTTCGAGGGTCTGGTGGATCGATATTAGAGATTCGAGTCGGTTTCGTGATTAATTCGGATTAAATATTTTTAAAGGTGATAAAATTGTAGGAAAAATGCTCTAAAATCATTATTAAATATATTAATGATTTTTGTAAAGGCAATTTTGGAAAATGAGTTTTGGAAATCGGACATTTTGTGTTAGTGACCAAAATGTGAACTTTGAAAACTATTTTTAGTGATTGTTTTGCAAAAGGAACAAAACTTTGAATCTTTAAGGAGCTAATTATCCTAACCATTTTTAACAGATTTCTCCCTTTAATTAATAGATTTTAATTGAGTTTTAAAAGGCTTTAAAAGTGTATGGAATTAATAAATCATATTTTAGACTTTTAACAAAAATCACGTAACAAACTTTGCAACTTCTTTCTCTCAATTTCTCTCCAGCCAAACACCTTTCCAACTTCAATTTCTTAGGTAAAAATCAAAGGTTTTGATTTCCATTTGTTTTCCTAATGTTTTTTCATCAAATGCTTGTTGTTATTCTCTTGATTTTCATGTTTTCCTAAGCAATTAAGGGGAGAAATCATCATTGGAGGTAATGATTCATTCTTCTCCTCTAATGAAAGGTTCTTTATTGAAATTCCCAAGTTCTTGATCCTTTACAATTGTTTTCTAATGTGTTTTGATAGTTTGATTATTGGAAATTGGTTTAATTAAGTTTTGATTGATGGAATTGGCATATTTCGAATTGGATCTGTTTTGATGGGTTTATGATCAGATTAGATTTTGATTTTGATTTTTAATTGAGTTAATAACTTGGTTTTAATGTTGTAATCCTGAAACAAGTTGGATCTCTAATGTTTAAGGCTGTAAATCAATGGTTGATGTAGTGTTTTTTCGAGCTTACTCATTGCTGGAAGTAAAAAGATGTTGGGAAAGGGTTTTTAGATGTTATTTGATGAGGTTTGATGGTTTGAATCTTTATGTTATGGCTGGGTTAAGTTTTGGAAGGGTTTGATAATGTTTTCGATATGTTTCAGATGATTTTTGAGTGGGCAACTTGAGAGTTACGGGAGATTGTAGTTAGGCAATGGTTTGAATGCATAATAATGCATTTTCCTCTGGTTTTATGTTGTTAAAATAGGGGATAACCAGGGCGACAAAGTTCGACATTGATTGTTGCTTGTCGGGAGCTCGATTCACATTGGCGAGCAAGGCGAAGTGTATCGGTGAGTGAAAATTGTTTTAAAAGTATTTCAAAGGTTTGAAAGTGGTTTTGAAAGTTTAGGTTAAGTTTGAAATTACCTAAGCTTGGAATTAAGTTCCCCTCCTTTGCTCTTAAATATCGGTTCGGATATGAGCATGTTGATTTCATGTTTGGGTGTTAAACATGGTTTAATTTACTACTGTAAATGCATGGTTATGAACGCATATGCAATGGATATTATGTATATAAATGCTAGTGAGCATTGGTTTTCATTCTAGTTGGGAATGGGGCATTGCTTTGAGCAATGTGAATTACATATGTGATGGTTTGGTTTAATGCATTGGAAAATAGTAGGTAAATGGTTTTGGAAATGATATATTGGCTATGTGACAAGGTAAGAAATAATCAGATATAGCTGGCATGCCATAGGATTAAAGTGCACTATAAAATATGAACAAAATCGATCGTGGCCATGGGTTCTTGAGGTATGGCGGTTTAATAAGGCCACTCGGACTGTTGGGAACCTCATTTGGGGCATACAGTATAACTAGACAACCCAAATTGATGGTGATCTTACGGTTTAACTAGGCAAGGTCGGTACACTTGCGAATTAACTAGGAAAGGGATGTAAATTTCGCTGTTTAACTAGGCGATGGTGTCAAATCTTGCGGTTTAACTAGGCAAGGTTTGGGATATTGTTTGGCTCGACTTACTTCAACCGAATTGCTTGCCAAGTGGTGGAGAAGTTGAGCTTTGGGTGTATGTGGTGGAAGCTAAAGATGAGATAATGAACACAAGGATTTAGAGTGGTTCAAGCTTCTAACAAGCTCTACATCCACTACCTTAGCACACCACTAAGGATTTCCCAAATTCACTAAAAATTTCTTCCCCTTTTACAAGGCTTAGGAGGCAACCTTTACAATACTAGACCCAATTACCAAGTCTAGCATCCAAATCTCACAGCCCAAGCTTTGGGAATCCTTACAAACAAAAGAAATAAAGCAAACAAGAAATCATCTCTACAAGGTTGATGTTTGCACTCTTTAAGCACTCACCCAAATCCTAATACACTTGAGCATACATTAACAATTAAGCTCAACAAGTGTAGTCTATGAAAGAATGAGAATTAAGCACCAAGACACTTTTATAATCATAATGTTGTTGACTTAAAGATCATTAGTTGTAACTGGTGCTTGAAGGGTCATTTTATCCTCCCAAATGAGTTCCTAGCCTTTGGGGACTTTTGGGGATGATTTAGACCTATTGGGGATCATTTTCCAACCAAATCTGCAATTCTGCAGCTGGGGGTATCCATACTAGGGTAGGGGTATCGATACCGTTCCCAAAAAGGAAGAGCTGTTGGAGAAAAATAGATGGGTATCGATACCATGAAGAGGGTATCGATACTGCTTGTACGGTATCGATACTGGTCTTACAGTATTGATACCAGAAATCGATTCTAGAATCCTGGAAAACAAGGGGTATCGATACCAGGCAAAGGGGTATCGATACTGGCCTTAGGATATCGATACTGAAGGTAGGGTATCGATACCAGGGCTTGTTTTTGACATTTTGAAGCTATAAAAATTGTGTTTTTGACTTAAAATGTTCCAAAATCACTTCAACATATTTCTCAAGTTGTTTGGACTTAAAATCTATTTTGCAATATTTTCAATTTAGTCAAAAAAATTGAATTATTATATCAAAACAAATATCCTAACAATCTCCCCTTTTTGATATAATAAAACCAACTTGATTTTTTTTTGAGATTCTCCCCTCTTAGTAAAATTAAAATTTGAATAAGAGAATGATTTGTGAAAATCTTATAAGCTCCCCCTTATTCATTTGAAAATTCAATTTTTCAAAACATTCTCTCACTTTTTGTTATATCAAAAATGATTTAAACGTTAAAGATCAATAACAATGGAGAGTTAGAAATTTTTACAAAATAAGTTTTGTTTTAAAATTGGCTCCCCCTTACTCAAGAATCATTCAAATGTTAGTCCAACATATATGATAAACTAGTTGAATTAAAAAGATAAATCAAATAAAGATAAATAAAATTCAACTAATTTTACCACACTTGAACCAAAGGTAGGATGTGAAGCCTTCCTTCTTCAAGTGTTCATCCTTGTGTGCATAGAGTTCCCCCTTACTTTTATCACTTGTTGATCAAGGCTCCATCACAACTACAAAAAGACAATCACAAGGATTTTGGTATCCAAATTGCTTTGGATCCATAGACATTAGTAGCACATAGTTTAGTCCCCTTAGGAATCCATTTTTCAATTTCATTCTTTTTATGTGAAGAACTTAGTCCTTTTGGGACCCAAATATTTCTAAAACATTTTCCTTTAATAAATCTAGGGGCACTAGATTGTCTTACATAAAAATTTGGTTTTCCCAAATTTTTTTTCTTTTGAACTTTATTGGAAATCAAATCTTTTTCTTTCTTAAGATCATCTACTTCAATTTGATGATCTTTTTCTTTCTTTTGAAGCAAATTTTGTAGATTCAAAACTTTAAGCTCAAAATCCTTTAATTTTGCTTCAAATTCCAAATTGGTTTTTACAAGCAAAACATTTTCATTTTTCAATTTTGAAATCAACTTTTTGTTCTTTGAAAATGAGGTTTTAAATTCAAAAACCAATTTTTCATAGGCTTCTTGTAACTCATCAAAAGTATATGAATTTGAATTTGAATTTGAACTAGATGAGTTAGAAGTTACCTCACCCTCTTGGAGGGCCATCATGCATAGGTGGGCTATCTCATCTTCATCGGTGGAGTCTTCATCACTCCATGTAGCCACATATGCTTTCTTTGATGATGATCCCTTCATGTTGAAGCGAGGGAAATCGGATTTGGTGTGCCTCGTCTTCTTGCATTTCGAGCACTTGGGGGAATCCACCATCTTCTTCTTCGATTCATGATTTGATATTTCTATGTTGCTCTTCATGAATCGAGTGAATTCCTTGAAGAGATAGGCCATCTCTTCATCTTCACTTTCCTCCTCACTTGATTCTTCTCGGTCGCTTTTGGAGGATTCAAGAGCAATGGCATTCACATTAATGCCTAGCTCCATGATTTTATTCTTCCCTATCTTCTTTATCTCTTCCTTTTTCTTCTCCTCTTCTTTTTCTTTCTTCATGATTTCATGAGTGAGAAGTGACCCTGTGAGCTCATCTAGCTTTAGAACTTTGAGATTTTTGGCTTCGATGATGGCAGTATTCTTTGAGTCCCATGACTCGGGAAGAGAGAAGATAAGCTTTCAGACAAGCTTTTCTTCCGGAATGATTTCCCCATAGCCTTTGAGTCCATTGGTGATGGTGAAGAATCTATCGAACATTTTCGTGATGTCCTCTTCCGGTTCCATCTTGAAGTTCTCATACTCAAGGTTGATGAGGCCGATTTTGGTCTCCTTTACTTTGTTTGTTCCCTCGTACGTTACTTCAAGCATGTCCCAAACTTCCTTGGCATCTTCACAAGAAGACATTTTCTCATAGATGTTGGGGCTAAATGCACAAAAGAGAATATGTAAAGCTTTACAATTTAGCTCCATCTTCTTACGATCATCCGCATTCTATTCCACCTTGCATCTTTGTGGCACGTATGGACCATCTTCAACAATGTCCCAAAGCTTGTAATCTTTGGCCTTGATGAAGAAAATCATTCTAGTCTTCCAATAAGCATAGTTGGTCTCGTCAAAGAAAGGTGGCTTGTCGATGGATTGCGCCATTTATCTCCGATTGACTTGTTTGTTGATCGAGCTTCCGGATCATCTAAATAGAATGTTAATCCTTCTTGATTGAGCCTCGCTCTGATACCAATTGTTGGGCTCGACTTACTTCAACCGAATTGCTTGCCAAGTGGTGGAGAAGTTGATTTTTGGGTGTATGTGGTGGAAGCTAAAGATGAGACAATGAACACAAGGATTTAGAGTGGTTCAAGCTTCTAACAAACTCTACATCCACTACCTTAGCACACCACTAAGGATTTCCCAAATTCACTAAGAATTTCTTTCCTTTTTACAAGGCTTAGGAGGCAACCTTTACAATCCTAGACCCAATTACCAAGTCTACCATCCAAAGCTCACAACCCAAGCTTTGGGAATCCTTACAAACAAAAGAAATAAAGCAAACAAGAAATCCTCTCTACAAGGTTGATGTTTGCACTCTTTAAGCACTCACCCAAATCCTAATACACTTGAGCATACATTAACAATTAAGCTCAACAAGTGTAGTCTATGAAAGAGTGAGAATTAAGCACTAAGACACTTTTACAATCATAATGTTGTTGACTTAAAGATCATTAGTTGTAACTGGTGCTTGAAGGGTCCTTTTATCCTCCCAAATGAGTTCCTAGCCGTAGGTGACCGATGGGGATGATTTGGAGCCGTTGGGGATCATTTTCCAATCAAATATTCAATTCTGCAGTCGGGGGTATCGATACTCGGGTAGGGGTATCGATACCGGTCCCAAAAAGGAAAGCTGTTGGAGAAAAACATATGGGGTATCAATACCATGAAAAGGGTATCGATACTGCTTGTACGGTATCGATACTGGCCGTACAGTATCGATACAAGAAATCGATTCTGGAATTCTAGAAAACAAAGGGTATCGATACCAGGCAAAGGGGTATCGATACTGGCCTTAGGGTATCGATACCGAAGGTAGGGTATCGATACCAGGGGCTTGTTTTTAACATTTTGAAGCTATAAAAATTGTGTTTTTGACTTAAAAATATTCCAAAATCACTTCAACATATTTCTCAAGTTGTTTGGACTTAAAATCTATTTTGCAATATTTTCAATTTAGTCTAAAAACATTTTTCAATTATTATATCTAAACAAATATCCTAACAGATATCATGCGGTTTAACTAGGCGTGGTATGAGAGATCCGTGTATCCGATATGTTGGATAGAGGGTAGTCTATCCGGGTCACTATTATTGCCAATATATGTGAAAGTTCGTGTGTTGAACCTATTTTATAATGTTTTGGGATTTAAGCATGGTTCATGATTTAATGCTTTGGGATCTACGCATGGAATAAGTATGTGATGTTGCATAAGGGTGATTATGCATGTCTTGATTGGAGACAAGGAAAATGCTTTGGTTGTAAGCATGTTTTGGAAACAAGTTTTGTGGTTGCAAATGTTTTTAAATGCATCATTGTTTTATGAGCATCCTCACTAAGCATGCGTGCTTACGCTCTCTTTTTCCTAATGATGCAGAGCATTAAGGTTTGGGGCTGCAAGGGCAAGGCTAAAGAGATCCAAGGACAAAGACTAGTTTGAGTATGGACTCGGTTTATGTTTCCGGTTAATAAGGCAACGTGTTCGCCATGATTTTGGGGATTTGTAATTCTATTTTTCTCTTGTGTTTGGGAATGTGTAATGCTATGTTTGGGAGTATGATTGATGTTGATAATCATATTATGAACCTTTGCTTGGTTGTTGTTAGGTAGTTGCCTAAGGATGCATCTAGTCTATTTTGAATGGTTGTCATGCTTTGATGTTTTAACAAGTTGAATATGACACCGTGGATAGGTTGGTATGTTGCCTTTGCTAGATAGTGCTTGTTTAGATGTTTTGGTATGTTTGGAAAATGGTTTAAGAAGCATGCCTATAGGTTGATCCTTCGGAAGCAAATGATTTATTGGAGATGTTAAACCTTGGTGCTTATGTTAGTATAAATATTGTTGAATGTTTTATGCATGTGTGTGAGTTACTAGGGATCCATTGCATCTAGAATTGGGTGAAAAACTAGAGGAAAATGACATTACAGGCCCAGGCGTATCGATACGGCTAGGCAAAATCGGGCAACCAATATCGGTACGGGTGGTTGAGTGCCGATACGGTAAAACAAGTTAAGCTTTGCGTACCGGTATGGGGTAAGGTGTATCGGTATGGGAACTCGTTACTGGAAAGTTGTTTTTGAGGAAAAACCCATGTACCGAAACACCAAAGGCTCGTATTGGTACGACTTTAATATTTTGTAAGCTGACATGGCGTACCGATACAGTACGTTGTGTATCGATGTAGGTAGATGTTCCGTATTGATGCATATGTATTTGTATCGGTACTGGTAGCTATTTTTACAGGTAATGTCATGGAATTCAGATTCTGGTCTTTTGCGTTTTGGTCCCTAAGTTTTATGAATGTAATTGTATGTGCATAGGTGGTCAGCTTGACCCGAAATTTGAGATGAGGGCATGTAAACAGACTAATTGAGGATTGGTAATCTTAATTTCAATTTTAGACCTATAATTTAAGAGATTTATGTTTTAGTCCTCGAAATGAATGTTATGCATTTGGTTGCCTTCCCGTGATTTGTTTCAGTCAAAATTTCACCTGCCGCAAGTATGTACATATAAGATTAATTATTTGCATCTAGACAAGATAAAAGAAAAAAAATAGACCGACTTTTCGTAACCTTTCTCCGACTTGATTTGGCAAACCTAATGTAGCTCTCTCATTTTGGTCGGGAGTCTAAGCCGGGTCGAGGGGGTTACATTTTTTGGTATCAGAGCCAGGTTACTAAAGGTTAGGATGTTGTCATTTGGTTGATTATCATTGTTTGATATGCACGGTGGTTGTGAATATGTTCGGTGATTGTTTTACATCATGTTGGGTATGAATTGGGAATACATTGCCTATTACTGAGGTTTTAAAATGTTTTATAAGGTTGCCTTGGATCCTTTGCTAAATGCTGGACTGACTTTAATGTGTTTTGAATGCCTTAGTTTGACATGGCTCGACGTGAGACACGGTCGATGGATGGTAATGCTGGAGTTGAGCAGAATAATGATGTGGAAGGGAATCCCACTAATGTTATACCTTATCCTCCTCCGTTGGTTCCTCCTGTCGATGTTGGGACTGCTGATGCACCCCAGGTTCATTATGTACTAGTATTTGGTGATTTGACCCCGTTAATCCAGGCGATGACGGGAGCGTTTCAAGCAGCAATGGCTGGAGTGCAAGCGTAAGCACTGGCACCGGTTGTGGTGGCTAATCGAGGTTTACTCTTAGAGCGTCTTTGCAATTTAGGAGGTAAGGAATTTTAGGGTTTGAGTTCTGAGGCAGCTAAGGGATAGCTGGAAAAGACAATTCGTATTATGAACCAAATGGTTATAACAAAGAGCGCAAGTTAGGTTGTACGGTGTCTCTGTTGCAAGGTGATGCATATCATTGGTGGGTGACCAAAATTGCTGGAGAACCTGAGGTGGATGTGACTTGGGAGTTCTTCCGGAGAGATTTCAAGAGAAAGTATCTTGGTACCAGTATTTGGATGCAAAGAAGTGCGAGTTTATGTCGCTGATGCAGGGTGGCATGTTTATCGTTGAATATAAGGTGAAATTTGTTCATTTGAGACAATATACCCCGGAGTTGGTCCCGGATGATCAACAAAGATGTGATAGGTTTTGATGAACGACATTAAGACATATCTTCTAGCTGCAGATTACACAAATTTTGATATGTTGGTTAATCGGGCCAAGGATGTTGAGTAGTGTTTGGGTACATCGGTTCAGGTTGCGAGCGCGAGCTTAGGTAAGAGAGTGGCCAATTCCAACTATTTTAGGAGGCAAAATAAGAGGTTTCGGGACAAGAGGCATAGGCCAGATCACAAACGTGGTGGTGGTGCTGGTCAAGGTAATCAAGGAGTTCGTGTGGTACCGGAGTGTGAGCGTTGTGGTAGGCGGGGTACGTGTTGGAGTACCGCATGAGTTTACTTGATATGTGGATCTTCTGAGCATATGAAGCGTGATTGTCCTCTTGTTGTGAGGGATGCACCGGTTCATATCGCTACACTTGTTAGGGGCCGAGGCTGTGGTAGGGAAATTTCCAGAGGTGAGAAGATGGGCAGAGGACTGTAGCACATGCAGTTTCTACACGACCAGAAAATGGTAGACCGGCATAGGTTTATGCTCATCGCGAGGGGCACAACAACACTGATGTGATCGCAGGTACTTTTTCCTTGCAATCTTCGTTGTTGTTTTCTTTGATTGATTCAGGGTCGACCCATTCATATATCTTAAGTGAGCATGCATCATTACTGAACGTTCCTGTTGAGATCTTAGATGTTGGCATGTTAGTAACTAGTTCCTTTGGGGAGACGATTACAATAAGAAGGTTGTACCAGCGTTGTCCTTTGGTGGTGCAAGGTCATGAGTTTGTCACAGATCTGATAGAATTGACATTCCATGGATTCCATGTTATCTTGGGTATGAATTGGTTGAGTGAACATAAAGCGGTGGTGGATTATGAATCTAAAAGGATTTCCTTGAAGTTGACCTATGATTATGAAGTTGTGGTGGTGTAGCGATGTCCCATTTTCGCTAAAAAAGTGGATTTTTGAGGTGTTTGTGATTTTTCGGATATAAAATGTTTATTCCGTGGGGGTTTTAAAAATCGTATTTCATTTAAAAATTGGAGTCGCCACCGGCCACTTAGGTAGGCCGGACACCATAAAACCAGAGATTTGAAAACTATTGGGTTCGGGAGTCGGTTACGGATGGGGAAGGATTAGCACCCCCACACCGCCCAAAATTGGTACTTTAATAATTGCCGCTTTATTAATATTAAACTTTCCAGATTAAAGTGACGATCAATTTAAAATTTGGTTATAAGTGCGGGTGAATTTTAAAGGCCCCGTTATCCGAGGGTAAACGCCCAACCACTATCACTACGCCTGATACTGGCCCCGTTTACGCTCGGATAAAATGGCACCGCATTGACAATTTATATTCCATTATGCAAACCTAAAAAACATTATAAACAAATATTTACAAAGACATGGAACTACAAAAACATAAAAGACATAAACATAATAATATTAAAATGCAACATGTATGAACAAAAACATTGTAACATGTCCTAAAAATAAAACAACAAATACAAATATAAACATGCAGAAAGAGACATGCTTTCCAAAACTAAATTAATTAAATCTAACATACTTACATATAAAGATGAACCACAACTACCACCTACATGACATATACACACGGCATAATATGATACCAAAATAATAAAACAACATACTAGAATAAAACTAATATTTAATACTTAGCATATGACACAAATTACATGCATAAATAACATTGTGTATGACAAACAATATCACACTATCATATAAGCTAAGAGGCAAAAAGATCAAAAAACTCATGTAAACATACGAACATGACATATAACCTAAACTAAAACGTAGCATGTGAGACAAACATGAATACGGCATGAACAGAATAAATTAAAACATAGGAACACGGTATAACACGTTTTAATACACAAATTATATGGATATAAATTAACATACTATACAAAACATATACCAACACCAAAAGAACGATATGAACATGCTAAAAACACATAAAAAGGATAAATATTTAAACATGAAAAAAAGGACTGAAATGGAATAATAAAAAACAGAAGGCATAAATTAAAGAGTACATTTAGGGATCGAATTAAGAACCAGGCAAAACACATAAGGACTGGAAGTGTAATATAACCAAGGGGCAAGCTCAAAATGGAAATTTTGAAAACGCGAGATGGTTCAACATGTGATTTTACCATTTATAAATATGATTTCGGTTAATTTAGTGATCAAATTGAAATAAAACAGAAAAGAAAAAGGACCGAAATTGTAATTGACCCATGCGACGAGCTCAAAAAGAAAAATCTAGAAACGCGGGGGGATTAAAGCCGTTGTTATACCATTTTTAAAATAACCAGGTCTATAAATAAACCCCTTTAGCCCGAAAACTGCCTCTTTGGCATTTTAAATTTTTGGCTTCAAAATAACCTCTTTCCCCTTTTATTATTCTCTCAACTTGAAGCCAAATGAACCTACATCGACCGCCCTATTCTCCAAAAATCGGCGAGCTTCCACCGTATCGGCCCCCTCAGACCACCGCCGGCCGCCGCTCGCCGGCGCCGGCGGTCCTCGAACCAAGGCCTGAAACACCCCTTTTTTCACTCTAAACCCACATCCAACCTTAGATTTTAGAACAAAGAGACCTATTTTTCTAGATCTAAAAAAATAAAACCGAAACTCTTTCTCCTCTTTTTTTTTAAAAAAAATTTGTAAACTATGACCAAACGACCCCTCTCCTTTACCGGTTCACCGTGTTTGGCTTAAGAGCCTTACAGCTTATTACCGGCGGCGGGAAACTTTAATCGACGAGGGTAATAACTGACCTCTTTAACATTTTTTATTGTTGATACCCTTGAAAGATATGCATGCAGTAAAAGAAGAAAGAGAAATACCACTGGACTTGTGTTTTTTTTTGTATTTCTGGAAAACTGATGATAATACACTTTTGTTGGGTTGCCTATATCCTTGTTCTGATCTCATTTTTTGGTAGAATATAAAATACAATACATGTCTTGTTCGATTTGGTACTGACACCCTGTATTTTGATTTTTGGTGCATCTGAGCATGGTGGTTGGTACGGCAGCGTGGGGGAGGTATGGTGGTGGTGTCTTCGGCCAGATGCGTTCCTGGCCGTTGGATCAGATTTGATCCAACTGTTAGGATTTCCTAAAGATCGACGGCCCTGATGCATTCTACAGGGTGAAGTGGTGGTCTCTGATCATGCCACGTGGCAGGGGAAAATGAACGGTCTCGCGCGTGCGTTGCAGGCGCGAGTGGGAGACGAGCAGCCTCGGGGGGTGATTTACACGCGCGCCAGCTGTATCATCTTAGTGTCATCTGGACCGTTGGATCAAATCTTGATCCAACGGTTGGGAGGGTGACGGCTGCAAGGAAAATAAGGGGTATCAGACTTGGTTTTTTAGGGTTTTTAAGATATTGGGTCAAGCCAAAATGGGCCTTGTAAACTATAATGGACCTTGTAATATATTGGACTGGGCATTTAATAATAACTTATATGGTTTTTTTATATTTACAGATCCATTTTAACTCTAACCCAATAATACCACTAATAATAACTAATATTGCTAATAATAATACATATACATACAAATGACAACAACAATGGCATTAAGCTAAATACATATAGACTGACATACGTGTATACAAATCAACATACATATTACATGCGTTTAAACACAAACACATACTTTTGTTCATATATATTATACATGTGCAAACAATACATGTACAAAATATAAACATACATATGGTACACATACACATACATAATAGTTATAATACGCATGCGCTTACACATATCACATACATGTTTTACACTCATTAATCACATATATATAGTAAACCTATAACATAATATGCATACATGCAATAATAATACCCTGTTAATTATTATGCTAATATATTAACAATATTTACAAACTGGATAAAAATGAGTGATTACAGGTGGTTGGCAAGAATATGATGTTCTTGTCCAATGTTGTTTCGGCTACTCGAACGAAGAAGATGATGTTTGATGGCTGCAAAGCTTATTTGGCTATTGTTATGAATCCGGAAGACAAGGGTACTCGAGTGCCGGATATTTGGACTGTGTGTAATTTTTCAAAAGTTTTTCCTGAAGATTTGCTGGGTTTACCAATGGATAGGGAGGTGGAGTTTTGTATTGAGACATACGAGGGTACAACACCAGTGTCCATTGCTCCTTATTGGATGGCACCGAAGGAGTTGAAAAAGTTAAAAACGCAGCTTCATGAATTGTTGGACCATGGGTTCATTCGACCGAGCATTTTACCGTGGGGTGCTCTGGTTCTTTTCGTGAAGAAGAATGATGGATCCATGCGCATGTGCATTAATTATAGACAGTTAAATAAGTTGACGGTAAAAAACAAGTACCTGTTACCACGAATTGATGACTTGTTCAATCAATTTTGCTGGGCAACGGTGTTTTCAAAGATTGATTTAAGATCGGGGTATTACTAGTTAAAATTTAAGGATGTGGATGTGCATAAGACAGTGTTTTGTATGAGGTATGGGCATTACGAGTTTCTGGTGATGCTGTTTGGTTTGACGAATGCGCCGGCTACTTTTATAGACATAATGAATAGGGTGTTCCATAGGTATCTTGATCAATTTGTGGTGGTTTTTATCGATGATATACTCGTGTACTCTCGTACCAAGGAGGGTCATGATCAGCATTTACGGATTGTGTTGCAAGTGTTGAGGGATAATCAGTTGTATGCCAAGTTGAGAAGGTGCGAGTTTTGGCTCAAGGAGGTGATGTTTCTTGGACATGTGGTATCCGCGGAGGGTATTCGTGTTGATCCATAAAAAATTGAGGCTATTCTCAATTGGAAACAACCTAAGACCGTAGAGGTGCGTAGTTTTCTTGGGTTGGCTGGTTATTATCGCCATTTTATGGATGGGTTTTTTAGCATCGCAGCCCCGTTGAAGAAGTTGCTACAGAAGAGTGTTCCTTTTGTGTGGTCGGAGAAGTAACAACATAGTTTTGAGAAGTTGAAGGAGGTTTTGACACATGCTCATGTGTTGATTCAACCAGAATCTAGGAAGGAGTTTGTGGTTTATAGTGATGCATCATATGTTGGCCTAGGTTGTGAGCTGATGTAAGACGAAAAGATTATGGCCAATGCGTCGAGGCAGCTGAAGGTTCATGATCGCAATTATCCAACTCATGATTTAGAGCTTGCGGCTGTAGTGTTTGCCTTGAAAATCTGGAGACATTATCTTTATGGGGAGAAATGTGTTATTTTCACGGACCTCAAGAGCTTGAAGTATTTGATGTCTCAGAAGGATTTGAACCTTAGGCAACGAAGGTGGAAGGAATTGCTTAAGGATTACAACTTAACAATTGAGTATCATCCTGGAAAAGCCAATGTTGTTGCAGAAGCATTGAGTCGTAAGGTTGCGGTTGAGGTTACAGGGAAGTTTGCGAGGTTGAGTGTGACACGGAAAGGTGGTTTGTTGGCTGAGTTGCAAGTCAAGCCTACGTTGTCATAGATGATTAAATCTAAGCAACCGTTTGATGATTCTTTGGTTCCTCATGTTAAGGACATAACGGATGGTAATCCGACAGATTTTCATTTTGATGATGATGGTGTTTTGTGTTTTAAGGGACGAATAGTGGTGCTGAAAGTTCCAGAGCTTAGGCATACTATTTTTTCGGAAGCACATTCTAGTCCTTTTTCTATGCATCCCGGTAGTACCAAAATGTATTGTGATTTGAAGGAGAGGTACTATTGGGTTGGTTTGAAAAAGGATGTGGCGGAGTTTGTATCCAAGTGCATGATGTGTTAGCAGGTTAATATCCGGGTTATTGCAGCCGTTGAGAATTTTGAAGTAGAAATGGGAGGGAATCACCATAGATTTCATGACAGGATTGCCGTTGACACAGGCTAAAAAGGATTCCATTTGGGTGATTGTTGATCAGTTTACAAAGTGTGCATATTTTTTGCCAGTGTATATGACGTACACCTTGGGAAAGCTGGCAGATTTGTATATAGTTGAGATTGTGCGTTTGCACGGTGTACCTAAGTCTATTATTTCTGATAGAGATCCGAGGTTTACGACGAGGTTCTGGCGATGTTTACATCAAGCTTTGGGTTTGAGGTTTAAATTCAGTACCGTGTATCATCCTCAGACGGATGCGCAGTCTGAGCGGGTTATCTAGGTTTTGAAGGATATCCTGAGGTGTTGTATTATTGAGTTCCAAGGAACCTAGGAGAAGTATTTACCTTTGGTTGAATTTGCATATAACAACAGCTATCAAGCGAGTATTCAGATGGCACTGTATGAGGCATTGTATGGCCGGAGAAGTCGTACGCCCTTGTGTTGGGCTGAGGTAGGGGAAAAACATGTTTTCTTGCTGCATGTGTTGAAGGGCATGGATTAAAGGGTAAAGCTTGTGTGTGATCGCTTGAAAGTGGCTGCGGATCGGTAGAAGTCTTATGCAGATTTGAAGCGTAGGGAAATTGAGTATGCGGTTGGTGATCACGTGTTCTTGAAAGTGTCACCGTTGAAGAAGGTGATGCGGTTCGGTAGCGATGTCCCATTCTTATCGCTAAAAAAAATGAGGGCTTTCGAAGTGTTTTTGAAAGGTGTTCGCGATTTTTTTAGATATAAAATATTTATTCCGTGGGGTTTTAAAAAACCGCATTTAAAAAAAATGGAGTCGCCACCGGCCACTTAGGTAGGCCGGACACCATAAAACCAGAGATTCAAAAAGATTGGGTTCGGGAGTCGGTTACGGATGGGGAAGGATTAGCACCCCCACACCGCCCAAAATTGGTACTTTAATAATTATTGCTTTATTAATATTGGATTTTCCGGATTAAAGTGACGGTTATTTTAAAATTCGGTCATAATTGCGAGTAAATTTTAAGGGCCCCATTATCCGAGAATAAACGCCCAACCACTATCACTACGCCGATCATCGCCCGTTTACGCTCGGATAAAAGGGCACCGCATTAACAATTTATATACCATATGCAATTTTAGTGACAAAAATATAAGACATAGCAGATAATTTAAGAACAATAAATATTCACATAATAGATTACTAATCTAACATATATGGAATACGTAATCAAAATACACATATACATACCAAGCTTAAATCAAATAAAGCAAACTTAACATGCCACAATAATAAGGTAGGAATAAATACATATATAGACGAACACATATATTTCAAAAAGACATACATACTAGTAATAAAACATATTTCAACATATATGGGACAATATATCATACAAAAAAGAAAATACACTAACATGTAACCTAAAAAGCCAAGAGAACATACACATATAAAAATATATAAAACATGCTATGTACGAACCAACTAGGACATAGCATACTTAATACGAATAACCGGATAAACAAGATACATAACTATCATAAGCTTAATACACATATACATGTAACATAAAAATACGAGACATATACGAGGGATATAAAATAAGACAAAAGAATATATTAACATATACGATTATAATATGAACATAAGTATTTACAAAGAAACAGGACTGAAATGAAAGAAAAATAAAAGTCAGTGGCAGAAATTAAAGAACAATAATATGTATTTTAAGGACGAAAATGCGAAGTAAACGGAACCTAAAAGGATCAAAGCTGTAATTGGACCAAGGGGCAGACCCAAAATGAAAAGTTCAAAAACGCGGGATGGCTAAAGAAGTAATTTTACCATTTAAAAATTGATTCGGTGTAATTTAGGGACTGGATTGCAATATTTTGAAACATAAGGGGGACTGGAATTGTAATTATACCATGCGGCAAGACTGAAACGAAAATGTTAAAAGTGCGGGGGGATTTATTACGTGATTTACCCATTTCACAAAATAATAACTCCTATAAATACCCCCTTTTTTAGCCGGGACCAAATTTTCCCCATTTCATTTCATTTTTTAGTTTTATAACAAAGTTCCCTTCTTCATTTTCTCTCAACCTTCCTGATGAACCCAGAATCCGACAGCCGGCCGCCGCCGGCCGCCACTAACCGGCGCCGGCGAGCCAAAAAAATACACCAAAATGAACCCTTCCTTACCCTCGACACGAATCTGAACTTGGATTCGAAAAAAAAACTTTCATTAGACCTAGATCTAAGAAATACAAAGCAAAAAAAACCCCTTTTTTTTGTTTTCAACCCAAAACGAAGCCACAAAGGGGTCTCCCACTCCTTCCGGTTCACCACGTTCGGCTTGGGAAAGCCGAAAAGGCTTATCACCGGTGAGGGGAGATCCACCGACTGCGATGGTAACGACTTCTAACCCTCTTTTTTTCTTTATTTTACTACGTGTTTTTGTGTATGCATGCAACAAAGTGAAAAAAAGAGAAGAGTATTACCACTGAAGACCGACTTTTTTGTATTTTTTCTTTCGATTACCACTTGCTTTTTTTTATTACAACCTCCTTTCTGTTTTCTCTGTTACAACCCCTCTCTCTTCTTTGTTACAAAAATATTTGTTTCGTATATATGCTTGTCTTTGTTTTGGTGCAAGTTGCATATTACTTGCTTTTTTCAGATCTGGACTGACAACCTTCTTTCTTGGTGTGTTTGACATGTTCTGAGCGCGGTGGTTGAAGATCGGCATGGTGGCGGTGTGGGGGTTCTGCCAGCGGCCAGACGTGTTTTCGGCCGTTAGATCAGATCTGATCTAACGGTCGAGATGGCTTGAAGGATGGATGGCCCAGATGAAGCCTCGTTTTGGTGAAACGGCTCCAGATCATCCCACGTGGAGCTCAGCAGTCGAGGAGTCAGAGCGCGTGGGGCTCACGCACGCATGGGATATCAAAGCGTCCGTGCGTGGACCACACGCGCGCGTGGCACTCGAACGGTCCATACGTGTGGAGCACGCGACTGGCAGATATTTTAGTCCTTGGTTAGATCGTGGTTGTTGGATCAGATCTTGATCCAATGGCCCACAGTCACCTGCACACACAGTTGTAATTAGATAGGGTTTGGGCCAACCGGGCCTTGTAACTATTTGTAATTGGACTTGGACTGTAATTTATTTATTTAGCTTTAATATATATATATTTTTTGGATTTTCATTTGATATATCAACCCAATAATATTAGTAATAGTATTATAACAGTAATACACATACATAATACAAACGTATACTTATACAAACATTAATTAATATAACATACTAGCATACGTACATATAATTATACACCTAATTAACATAACATCTATATACATTAAACAAATACGCTCGTACTCTATAGATACATACGTGACACACATACACCATTAATACGTATACATACATAGCTTATAAAATACATGCACACACCACACCTTATATATATTAGTAACATTCATGTACCTAATAAACATATAATATAATATGTATACATGCAATACTAATATGTATTTACATGATAAAAATGAGTGATTACAGTTGCCCCTCTTTGCTTGTTCTCATGGAATGGGAAACAAAGCAAAGATTCATAAGCACTCATTTTTATCAGACTTCCCTGTTTGTAGCTTTGGAAAAACGTGTTCTTTTGGACATCTCCGCTCTTTCTTAGCTGAATCTTCGGGCTCATAAGTTCTTCCTATATAAAGCTTCGTCACCTTCCGATCTTGAAGCTACAGGCTCTTTCTATATAGAACCCTTCGCTCTAAAACCTCGAGTTATGAGTCCTTCCTATATAGAACCTTTCACTTCGAGACTGTAAAGCTTGGAGTCCTTCCTATATAGAACCCTTCACCTTCAACGATGGTTTCTCCTATATAAAACCTTTTGCGCCGCTGATGGATTTTTCCGACTGGGAGTTCCTCCTATATAGAACTGCTAGTCTTCAAACCCTGGAGCCGTCAGTCCTTCCTATATAGAACTTTTGGCGTCTGAAATCTCAGAGCTACAGGTTCTTCCTATATAGAACCTTTCACTCTAAGACAGTCAAGCTCGGAGCCTTTCCTATATAAGACTCTTCGCTTTCGACACAACAGGTTTCCTATATAACCTTGGGTGTCATAGGTGAATTCCTTCGACTGGGAGTTCTTCCTATATAGAACTGTGAGTCTTCACCTTGGAGCCGTCAGTCATTCTTATATAGAACTTTTGGCGTCTGAAATCTCAGAGCTACAGATTCTTCCTATATAGAATCTTTTACTCTAAGACAGTGAAGCTTGGAGCCCTTCATATATAAAACTCTTCGCTTTCGACACAACAGGATTTCCTATATAATCTTGCGTGTCATGGGTGAATCCCTTCGACTGGGAGTCCTTCCTATATAGAACTACTAGTCTTCACCTTGAAGCTGTCAGTCCTTCCTATATAGAACTTTCAGCTTCTGAAGCCTCGGAGCGGAGGAGCTTTCTATATAGAACCTCTCTCTGGAGCTTGGAAACATATGCCTTTTGTATGTAAAAACATTGTCTTCTCATTTGGGATTCACACCACGATGGCCATCGGTGTCTCTTTGGATCTGCAGATACCTGTCTGAGATAAGAACAAAATGCTATGACAAATGAATTGACATGCTCCTAATCCTAGTGATGTCTGACTATTCATGATGCATGAGTGTCAATATCTTGGTGGGCTTGTTTTGGTCCTTTTTTGATCTTGTTGTTCACTTTTCTCTTTTCTCACGGGTGTCGATACCCCACTTCACTGTCAGGTTCAACCATTCCAACCTTTCTTTTTCTCCATTTACGACTTGGAATTCTAAAGTGCTCTTTCGGGTTTTCACTTTAGAGAGAGTTTTTTTAGGGGTGCCCTTCTGGGTTTTCACCCAAGAGATCTCTCTTGTTATCTCGCATGCCTTCCTTGAATAGATAGGACGTGCGCCATTGGTCATCCTATCCGGTTGTTTGAAGCTTTCCGCCTTCCCTATCAACAGCCATTATGTAGGGAACTAGAGGACGGAGTTAACATCGTTTTCTTTGATCACCTGTATTTTTAAGGTTAAATCACAGTAATGCTCCGAAATCTCTTGTTTCACTATAAGCCTATGTTAACTTATCTGACTGAAATTGGCAAGAAGGCAAGGAATGGATGCTCAAAAACACGGTTTTATTATGATTAAGGGCCTGGGATATCTTAAAAAGAAAGGTATGACAACATGAGAAAGAAGAAAAGTTATGTATGAAATACAAGATCTCTCATTATCTTTGATTTGAATGATACATGATCCTGTCAACCGGTGTAGAATTTTTGCTGGAGCCTCCTTTTCATGATGTTCATGGGGGATACCCTTCTCTTCGGATATTCAATTTTTCTCGAGCCGCCCTTTACGGGTTTTCAACTCGGGTCCTTCCTTTGCTTCAAGACGCCCGGTTTCGGGTTTTCGCCCTGAGCTCTCTATTTTTGTTCTTATTTTCATTTTTTTTGTTTTTTTGTTTTTGTTTGTTTTTTGTTTTTTTTCAAAGATAGTATTTCTTGACAGCATCAGAATTTACAGGATTTTTCAGCTCGTCTCCATCCATTTCTGTTAGGATCAGGGCTCCTCCTGAGAAGGCCTTTTTAACGACGTACGGTCCTTCCCAGTTGGGCATCCACTTTCCTCGAGAAACTTTCTGGATAGGGAGGATTTTCTTGAGCACCAGATCCCCTTCTTTGAATTCTCTTGGGCGCACTTTTTTGTTGTATGCCTGCATCATCCACTTTTGGTACATCTGACCATGACAAATGGCCTTTAGTCTCTTTTCGTCAATGAGATTTAGCTGGTCGAGTCTGGCCTGCACCCATTCAGCTTCTTCCAATTTTACTTCGTTTAAGACTCGGAGAGACGGGATCTTTACCTCGATTGGGAGTATTGCTTCGGTACCATACACCAAGGAGTAGGGTGTTGCCCCTGTTGACGTGCGAATGGACGTCCTATAGGCGAAAAGGGCAAATGGAAACTTCTCATGCCAATCTCTGTAGGTATCCGTAGTTTTCGCTATGATCTTCTTTATGTTCTTGTTTGCTGCTTCCACTGCTCCATTCATTTTAGGACGATAGACTGTGGAATTGTGGTGTATTATCTTGAATTGAGTGCACATGTCCGTCATTATTTTGTTATTCAGATTGGAAGCGTTGTCGGTGATGACCCTTTCCGGCAATCCGTATAATCTCCTTCTTTAAGAACTTACGTACTGTAGTCCTGGTGATATTGTCGTAAGACGCTGCCTCTACCCATTTAGTGAAGTAGTCTATGGCGACCAAAATGAAACGGTGTCCATTGGAAGCTTTCGGATGAATCTGCCCGATGATGTCCATGCCCCATGCTGCGAAATGCCACGGAGAATTCATGGTGTGTAAAGGCGATGGGGGTGCGTGAATTTTGTCAGCGTAGATTTGGCATTTGTGGCATTTCCTGGCATAATCAATGCAATCTCCCTCCATGGTCAACCAGAAATAACCATATCTCATAATTTTCCGGGCTATAGACAGCCCGTTGGCGTGCGTTCCACAGAGCCCGTCATGTACTTCGACTAAAATCTCCTTCGCCTCCCGGGCATCCACACATCTCAGCAATGTCTGATCATGACTCCTCCTATATAGGATCTCCCCATCTAGGACATATTTTGTTGCCATTTTTCTAAGCGTTTTCCTGTCATTGTCGTTTTCCCCTTCTGGATACTTTCGAAGCTTGACATATTGCAAGATGTCATAGTACCATGGGTTTCCATCAATCTCTTCCTGTACATTACAACAATGAGCAGGCTTTTCAAACGTCTGCATCTCAATGGGCTTATTTCTGCCCCGATGTTTGTTTTAAACATAGATGCCAAGGTTGCCAATGCGTCTGCCATCTGATTTTCTTCTTGGGGCAGGTAATTGAAGCTGACCTTTTTGAACTTTTTGGTGAGCTCTTGGATCAATTCGTAATATTTGACCAACTTCGGGTCCCTGGTTTCCCATTCTCCGCGCAGTTGGTAAATTACTAAGGATGAATCTCTGAATACTCGAAGTTCTTTAATCTTTCTTTCAATAGCTGAGTTCAGTCCCATAACGCAAGCTTCGTATCAGCTATATTGTTTGTGCAGAAGAATTCCAATCTGCTGGTGAAAGGATAATAGACGTCCTCAGGAGAAATTAGCACTGCTCCTATCCCATGTCCGAGGGCGTTAGAGGCTCCATCGAAGTAAAGTTTCCATGATTTATCATCTGAAACCTCTTCTTCGGTTGTAATGCAGATCAAGTCTTCGTCTGGGAAATTAAAGTTCAATGCCTCATAGTCATCCGAAGCACAACTAGCTAGGAAATCTGCTACGGCACTCCCCTTTACGGCTTTCTGGTTAACGTATACGATGTCGAATTCGGATAAGAGCATCTACCATCGGGCCATCCTTCCCGTTAGTGCTGGCGTTTCCATTAAGAACTTCAATGGATCTAGCTTGGATATCAACCAGGTAGTATGGTACAGCATGTACTGTCTAAGCCGCTTGGTAGCCCAAACTAGAGCACAACACAGCTTTTGCACTGGCGGGTACCGCGTCTCGCAATCATTGAATTTCCTGCTTAGGTAATAGATGGCTTGCTCCCTTTTTCTTGACTCATCGTGTTGCCCCAGTACGCATCCCATTCTCAAAAACTGTCAAGTAGAGAATTAGTGGTCGACCAGGTACTGGTGCGACTAAAATTGGAGCATTTGTCAGGTACTTTTTGATCTTTTCTAAGGCTCTTTGGCATTCTTCATCCCACACGCCAGGATTATTCTTTCTAAGAAGTCTGAAGGCTGGGTCACATTGGTCGGTTAATTGGGAAATGAAACGAGAGATATAATTCAGCCTCCCTAGGAAACCGCGAACTTCTTTCTGAGTGCGGGGTGGTGAGAGGTCCTGGATGGCTTTCACTTTATCTGGATCAATCTCAATCCCTCTTCTGCTTACCACGAACCCTAGGAATTTTTCCGAAGTAACGGCAAAGGTACACTTGGCAGGATTGAGCCTCAGTTGGTATTTCCGTAGTCTTTGGAATAGTTTTCTCAAGTTTTGTAGGTGCTCTTCCTCTGTTCGGGATTTGGCAATCATATCGTCCATGTATACTTCTATTTCTTTGTGCATCATGTCATGGAAAAGAGTCACCATTGCTCTTTGGTATGTTGCCCCTGCGTTCTTTAACCCAAACGGCATCACTCGATAACAAAAAGTGCCCCACATGGTTATGAATGTGGTCTTCTCCATGTCGTTAGGGTCCATCTTTATCTGGTTGTACCCTGAGAAGCCGTCCATGAAGGAAAACCATGAATGTCCTGCGGTGTTGTCAACCAGCGTGTCAATATATGGTAAAGGGAAGTTGTCTTTAGGGTTGGCTCGGTTTAGATCCCTATAATCTACACACATACGGACTTTCCCGTCTTTCTTTGGTACTGGTACAATGTTTGCATCCCATTCGGGGTATTTGGCTACCTCCAAGAATCCAGCATCAAACTGCTTTTTCACTTCCTCTCGGATCTTTAACAACATATCGGGTCTCATTCTCGAAGTTTTTTCTTTGTATTGGTTTGCACTCCGATTTTGTTGGCAATTTGTGCACCACTATGTCGGTATTCAACCCCGGCATATCTTGATAAGTCCAGCGAAGACATCCTTGAATTCCTGAAGTAGGGTTATCAGTTCGTGCTTGGTTTTCGAGGAAATCGTCGTTCCTACTTTTATTTCTTTTCTCTCTTCTTCAGTCCCCAAGTTTACAACTTCTGTTTCTTCTTGATGAGGCATGATCTGCCTTTCTTCGTTATCCACCATTCTCTTTAACTCTTCCGGGACCTCACTTTCTTTCTCATCATATCCTTCCTCCATTCCCTCCGAGACCTCAGGGCATTTGAAATTCACTCCAGGATTGGATCCGGTATCATTCATATCGTCAATCATGAGCGACCTGCATTAAATGAGAATGAATTGTATTGGGAAAGAGGCGGCTTTAAATGAAGGGAATGAACATGAAGAATGCATGAATGAAATAAATGAGACTTTGGTCATTTTAGGAAAGTGGGGATATTTTCATTTCAATCAAAAAGTTAACATAGGTGCCCCGTACAAGAGATCCCCATTGTTTACGGGCAAAAACAAAAGGTTGATTCGGAGCATTACTCTGATCTATTCCTAAAAACTACAGGTAGATCAATGCAGCTCCAGTTATCGAGTGTTTCCCCGGGACGGCAAGGGCGGATGTTGGTCAACATTTTGCTACCTCGGTCCTTTTCAGCTATCATGTTGATGTACATCCCTTCAAATGATTCACTGAGTATCTCTTCCTGGTTGAGTACTTTATTTTCCTTCATTGCCTCTCCGCCATCTTGTCCTGGCTGGTAGAACCCTCCGGAGACAAAAGTGGTTTTCAAACTAGGAAAGGACATCGGTCTCCACGGAATGTCTTCTCCTTTAGATCTGGCTTTTCTTTGCTCCTCCTTCCTCTTATATTCCTCTTTCTTCTGTTGGACACTTGGTTGGTAACCCAGCCCGAAACGATCCTTCTTGGTTATCATATTCTTGGGTCTCAGGTTTCCTTGTAATTTCTTCCCCAGCCCTTTTCCTACTTTGGCTCCTCGGCCCAAAGTTTCTGCGACGGTCATCTTGGCATAATTAGATAACTTGGGGTATGGGATCCGACTTCCCTCCGAAACGAATGTGGCATTTACTAGTTCCAATGCTCGGAATGAGCATTCTGCAGCATCTTCATCATTTTGAATGTAGGGGGTGTCTGATGTCACTGAAGCAACAAATTCCTGCTCTGCCTCTACTGTGACCAATTTGCCTTCGACTACAAATTTTAATTTCTAATGCAATGATGAGGGGACAACTCCTGCGGAGTGGATCCATGGTCTTCCCAACAAGCAGCTGTAAGATGGTTTTATGTCCATCACCACAAAATCGATCACATATTCAGTTGGTCCAATCAATAGGGGCACCTCAATTTTCCCCATTGTTCCTCTTTGCGTACCATCAAAGGCTCTTATCGAATTGTGGCAGGGCTTTAGGTGCGAACCATCTATTGGCAGTTTTTGCAGGGTCACCATAGGCAAGACATTCAATGCTGACCCGTTGTCGATCAGTACGCCTGGTACTACATACCCTTTGCAGTGGGTAGTGATGTTAAGGGCTTTGGTAGACCCCATTCCTCCATCAGGGATCTCATCATCACTGAACGTGATATGATTATAGGCAGTGATATGCCCCACTATCATGTCCAGGTTTGTTACAGAAATGTCCTGGGGCACAAAAGTTTGATTCAGCACTTTGAATAGCGTCTCCCGGTGCTTCTCTGAACTCAAGAGTAATTCCAGCACTGTGATCCTGGCTGGTTGCTTTCGTAGTTGTTCCACTACGCTGTACTCGCTATGTCTCAAGAACTTTAGAAATTCTTTGGCCTAGGCCTCAGTTACCGGCTCATTTATCTTTGGGGGAGGTTCTTCTCCAAATATCTGCGTAGGGCTAACTACTGTACTCTTCCCCTTATCTTTTTCAGCTGCTTTCAAAGCCTCGGAGGAATAACATCGGCCGCTTCTTGTGAAATGGCCTGCCTCACCAACGTTCACATCGTTCTGGCTTTGTTGGTCTTTCAGTGTAGGCTCTTTTACCTGACCATGTGCTGGTTTTTCTGGCGTGGTTACATTTACAGCATAATTCCAAGGGATTTGTCGCATATCTTTGAATGGGAATGTAGATGGTGCTGAAATGATGATCTTGGGACTTATCTTGCTGGTTTCTCCTTGGGAGACACCTGCATTCCCTGGCCTGGGAGAGATGATAAAAGGTCTATCCTTCCCGTATTTAGACTTGGGGCTATCCGTCATGTGTACGTCCGACCCCTTCTTCCCCATGGGCTCCTCGAAGAATTCTATTTGCTTTTCATTCATCAATTGCTGCACCAATTTCTTGAACTCATCACATTCTTGGATATCATGCCCTTTAGTCTGGTGGAATTCGTAATACACTCCGCATCTCTTCTGCCTTGTTATCATGCCTTTGTCGATCATACGGGCCATGCATAACTGTTGAAATACCCACCGTAAAGGAGACTTGATTTCTGACACATCATCCTTAATCCTCCTGGTAAAGTATTCTTCAATAACATTTACCCCTCTACTCCCATGATTAGGCAGCGGGTTGTTGGCTACACTCGGCTCTTCAAACTTCAATATCTCAGAGTCGATTAAGTTATGCACAAGTTTTTTGAAAGCAAGGCAGTTCTCCGTGGGATGTCCAGGGGTTCCGCCGTGATAGTCGCAATGCGCGTTAGGATTATACCAAGACGGGAAGGGCGGATTGACAGGAGTAACGATGTATGGCCGGACCAGGTCTGCTTCATACAACTGGGAGTAAAGTTCTGAGTACGAAACAGGTAGGGGAGTGAAAGTTCTTCTCTCTTTCTCCTTTCTGGCGATTCTCCCATCTCTTTGATTCGAGTTTTGTGTTTTTCCCACAGGTGCTTGTGGCTGTGAGACGGTGAAGTTTTTCGGGGCGGTATAAGTGTTGGTGGTGTTTACTTCATTTCTCTTATTATACTTTCGAGACCCTTCCCCGCCATCAATTCTACCACTCTTAATTGCTAGTTCAAGGGACTCCCCAGTTCTGATTAAGTCAGCAAAGCACTGCGTTGTGTTATTAATGAGACGATCAAAGAGTTCCCCTTTCAGTGTATTGACAAATAATGGCGTAATTTCATGCTCCGGGATGGGTGGCTGAATTTGGGCGGCCACTTCTCTCCACCTTTGGGCGTATTGCCGCAGGCTTTCGTTAGACTTCTGCCCCATATTTTCCAACATAATTCTGCTGGGGTCGTATCTGTTACATGCTTGTATTGCTCAGTAAATGCTCTCGACATATCTTTCCATGTCTTAACATTTTCTTTGCTCAACTGGGTGTACCATAGTAACGCTGCTCCAGTTAGACTGTCCTGGAAACAATGGATCAGTAGCTTTTCGTCCTTATGGTAGGCCGCCATCTTTCGACAGTACATTGTTATGTGTGCGGAAGGACATACGGTTCCATCGTATTTGTCGAACTCTGCGTTTTAAATTTTGGCGGTAGGACAAGATTGGACACCAGACTTAAATCGCTAGCGTCATTTCCTGATTCTTCATTTGATTGTAACGCTTTAAATTTTTCCTCCATGAGGCGAAACCTTTCCTCCCACTTTTTCTCTACCTCATTCCTGATCCTTTCAACCATGTTCAGGTCCGGCACTTCTTCTTCATAGAGTGCTTCAGCATCGAGGGGTTGAGTTTCAGGTGCCCCCACTTGAAAACTAGATGACATTCCTGCAGGGTCGATATACACCTTCCTAGCCGGGTTTGGTGCAGTTGGTTGAACATTGTAGTGAGCCGGGGTACCCTCTAGCTCTTGAGTGGTTTCTCCTTCCACTCTTTTTCCAAGACTCTTAGCCAATAATGCGGTTATGTCGGATACTATAGATGTTTGCGACTGTGCAATCTGATCACTGAGGCTTCTCTGGGCCTCTTCAAGCCTTGTCTCGAGCTCTTTTTGCCCTCTTTCTAGACTGATTATCCTGTCTTCCATGAGCTTTCTTTGTAACCGGGTAAAGTATGGGTGATGAATGATTGCGGGTTAACTACACACAACGCCACAATATTCATAATGTTAATATGGTTGCAAGAAAATAGATGTATGTATAATGATGCGTATGTCATGATGCAATGCAAGAATGTATACAAATAAGGTACTGATTCCGCTGATAATCACCCTTTTGAACTACTTCCACGGGAATTAAAGGGTCTGGATTACAACAAAGTTCATGTTACAAAATAAAGATCCCTAATACAAAATATCTAATTACAACACAGAGTCCTATAGATAGGCTCTATCTCTATCTCCTAATTTTCCAATTGCCCTGAGCAGCTTGAGGAACCTGGGAGCTTCTTCCATTCCGGGGCTATGAAAGGTCGGAGTGTCTCAGCCTCGACGGCTAAATCATTCACATGCCTGGCGACTCGCTGTATGTCCACCGTCAAGTTTGCGTAATACTGGTCCCTGTCATGTACCATCCGGGCAGCGTCGCGTAGTCTCTTTTGCCAATAGGTGTCCCCTCCGGCTGCAGCTTCCTCGAACACACTAATTCTTTCCTTGTAATCCTCAACAGTTGCTTCGAGGGACTCAATTTGTGCTCGTAACACGCCCACTTCGCGCTCTCTTTCTTGAAGCTCGGTGAAACCATTTCTGTGGCAGTACATTCGAAGGGAGTGTTCAACTTCCGCCACTTTTCCTTTCAATTCGCCATTCTGACTTTGGCTTTGCTCCAGACTTTGAATAGTGTCATCATACAGTTTTTGCATCTCTAATAGTCTATTTCGGCTACTCATGGACTTCCTTTTCCATACGGTGACGCTTTCTCTCTCATGATGGACAACTTGTTTTCCCTTGCTGATTTCTTGCCTGAGTCTTTCTTTCTCCTGATCAATGGCCTTTTTGGCGGACCGGTTTTCTTCTTCCATAGCCAAACGACAACTTTCTATTTCTTTCTCGATCGTTCTCTTGTTGATTTCTCGTTCTTCTTCCACCAAACGGATACCATTCATCCTTTCTCTTTCCACAGCTATGAATTGACTCCGGTCGGCTTTCTGTATTTTTGCTTGTAATAGAAGGGCATCTTTTTGATAAAGAGCATTCTTGTCGCTCAAGTCTGCATTTAATCTCTTCAACTGCCTAATGATCCCGTCCCGCTCGTCAACCTCTAAGCTTGCCTTATAGAGCTCGCTCGCATGTTGAGTCTGTTGGATGTCCATTTTCCTTTTAACTTCTTCGAGTTCATTTCTTAAGATATCAGCTTCAGACGGTACCACCCTTGTAAGCTCTTCGAGTGACACTGCTGGTCCTTGATCAGATTCGGGAATCATATCGTTTACCCTCAAACGTCTCCAAAGATCGTAGTCTGGGGTGGTCATGTACTCGGTGTCTCCTTCCACCCTAATCCGGTAACAATGGTCCCAAGCCCTCATGATAGTCTGAACTTTCTCTTTGAACTCCCCTTTAAAAAGAAATTCAGTTCGGCTTAACCCGGCGGTGTTGGGAATGAACTGTCGCGATCTGAATTGTCGGGACACCAGAAGTGGG
Organism: Hibiscus mutabilis; assembly: GCA_019671005.1. Taxonomy (NCBI): domain Eukaryota; kingdom Viridiplantae; phylum Streptophyta; class Magnoliopsida; order Malvales; family Malvaceae; genus Hibiscus; species Hibiscus mutabilis. Next base: position 30,879,643 of record CM033751.1, on the reverse strand, counting down.
GCACAAGCAATTCCTCCATGTAGTCCTAACATCATCAACCAATTGAAATCACCACAACTATATAAAAAGTGATTAACTCTACCGAGCCACGGGACCCTCCATACTATGTCTTCGCCTTGGATATTTCTGAAGAAACCGACCCATTTTCTTGTTTTCAAGTCCTCTCACCACTCTTTTGTTAAGTATTCCTGTAAAGGCGAAAAGTCTCGGAAGGATATTCCCGGCAGAACCCTCGTCGGTGTCTTCCACATGTGGCTTTGAATCCATACCTGTAACAGTTGTGCGCATCCTCGAAAACGCCCTTCTTCGTGCTTTCGACTGGCATTTAGAGAAATAAAGGTCTCGGCCAAAATAGCTGGTACTGGGTTTGCTCGCCGTTTTATCCGCTCAAACAAATCTAGAATGGCCACATCAATGTTCCCCAAAATTCTTGGGAAGATCACCAATCCATATACTCCCAAGGCTAGCATGTTTAACTTTTTCTCCTCATCCGGATGTGCAGGTAGGATGTCTCGAATGTTTTACCATGCAAATACTGTACTATCTCCTCGAAGTCGGATCAAGCCATTGACCCAATCGTCGCTCATTCCGGTAAAGGTTTTGAGCTTGGAAGTGTAATTCTGATTCCTCGGAGGTTTTGCGTAAATCCAATCTTCCTGAACATTTTTATGATTAAGAAGAGCAGTGTATTCTTCTACTGTGGGCATCATGTCCTGTCCATTGAAGGAGAAGCAGCAAAAGGCAGGATTCCAGAACTGAAAAATGGCTCGGAGTAGGGGCTGGTTGACCCGGATGTACATCAGCTGTGCAATGTCACCATAACTATCACGGAATCTATCTTGTAATCTCTGGTCCCATCCTTCCCATATACTTTGAAGATCCCCTAAGTTGTTCTGTTGAAGACTCACATAGGTGTACCCGGCTATCACGCGTTCGCTTGGTAAACTGTCCCCTTGGGCCTTCTGGCTGACTTCTGACCAATGTCTAACAGACAAGTTGAGTTCCTCTTTTCTAAGACATCTTTTTTCCATGGTGAAAGACTTTCTGATCGGGTAAACCACTTGATCTAGTACCTTTATGTAATGCAAATGTAATAATGCATGAAAAAAATAGCCAAAAAAGGAAACAAGTCAGTACCGGATAGAATTAATTAATACACAAATAAAAGGACAAATTAAATAAGGTAAACAAACAAAAACAAAGAAACCTATTTATCCGTCTAAAACACCTAAGGTTATCTGCATGGCTCTAAAGGGGTGGGTTTCTCTATGTTCTCTACATGCAGTGTTGGTGCTAAGAGGTACCCGAATTGTCCTTGCTGTCCTCTACTAAGAGTAGCAAGGCCCTGATCATCATCCATTATAGGCTCCTTTCAACCGGATTCAATTCAGGGGGACCCATTCGCTTATGCCTGCACGAAGGAACGATATCCTTACGAAAGCATAAGGTACTCGAGCCCCGAAGGTACTTGCTAGGCCTACACGGGAGAACGATATCTCCACGAAAGCATTAGCGTTTTCCCCCCACTTAAAAAGACGGGTTTATATGCCATATTTTAAATGCGTTAAAATAAACGCGCAATTATAACCGAATGTTAATTTAACAGTCACTTTAACCCGGAATTTCTAATATTAATAAAGCGGTAATTATTTGAAAAAGCTTGACTCTCTTTTTGTTTTTTTAAAAACAAAAAAAAGTCCCCAGAGGAGTCGCCATCTGTAGCGATGTCCCATTCTTATCTCTAAAAAAAACGAGGGTTTTCGAAGTGTTTTTGAAAGGTGTTCGCGATTTTTTTAGATATAAAATATTTATTCCGTGGGGTTTTAAAACAACCGCATTTAAAAAAATGGAGTCGCCACCGACCACTTAGGTAGGCCGGACACCATAAAATCAGAGATTCAAAAAGATTGGGTTCGGGAGTCGGTTACGGATGGGGAAGGATTAGCACCCCCACACCGCCCAAAATTGGTACTTTAATAATTACCGCTTTATTAATATTGGATTTTCCGGATTAAAGTGACGGTTATTTTAAAATTCGGTCATAATTGCGAATAAATTTTAAGGGCCCCGTTATCCGAGAATAAACACCCAACCACTATCACTACGCCTGATACTGGCCCCGTTTACGCTCGGATAAAAGGGCACCACATTAACAATTTATATACCATATGCAATTTTAGTGACAAAAATATAAGACATAGCAGATAATTTAAGAACAATAAATATTCACATAATAAATACTAATCTAACATATATAAAATACGTAATTAAAATACACATATACATACCAAGCTTAATATCAGATATAAGCAAACTCAACATGCCACAATAACAAGGTAGGAATAAATACATATATAGACGAACATATATTTCAAAAAGACATACATACTAGTAATAAAACATATTTCAACATATATGGGACAATATATCATACAAAAAGGAAATACACTAACATGTAACCTAAAAAACCAAGAGATCATACACATATAAAAATATATAAAACATGCTGTGTACGAACCAACTAGAACATAGCATACTTAATACGAATAACCGGATAAACAAGATACATAACTATCATAAGCTTAATACACATATACATGTAACATAAAAATACGAGACATATACGAGGGATATAAAATAAGACAAAAGAATATATTAACATATACGATTATAATACGAACATAAGTATTTACAAAGAAACATGACTGAAATGAAAGAAAAATAAAAGTCAGTGGCAGAAATTAAAGAACAATAATATGTAATTTAAGGACGAAAATGCGAAGTAAACGGAACCTAAAAGGATCAAAGCTGTAATTGGACCAAGGGGCAGACCCAAAATGAAAAGTTCAAAAACGCGGGATGGCTAAAGAAGTAATTTTACCATTTTAAAACTATTCGGTGAAATTTAGGGACTAGACTGCAATATTTTGAAACATAAGGGGGACTGGAATTGTAATTATACCATGCGGCAAGACTAAAACGAAAATGTTGAAAGTGCGGGGGGATTTATTACGTGATTTACCCATTTCACAAAATAATAACTCCTATAAATACCCCTTTTTTAGCCGGGACCAAATTTTCCCCATTTCGTTTCATTTTTTAGTTTTATAACAAAGTACCCTTCTTCATTTTCTCTCAACCTTCCTGATGAACCCAGAATCCGGCGGCCGGCCGCCGTCTTCTCCGCCGCCGGCGTCGGCGAGCCAAAAAAAATACACCAAAATGAACCCTTCCTTACCCTCGACACGAATCCGAACTTGATTCCGAAAAAAAGCTTTCATTAGACCTAGATCTAAGAAATACAAAGCGAAAAAAAACCCTTTTTTGTTTTCAACCCAAAATGAAGCCACAAAGGGGTCTCCCACTCCTTCCGGTTCACCACGTTCAGCTTGGGAAAGCCGAAAAGGCTTATCACCGGTGAGGGGAGATCCACTGACGACGATGGTACGACTTCTAACCCTCTGTTTTGCTACGTATCCTTTTGTGTATGCATGCAACAAAGTAAGAAAAAGAAGAGTATTTACCACTGAAGACTTTTTGTATTTTTTCTTTCGATTACCACATACTTTTTTTATTACAACTCGTTGTCTGTTTTCTCTGTTACAACCCCTCCCTCTTCTTTGTTACAAAAATATTTGTTTCGTATATATGCTTGTCTTTGTTTTGGTGCAAGTTGCATATTACTTGCTTTTTCAGATCTGGACTGACAACCTTCTTTCTTGTTGTGTTTGACATGTTCTGAGCGCGATGGTTGAAGATCGGCATGGTGGCGGTGTGGGGGTTCTGCCAGCGGCCAGACGTGTTGGTGAAACGGCTCAGATGAAGCCTCGTTTTGGTGAAACGGCTCCAGATCATGCCATGTGGAGCTCAGCAGTCGAGGAGCCAGAGCGCGTGGGGCTCACACACGCGTGGGATATCAAAGCGTCCGCGCGTGGCACTCGAACGGTCCATACGTGTGGAGCACGCGGCTGGCAGATATTTTAGTCCTTGGTTAGATCGTGGCCGTTGGATCAGATTTTGATCCAACGGCCCACAGTCACCTGCACACACAGTTGTAATTAGATAGGGTTTGGGCCAACCGGGCCTTGTAACTATTTGTAATTGGACTTGGACTGTAATTTATTTATTTAGTTTTAATATATATATTTTTTTGGATTTTCATTTGATATATCAGCCCAATAATATTAGTAATAGTATTATAACAGCAATACATATACATAATACAAACGTATACTTATACAAACATTAATTAATATAACATACTAGCATACGTACATATAATTATACACCTAATTAACATAACATCTATATACATTAAACAAATACGCTCGTACTCTATAGATACATACGCGACACACATACACCATTAATACGTATACATACATAGCTTATAATATACATGCACACACCACACCTTATATATATTAGTAACATTCATGTACCTAATAAACATATAATATAATATGTATACATGCAATACTAATATGTATTTACATGATAAAAATGAGTGATTACAGTAAGGGTAAGCTTAGTCCGAGGTTTATTGGACCATATAAGATTGTGGAGCGTATAGGTCCTATGGCTTATCGGTTGAGGTTGCCTCCCGAGCTTGAGAAAATACATGATGTGTTCCATGTATCTATGTGTAACATCTTGATTTTGGGCTTATCGGTATTAGAGATTCGAGTCGGTTTCGGGATTAATTCAGATTAAATATTTTTGAAGGTGATAAAATTGTGGAAAATGCTCTAAAATCTTTATTAAATATATTAGTGATTTTTCTAAAGTCAATTTTGGAAAATGAGTTTTGGGAATCGGACATTTTGGATTGGTAACCAAAATGCGAACTTTGAAAACTGTTTTGCAAAAGGATCAAAACTTTGAATCTTTAAGGAGATAATTATCCTAAACATTTTTAACATATTTCTCCCTTTAATTAATTGAGTTTTAAAAGGCTTTAAAAGTGGAGGGAATTAATAAATCATATTTTAGACTTTTAACAAAAATCACGTAACAAACTTTGCAACTTTTTTCTCTCAATTTCTCTCTAGCCAAACACCTTTCCAACTTCAATTTCTTCAGGTAAAAATCAGAGGTTTTGATTTCCATTTGTTTTTCTAATGCTTTTTCATCAAATGCTTATTGTTATTCTCTTGATTTTCATGTTTTCCTAAGCAATTAAGGGGAGAAATCATCATTGGATGTAAGGATTCGTTCTTCTCCTCTAATGAAAGGTTCTTTACTGAAATTCCCAAGTTCTTGATGTAACACCCTCTACCCTGGGTTGGCGGCAAATCGGTTCGGGAGCGTTACCAAGTACAATACAAGTATGAACAATCAAGAATAGGCTAACTCATCCCTATTAGGTGAGTTACTTAACTAACAAGTAACCAAACAATCATTACTTATCATATAAGCAATCTTATCTTTTATTTACAAGACATACTAGGTTACCAAAAATTTCAATTAACATCATCATACAATCAACATTCGAAACCTAAATAAGCAATCTTTGTTCCTTAGCTTGATACATGTGACATTGCATACATAACTTATTAAACATGATCAATAGTACATACCTTGATTCCAAGCAAGCATATGCCACCCTTACCATTCGACATTTACCATTCAATCTTATAAAAATACATATACATCATGATATGATCACACAAGTGATTAACTCACGAGATATTCGAATGGTACAAGACTAGATCAATTACTTTGGTCAAATCAATATATACATAACCATATGCGCAGCAAATACTTACAATACATATAATTTTAGTTCATTACTTAATTCATATTAATAACCAAGTTCACAAAATAATAGGCCCATTCAAGACATATATACATATACAAGTTCAAGTATTCAAAATGCATGCACTAGACATTATATACAAACTAAGTGCCACCAACTAGGGGAGTACAAAACAAGTATGAACCATACTTTAGCTATGCTTGTGTCTTGCTTCAAGCTCAAGAAATCAAGCTTCAGGATCAAGCAACGATCGAATCCTTTATCCTGTGGTTGGGAAGAATGAAAACAAGAGTGATAAGTGCAATAATGTACTTAGTGAGGTAGTAACTAGTTCTAACCCATTTGTTATATCAAGTCAAGTGTCAATTAATTAAGAAGGATCCTAGCTAAGGATTTCAAGGCAATCGAATAGTATAAGAAGCAAGATACAGTGAATCATAATTCATGCTTTATCCATTTCAAGAAATCAAGCTATTCATGGACACATATCAAGTAGTCAAGCAATTCATGCTTACATATCATGAAATCGAGCAATTTAAACTTTTCATTCAAGACAAGTTTAAAATTAGAACTCATGAATTCAAGTAAGGTCAAGGTCTATTTCAAGCAATAATCATGTAGCAAGAAATTCGAGTATACAAGCCAAGTGACAAATGATTCAAGTTTACATGTTTGTCATTTCAAGAATACATGTCAAGTAATCCAAGTAGCAAGTTTTCATATCAAGTAATTCAAGTATTCAAGATTATATTAACTCATTTATTATCTTTTAACACAATCCTTGGTTTATAGTTTGTCTAGGTAATCGAGTCTCCAACCAACTATCCCCACAAGATGTACCGTAGTACTGGTCAACCCTCCTACTGCCACCAAAGACCACATACGTACTCTCCATCTGTCGCCAATTAGGGGCCTTAGCCCTGGACCGTAGTCCACCCTGACACAATGAGCTCTAGACTCTAAGGCATGCCCTTCTACCTATTCAACTAGCAACCAAGGTTGTTTGATTACACTTTACTTATTCAAGAGTTATCAAGCTTTTCAAGTTCAAGATCATGTAGTCAAGAATCATTTCAAGTAAGTAAAGCAATATTATGCTTTAGCCCTTAGGCCAATTGAGCCTTAGCTCTTAATTTCATTTCACGTTTTCATGTGTTTCATGATCAAGACAATACAATTCAAGTAAGTATTCAAGTGAATTTAATTCATGATTCAAGGATCAAGCATCATATATCATTATCATACATATATACCATTACTTGAATAGGCACAATCAAGAACAAGAAATCAAGCATTTGTTTTCACTTTTCTTTCTAATTAATTTCTCAATTTGCATGCTATTACTTATTCACAATTTTAGTTTAGTCCATCCTTCCCTTTTATTCATATTCAAGTTAAAGTTGAGATCATTAACATTGCATATCAATGGATAGAAGATAATCATGCACATTTGGTTAGGACCTAAGTCCTAACCCTATTGTAAACTGCACTCACAATACTCCAAGCTTAGCTAGTCTTGGATCCAAATCCCCTTGTTTCTAGCTTTCGTATACTCCTCCTTAGACCCTTCTCCTATGTTCTCTTCTCGTTCTAACATTTCGCACAATTAAATCAAGGTCAAGACAAGGTACATTCATTTCTTCAAAACAGGGCAGCAATACACATAATTCACTCAACATTCATTTCAAAACATCAAGGCTGCTGCTGCTAGGCAACATGTGCATTACTTGCTTAAATATTCATATCTTTCATTTCGTACGTCAGAATTTCAATTGGTTTACACCGTTGGAAAGCTAACTTAATTATATTTCTAACCATATAGGCCTTGAATTTTAATTCTTTTCCAATTAACACAGTTTTTTGTTTAAAGACAAGCAATTTGCAACACTGGACAGTTTGCACTGTCCCTAGTGTTTCATTTCTATAATCTGTTTTACAATCCAGAATTCAGTTATGTTTTCTCCTAATGAATTTAGACATGTTAAGGAATTGTCCATAAAATTTCCAGCCTTAAATTCCCTTTGTACAATTTATAGTGATTTTTCAAAGTTACTGCCCAGGACAGAGTATTCTGGGTAGATTACAGTAGTTTAAGTTTCTAGCTTCATTATTCACTTAGATGACATTTCTAACATGTTAATTCAACTTATATACATACTCATACAAGTCTAGGTCAGTTCTATTCACCTATCAATGTGATAAAAACAGGTCATTTTATAAAATCAATCATGTTTATACAATCTTCCCTAGCAATGTGATCAAAACACTTTCATGCCATGATACATTCAAATCATACCAATTTAGTACCTAAATTTCCAGCATGTACAATCAAGTTTCCAGCAACCATATACATTCTACAATCAAGATACATATATATATATACATGGATTCAAATCTGGATAGCAAGCTTGTTTGTACACATATTACAATCATCCTATTCAACTAGGCAACAAGAACATCATAATTTCAAGATTTAAACATGTAATTGAAGTGAAGAATCAAGTATTTTACCTTCCTAACAAGAAGCTATTCAAACTAACTCCTTCAATTAGGCTAATTTGATCAACAAAGCAATTCTCTCTCTCTACACTCTCAAGATCGGCTATGGAGGATGAATAAGGAAAAAGATGATTAAATTTTGTGTTTTCTCTTTCTTTGATTCACAACATGGCCGGCCATCCTCACTTCCTCTTTGCCACATGTGTAATTACCTTGCCACATGTATTCCACTATCAATAAATGGTCTAATTACCATGCAATTTCATTGTTTTATTCTTGTTTCAATGTGGTCATCTTAATTTGGCACTCTAACTTGTTGGTTATAACATTTTAATCCCTTTAGACATTAGCTATCTTTTCTTCCTTTTATTTCAATTTGGTCTTAGACTTAATTAGTCTAATAAGGGTAATTCTATAACAATTTAACTAATAGCTCCATGTTACATACTCCTAATTCTTTCAATTGAATAGAACATGACTCAATTAGTCAATAGCTTAGATAGTGGTAACCTTTCTAGGCTCGGTTTAGGGTGTTACAATTCTCCCCCTTAAAAATAAATTCTCCCTCAAATTTACCTGAATCGAATAGGTGAGGATATTGCTTCCTCATGATTTCTTCAGATTCCCAAGTTGCCTCTTCTATCTTGTGGTTTCTCTACAAGACCTTAACAAGAGGAACGGTTTTGTTCCCGAGTTCTCTAACTTCGCGATCAATAATCTGATCTGGTTCTTCTTCGTAAGACAAGTCAGGATTCAACTCTACTTCTTGAGGCTCAAGCACATGGGATGGGTCAGATCTATATCTTCGGAGCATAGACACGTGAAAAACATTATGAATCTTGTCAAATTCACTGGAAGAGCTAATTGATAGGCCACTGGCGCTATCCTTTTAATGATTTCAAACGGACCAATGAATCAGGAACTGAGTTTACTTTTTCTTCCAAACCGAAAGACTTTCTTCCAATGAGACATTTTGAGGAAGACTTTGTCTCCAACATTGTATTGGATGTCTCTCCTTTTCAGGTCTGCATAGGCTTTCTGTCTATCAAAGGCTTGTTTCAATCGATCATGTATGATTTTCACTTGTTCTTCGGTTTCTCTGAGCAATTGAGGTCCTAATACCTTGTTTTCTCCTAGTTCAGACCAGCACAAGGGAGTCCTACATTTCCTTCCGTATAGAGCTTCGAAGGGAGCCATCTGGATAGATGTCTGATAGCTATTGTTGTAAGCAAACTCTACTAGGGGTAGAGATTTCTCCCAGTTCTTTCCGAAATCTATAACACAAGCACGTAGCATGTCTTCAAGTACTTGTATGATTCTTTCAGATTGGCCATCTGATTGAGGATGAAAGGCTATACTAAGGTGCACTTTAGTTCCAGGGGCTTTTTGCAAGGAATTCTAGAATCGAGAAGCAAATCTGGGGTCTCGATCGGAGATTATAACTGTAGGTACACTGTGTAATCGAATTACTTCACGGATGTATAGCTTGGCTAAGGTTTCCAAGCTCATGTTCATTCGAACAAGGATGAAATGAGTAGACTTTGTGAATCTATCAACAATCACCCATACATCATCATTCTTTCTTGGAGTGGAAGGAAGACCAGTAACGAAGTCCATTGTAATACGATCCCATTTCCACTGAGGAAATTTGATTGGTTTGAGTAATCCAGTAGGGATTTGATGCTCGGCTTTGATCCTCTGACAAGTTAAGCACTTTGAAACAAAGTCTGTGATGGCCGATTTCATGCCTGGCCACCAGTATAGTGGCTTTAGGTCCTTGTACATCTTAACTGATACAGGGTGAATCGAGAAAGAGCTTTGGTGAGCTTCTTGCAACATCTTGTGTCTTAGTTCTTCGTTGTTTGGAACACATACTCTATCTTTGAAATAGAGGAGTCCATTCGACTTAAGGGAGAAGTCAGAATTAGACTCAGAGTCTAGCTTGGACATTATCTTCTGAAGAACTGGATCAATTTGTTGGAGTTCTTTAATTCTCGAGATTAGACTAGATTGAACTTGAAGTTTAGACAAGAATTTCTGTCCTATGGATAAACGAAAATGAGCATTGATAGCCAAGGAAGCTATAAATGAATGGAAAAGATCATTAAGAGAGATTTTCGAATAGTTACTTGTAAGTCAAGAAAGGTCTAATTCGAATGGTTACTTGTAAGTCAAGAAAGAAACATTCCGAATGCATTATTCTAGGATTTAGATTTAAGGGTTTACTCGAGTATGGTCTGCGACTAAGGGCATCAGCAACCACGTTTGCTTTTCCCCGAATGGTAGTCGATAACCAAATCGTAATCTTTAAATAACTCTAGCCATCTCCTTTGCCTCAAGTTCAAGTCTTTCTGAGTTAGGAGGTATTTGAGGCTCTTGTGGTCTGTGAACAAGTTAGATTTCTCCCAGTACAAGTAATGTCTCCAGACTTTGAGTGCAAACACGATAGTTGCCAATTCTAGATCATGTGTAGGGTAGTTTGACTCGAGTGGTTTTAGTTGCCTTGAAGCGTAAGCTACCACGTTTCTATCTTGCATTAGGACACATCCCAGTCCCAAATGAGATGCATCACTATAAACAGTGTACTCCTTGCCCGATACTGGTTGTATGAGAACCGGAGCGTGAGTTAGGGCTTGTTTAAGCTGGTCGAAGCTTCGTTGTTGGTTCTCTGACCAAACAAATAGTTTATCTTTGCGAGTTAGCTTAGTCAAACTTGCGGCAATGGATGAGAATTGCTTGACAAAACGTCGATAATACCCGACTAAACCGAGAAAGATTCTAACCTCACCAACATTCCGCGGGGGTCTCTAATCCAGGATAGATTGAATTTTCCTTGGATCTACTTTGATCCCTTCTGCAGAGATAACATGTCCAAGCAACGACACTTTCGATAGCCAAAATTCGCATTTAGAGAACTTTGCAAACAATTGACGTTCTCGAAGAGTTTGCAATACGATTTGAATGTGTTCAGAATGTTCTTCCTTATTCTGAGAATACACCAAAATGTCATCAATAAAAATGACCACGAACTTGTCAAGATAGGGCTTGAATACACGGTTCATGAGATCCATGAAAGCAGTTGGAGCATTCGTTAATCCGAATGGCATTACAAGGAATTCAAAATGGCCATATCGAGTACGAAAGGCTGTCTTGGGTACATCTTCTTCTTTTACCCTCATTTGGTAGTATCCCGATCGTAGATCGATCTTTGAGAATACTGCAGCATCCTTGTGTTGATCGAAAAGATCTTCAATCCTTGGGAGAGGATATCGATTCTTGATAGTAAGCTTTTTTAATTGTCTGTAGTCAATACAGAGTCGTATAGTCCCATCTTTCTTCTTCATGAACAAGACTGGAGCACCCCATGGAGACGACCTAGGCCAAATGAAACCCTTGTCTTATAGCTCTTGGAGTTGCTTCTTGAGTTCTTTCAACTCAACAGGTGTCATTCGATAAGGTGTGATGGACACTAGAGTTGTTCCAGGTTGAACATCGATCTCGAACTCTAGTTCTCTGATTGGAGGGAGACCAGGGAGTTCCTCAGGAAAAATATCAAGATATTTAGCTACAATAGGCACACTAGGTAAGCCGAATTCAAGTTCATCTTGTAAGACCATAGTAGCAAAGATTGAGGTCAGTTTCTTGTCAATTACAAGAATTGATTCCCGTCCTAAACCCCGGAGGTAAAGTCACCTATTTAGGCAATCTACCCAGGCTTCATGCTTGCTTAGCCAATCTAGTCCCAGTACTAGATCGAACTCATAGTTGGTATATAGATTAACAAGAAAGGGTACATTTCGAATGAATAAGGGACAGTTTCTACAAATAAGACTTATGTTTGTAATTCCCTCTATAGGGTTCGATACTAAAAGGCTTTGTTTTACAATTTCGGGCTTTAAGTTCAATTTTTCAATCAAGGTTGAGCATACAAAAGAATGAGTGGATCCTGAGTCTATTAAAGCACAAACAGGAGTCAAATTTAACTCAACGGTACCTGCTATAAAGTCGGGTGATTCTTTATCTTCTTTTCCCCGTATAAAGTAGGGGCATTCGAATGCTGTCCATTGCCTTTCCCTTGATTTCTAGACTGAGCTTGTCTAGGACCTTTGTTTCGATTGGAAGGAGTTGAGCTAGCATTTGGAGGAGTTCGATTCGGAACCTTGTTACGATTCTAAGGACATTCCCTGATATAGTGAGCAGCTTTACCGGAATTCCCCGTACTATCAACAAATGTGATAGAGGCTGAAAGCTTGGTTACCGGTTGAGGTCTCGGTATGAAGTTGCTTTTCTGAGAAGGAGTGTAATTCGAAGAGTGATCCTTAGAATATTTGGACTTCTTTGACTTCCGTGGGGCTTGTCATCATTCCTTGATCGTTTGTCTTTCCAGGAATTTCCGTTTTTGCGTTTCTCAGAGGCTTTCATCTTCGCCTCGGTTGCAATGGCTCTGTTCACCAAATTTCGGAAGTCAATGATATCCAGGGTAGTGAATATTGGACTTAGCTTATCATTCAATCCATCAATAAACATCATACACTTTTCAGCATCAGCCTTGATGTATTCTGACCCGTATTTGCAATACTTGCAAAAGTCCCTCACGTACTATTCGATAGGTCAGCCACCCTGCTTGAGGTACAAGAAACGCTTTCGACGTTCGGCCAGGTATTGTTCACGAATATATTTCTTCTTGAATTCCTCGAGTAAGAATTTCCAAGTTACAGCTTCAGCAGGAGCAGTCAGGGTAGTGGTTTCCCACCAGCTTAGAGCTTCGTCTACCAACAGGGCTATAGCACATTCGAGTTTGTGTTCATCAGAATAAGGTAGTTTTTTGGTCAGGATTCGAGTAGTGGCCTCTAACCAATACTCAGCTATTTCGGGATTGGCTTCATTAGTACCGGTGAAGGTATAAGCCTGGTGTTGAGCCAGTTTGTCAATAGGGGCTCTAGTTGGAGCAGTAGTAGGAGGAGGAATAGGATGGTCTTGTTTCAAGGTAGTTACAAGATGATTTAACATCTCTTTAATGCTCAGGAGGCATTCATGCTGCACAAGATTTATAGCAGGAGCTTCATGTTGAGCAGCAGCTTGGGCTCTAGGTTCAGCTCGTTGTTGTGGAGGATTCTGTTCCATCCTTACACTATCTCCTTCATTTGAGGAGCCTACGGGACTTTTATCATCCCGAGTGAGCGTTGTATAAGGTGTACCAATATGCAGGGGACCGTATCGGTACGGCTAGGCAAAACTAGGCCCAGGCATACCTATATGCAGGGGACTGTATCGGTACGGCTAGGCAAAACTAGGCAACCGATATCGATACGGGTGGTTGAGTACTGGTACGATAAAGCAAGTTAAGCTTTGTGTACCGGTACATGATACGGTGTATTTGTACAGGAACTCATTACTGGAAAGTTACTTTTTGAGAAAAACTTGTGTACCGGAACACCAAGGACTCGTACCGGTATAGCTTTAATGTTTTGCTAACTGACGTGGCGTATCGATATGGTACAGTGTGTACCGATACAGGTGGCTACTCCGTATCAGAATAGTTGTGTTCGTATTGGTACAGGTAGCTATTTTTACAGGTAATATCATGGAATTCAGTTTCTGGTCTCTAACGTTTTGGTCCTTAAGTTTTGTGAATGTAATTGTATGTGCATAGATGGTCAGCTTGACTTGAAATTTGAGATGAGGGCATGTAAATAGACTAATTAAGGATTGGTAACCTGAATTTCAATTTTAGAACTATAATTTAAGAGATTTGCATTTTAGTCCTCAAAATGAATGTGATACAATTGGTTTCCTTTCCGTGATTTATTTCTGTTAAAATTTCACCTGATACAAGTATGTACATGTAAGATTAATTATTTGCATTTAGACAAGATAAAAGAAAAAGTGGACCGATTTTTCATAACCTTTCTCTTGTTTGCTTAGACAAACCTAATATAGTTCTCTCAGTTCGATCGAGCATCTAGGCTGGTTTGAGGGGGCTACATTTGTTGGTATCAGAGCTAGGTTACTAAAGGTTGGGATGTTGTTTGGTTGATTATCATTGGCCGATATGCACGGTGATTGTGAACATGTACGTGACTGTTTTACATTATATTGGGGTATGTTTTGGGAACACATTGCCTATTACGAGGTTTAAAATGTTTTATAAGGTTGTCCTGGATCCTTTGCCGAACGCTAGCCTAACTTTAATGTGTTTTAATGCTTTTGTTAGCATGGCTCGACGCGAGACTCGGTCGATTGCCGGTATTGCCAGAGTTGGGCAGAATAATGATGTGGACGAGAATTACATTAATATTTTACCTCCTCATCCTCCGTCAGTTCCTCCTGTCGATGTTGGGGCTGATGATGCACCCCAGGTTCATCAAGTATGAGTATTTGGTGATTTGACCTCGTTAATCCATGAGATAACATACGCATTACAAACAACGATGGCTAGAGTGCAAGCGCAAGCATCGGCACCTGCTGTGGTGGCTAATCAAGGTTTACCCTTGGAGTGTCTTTGTAGTTTAGGAGGTAAGGAATTTTAGGGTTTGAGTCCCGAGGTAGCCGAGGGATGGCTGGAAAAGACAATCTGTATTCTGAACCAAATGGGTTTTAACGAGGAGCGCAAGTTGGGATGCACGGTGTCTCTATTGTAGGGTGATGCATACCATTGGTGGGTGACCATAATTACTGGAGTACCTAAAGTGGATATGACTTAGGAGTTCTTCCGGAGAGCTTTCAAGAGAAAGTATCTTGGTACCCAATATTTGAATGCAAAGAAGCGCGAGTTTATATCGCTGACGCAGGGTGGCATGTCTATCGCTGAATATGAGGTAAAGTTTGTTCGTTTGAGTCAGTATGCCCCAGAGTTGGTCCCTAATGATCAATAGAGATGTGATAGGTTTTGGTATGGTTTGATGAAAGATATTAAGACATATCTTTTGGCCACGAATTATACAGATTTGTTGGTTAATCAGGGCAAGGATATTGAGCAGTCTTTGGGTACATCGGTTCAGGTTACGAGCGCGAGCTTGGGTAAAATAGTGGTCGATTCCAGCTATTTTGGGAGGTAGAATAAGAAGTTTCGGGATAAAAGACATAGGATGAATCACAGATGTGGTGGTGGTACTGGTTAAGGTAATCAGGGAGTTCGCGTTGCACCGGAGTGTGAGCGTTGTGGTAGGCGCCACACGGGTATATGTTGGAGTACCACTGGAGTTTGTTGGATATGTGGATCTTCTAAGCATATGAAGCGTGATTATCCACATGCTGTGAGGGATACACCAGTTCATGTTGTTAAACATGCTAGGGGCTGAGGCCGTGGCAGGGGTAATTTTTAGAGGCGAGAGGATGGGCAGAGAGCTGTAGTACATGCAATTGCTGTGCGACCAGATAATGGTGGACCGGCTCGGGTTTATGCTCATCGCGAGAGGCGTAACGACACGGATGTGATCGTAGGTACCTTTACCTTACAATCTTTGTTATTGTTTTCTTTGATTGATTTAGGGTCTACCCATTCATATATCTTAAGTGAGCATGCATCATTGTTGAACGTTCCTGTTGAGATCTTAGATGTTGTCTTGTTAGTAACTAGCTCCTTTGGGGAGACGGTTACAACAATAAGGTTGTACCAGCGTTATTCTTTGGTAGTACAAGGCCATGAGTTTGAAGCGGATCTGATGGAATTGCCATTCTATAGTTTACCGATATTCTGGATATGGATTGGTTAAGTGAGCATAAGGCGGTGGTGGATTGTGAATCCAAAAGGATTTCCTTGAAGTTAGCCGATGAATATGAAGTTGTGGTGGTTGGCGAGAATGTGAAGTTCTTGTCCAATGTTGTTTCGGCTACGCGAGCGGAGAAGATGATGTTTGATGGCTGCCAAGCTTATTTAGCTATTGTTATGAATTCGAAAACTAAGGGTGTTCGAGTGCAGGACATTCTGACTGTGTGCGATTTTTTGGATATTTTTCCTAAAGAGTTGCGGGGTTTACCTTCGGATAGGGAGGTGGAGTTTTGTATTGAGACATACGAGGGTACAACATCGGTTTCCATTGCTCCTTATTGGATGGCACCAAAGGAGTTGAAGGAGTTAAAAACGCAACTTCAGGAGTTGTTGGACCATGGGTGCATTCGACCGAGCATATCGTCTTAGGGTGCTCCGATTCTTTTTTTTGAAGAAGAAGGAAGGATCGATGCGCTTGTATATTGATTATCAGTAGTTAAATAAGTTGACGGTCAAGAACAAGTACCTATTGCCGTGGATTGATGACTTGTTCAATCAATTTTGCGAGGCAGCGGTGTTTTCAAAGATTGATTTAAGATCGGGGTATTACAAGTTGAAAGTTAAGGATGTGGATGTGCATAAGATGACATTTCGTACAAGGTACATGCATTACAAGTTTCTGGTGATACCGTTTGGTTTGACGAATGCCCCGACTACTTTCATGGACATGATAAATAAGGTGTTCCATGAGTATCTTGCTCAGTTTGTGGTGGTTTTTATCGATGATATACTCGTGTACTCTAGTACCGAGGAGGAGCATGATCATCATTTACCGATTGTGTTACAAGTGTTGAAGGATAATCAGTTGTATGCCAAGTTGAGTAAGTGCGAGTTTTGGCTCAAGGAGGTGATGTTTCTTGGCCATATGGTATCCGCGGAGGGTATTCGTGTTGATCCACAAAAAATTGAGGCTATTCTTAATTGGAAACAACCTAAGACCGCATCAAAGGTGCGCAATTTTCTTGGGTTGCCTGGTTATTATTGTCGTTTTGTGAAGGTGTTTTCTAGTATCGCAGCCCCATTGACAAAGCTGCTGCAGAAGAGTGTTCTTTTTGTGTGGTCGGAGAAGCAGCAGCAGAGTTTTGAGAAGTTGAAAGAGGTTTTGACACATGCTCCAGTGTTGACTCAACCAGAATCTAGGATGGAGCTTGCGGTTTATAGTGATGCATCGTATGTTGGCTTGGGTTGTATGCTGATGCACGATGGAAAGGTGGTGGCCTATGCATCGAGGCAGCTGAAGGTTCATGAGTGTAACTATCCAACTCATGATTTGGAGCTTGTGGCTGTGGTGTTTGCCTTGAAAATCTGGAGACATTATCTCTGTAGGGAGAAATGTGTTGTTTCCACGGACCACAAAAGCTTGAAGTATTTGATGTCTTAGAAGGATTTGAACCTTAGGCAACGAAGGTGGGTGGAATTGCTTAAGGATTACAACTTGACGATTGAGTATCATCCTGGAAAAGCCAATGTTGTTGCAGATGCGTTGAGTCGTAAGGTTGTAGTTGAGCTTAGGGCGATGTTTGTGAGGTTGAGTGTGACACGGGAAGGTGGTTTGTTGTCTGAGTTGCAAGTCAAGACTACGTTGTCACAGATGATCAAAGCTAAGCAACCATTTGATGATTCTTTGGTTCCTCATGTTAAGGACATAGCATATGGTAATCTGACAGATTTTTATTTTGACGATGATGGTGTATTATGCTTTATGGGATAAATAGTGTTCCCAGAAGTCTCAGAGCTTAGGCATACTTTTTTGTCGGAAGCACATTCTAGTCATTTTGCTATGCATCCTGGTAGTACCAAGATGTATCATGATTTGAAGCAGAGTTACTATTGGGTTGGTTTGAAAAATGATGTGGCGGAGTTTGTATCTAAGTGCATGGTGTGTCAGCGGGTTAAAGCTGAACATCAGTTTCCATCTGGGTTGTTGCAACCGTTGAGAATTCCGTAGTGGAAATGTGAGAGAATCACCATGGATTTCGTGATATGATTGCCATTGACATCGGATAAAAAGGATTCCATTTGGGTGATTGTTGATCGGTTTACAAAGTGTGCACATTTTCTGCCAGTGCATATGACGTATACCTTGGATAAGCTGGTAGATTTGTACATTGCTGAGGTTGTGCGTTTGTATGGTGTATCTAAGTCTACTATTTTTTATAGAGATCCGATGTTTACATCAAGCTTTGGGTTCGAGGTTGAACTTCAGTACCGCATATCATCCTCAAACGGATGTGCACTCTGAGCGGGTTATCCAGGTTTTGGAGGATATGCTGAGGTGTTGTATTATTGAGAACCTGTTTACCTTTGGTTGAATTTGCTTATAACAACAACTATTAAGCAAGTATTCAGATGGCACCGTATGAGGCATTGTATGGCCGGAGGTGTCGTACACCCTTGTGTTGGGCTGAGGTAGGGGAAAAGCACGTTTCCTTGCCACATGGGTTAAAAGACAAGGATGAAAAGGTAAAGATTACGTGTGATCGCTTGAAAAGGCTTACGAAGGTATCGGTCGGATCATTCGCATATTATACCGGTGGAGCATATTGAGTTGAGACTGGATTTATCCTTTGATGAGGAGCCGGTGCAAATCCTTGATTCCAGCAGCAAGGTTCTACGTGGTAAGACGATAGAACTGGTTAAAGTCTTGTGGCGATTTTGAGGTGTCGAGGAAGCCACTTGGGAAAGCAATGCGGATATGAAGGAGCAATTTTCGTATCTTTTCCTCCAAGAAAATTTCGGGGACAAAATTTCTTAAGAGTGGGAGAGTTGTAACATCCCAGTTTTGGGCTTAGGTGTTTTGAGGTTGGTTCGTGGGTCCGTGGACCGGTATTAGAGATTCGAGTTAGTTTCTGGATTAATTCGGATTAAATATTTTTGAAGGTGATAAAATTGTGGGAAAATGCTCTAAAATCAATATTAAATATATTAATGATTTTTATAAAGTCAATTTTGGAAAATGAATTTTGGGAATCGGACATTTTGGGTTAGAGACCAAAAAGCGAACTTTGAAAACTGTTTTTAGTGACTGTTTTGCAAAAGGATCAAAACTTTGAATCTTTAAGGAGCTAATTATCTTAAACATTTTTAACAGATTTCTTCCTTTAATTAATTGATTTTAATTGAGTTTTAAAAGGCTTTAAAAGTGTAGGGGATTAATAAATCATATTTTAGACTTTTAACAAAAATCACGTAACAAACTTTACAACTTCTTTCTCTCAATTCCTCTCCGGCCAAACACCTTTCTAACTTCAATTTCTTCAGATAAAAATCAGATTTTTTGATTTCCATTTGTTTTCCTAATGCTTTTTCATCAAATGCTTATTGTTATTCTCTTGATTTTCATGTTTTCCTAAGCAATTAAGGGGAGAAATCATCATTGGAGGTAAGGATTCATTCTTCTCCTCTAATGAAAGGTTCCTTACTGAAATTCCCAAGTTCTTGATCCTTTACAATTGTTTTCTAATGTGTTTTGATAGTTTGATTATTGGAAATTGGTTTAATTAAGTTTTGATCGATGGAATTGGCATATTTCGAATTGGATATGTTTTGCTAGGTTTATGATCAGATTAGATCTTGATTTTGATGTTTAATTGAGTTAATAACTTGGTTTTAATGCTGTAATCCCAAAACAAGTTGGATCCCTAATGTTTAAGATTGTAAATCAAGGGTTGATGTAGTTTTCTTAATCATTACTGGAAGTAAAAGGATGTTGAGAAAAGGTTTTTAGATGTTAGTTGATGAGGTTTGGTGGTTTGAATCGTTATGTTATGGCTGGGTTGAGTTTTGGAAATGTTTGATGATGTTTTCGATATGTTTAAGATGGCTTTTGAGTGGGCAACTTGAGAGTTGCGGGAAATGGCTGTTAGGCAAAGGTCTGAAAGCATAATAATGCATTTGCCCTCTGGTTTTATGTTGTTAAAACATGGGATAATCAAGGCGACGAAGTTCGACATTGATTGTTGCTTGTCGGGAGCTCAGTTCGTATTGACGAGCAAGGAGAAGTGTATCAGTGAGTGGAAACAGGTTTATACGCCTTTAAAAGGTTTGATAGAGATTGTTGGGAGTTTAGGGTAAGCGTGAAATGCTTACCTAAGCTCGGAAGTAAGTTTCTCTTCTTTCGCTCTTGAATATCGGTTTAGATATGAGCACATTGATTTCATGTTTGGTGTTAAACATGGTTTAATTTACTACTGTAAATGCATGGTTATGAACACTTATGCAATGGATATTATGTATATAAATGCTAGTAAGCATTGGTTTCATTCCGGTTAGGAATGGTGAATTGCTTTGAGCAATATGAATTGCATATGTGATGGTTTGGTTTAATGCATTGAAAAACAGTAGCTAAATGGTTTTGGAAATGATCTATTGGCTATGTGAAAAGGTAAGAAACAATCGGATATAGTTGGCATGCCATAGGATTAAAGTGCACTATAAAATATGAACAAAATCGATCGTGGCCATGGGTCCTTGAGGTATGGCGGTTTAATAAGGCCACTCGGACTGTTGTGAACCTCATTTGGGCATGCAGTTTAACTAGGAAACCCAAATTGATGGTGATCTTGTGATTTAATTAGGCAACGTCGGTACACTTGCGGATTAACTAGGCAAGGGTGGTAAATCTCGCGGTTTAACTAGGCGAGGGTGTCAAATCTTGCAGTTTAACTAGGCAAGGTTTGGGATATCATGCGGTTTAACTAGGCTTGGTATGAGAGATCCGTGTTTCCGATATTTTAGATAGAGGGTAGTCTATTCGGGTCACTATTATTGCCAATATATGTGAAAGTTCATGTGTTGAACCTATTTTATAATGCTTTGGGATTTAAGCATGGTTTATAATTTAATGATTTGGGATTTATGCATGGTTTATGATTTAATGCTTTGGGATTTAAGGATGGTTTATGATTTAATGCTTTGGGATCTAAGCATAGAATAAGTATGTGATGTTACATAAGGGTGATTATGCATGTCTCAGTTGGAGACAGGGGAAAATGCTTTGGTTGTAAGCATGTTTTGGAAACAAGTGTTTTGGTTGCAGATGTTTAAAATGCATCATTATTTTATGAGAATTCTCACTAAGCATGTGTGCTTACGCTCTCGTTTTCCTAATGATGCAGAGAATTAAGGTTTGGGGCTGTAAGGGAAAGGCTAAAGTGATCCAAGGACAAGGGCTATCTTGAGTATGGACTCGGTTTATGTTTCCTGTTAATAAGGAAATGTGTTTGCCATGATTTTGGGATTTGTAATTATGTTTTTCTCTAGTGTTTGGGCATGTGTAATGATGTGTTTGGGAGTATGATTGATGTTGATAATCATATTAAGAACCTTTGTTTAATTGTTGCTAGGTAGTTCCCTAGGGATGCATCTAGCTAATATTGAATGGTTGACATGCTTTGATGTTTTTAACAAGTTGAATATGACACCGTGGATTGGTTGGCATGTTGGCTGTGCTGGATAGTGCTTGTTTGGACGTTTTGGTATGTTTGGCAAATGGTTTAGGAAGCATGCCTATAGGTCTATCCTTTGGAAGCAAAATGTTTATTGGAGATGTTTAACCTTGGTGCTAATGTTAGTATAAGTCTTGTTGAATGTTTGAATGCATGTGTGTGAGTTACTAGGGATTCAATGCATCTATATTTGGGTGAAAAATTAGAGGAAAATGATATTATATGCCTAGGCGTACTGATACGCAGGGGACCGTATTGGTTCGGCTAGGCAAAACTAGGCAACCGGTATCGGTACGGGTGGTTGAGTACCGGTACAGTATAGCAAGTTAAACTTTTCGTACCGGTACGGGATAAGGTGTATTGGTACGAGAACTCGTTACTAGAAAGTTACTTTTTAAGGAAAAACCCGCATACCGGAACACCAAGGACTCGTACCGGTACGACTTTAATATTTTGCAAACTGACGTGGCGTACCAATACAATACACTATGTACTGGTACAGGTGGCTGTTTTGTATCGGGCTGTGTTCGTATCGGTATAGGGCAGCTATTTTTACAGGTAATGTCATGGAATTCAGTTTCTAGTCTATTGCGTTTTGGTCCCTAAGTTTTGTGAATGTAATTGTATGTGTAGCTTGACCTGAAATTTGAGATGAACGCATGCAAATGGACTAATTAAGGATTGGTAACCTGAATTTCAATTTTAGAACTATAATTTAAGAGATTTGCATTTTAGTCCTTGAAATGAATGTGATGCAATTGGTTGTCTTTCCGTGATTTATTTCTGTTGAAATTTCACCTGATACACGTATGTACATGTAATATTAATTATTAGCATCTAGATAAGATAAAAGAAAAAAAAATTGACCGACTTTTTGTAACCTTTATCTGGTTTGCTTTGGAAAACCTAATGTAGTTCTCTCGGTTCGATCGGTCGTCTAGGCCGGGTCGAGGGGGTTACACTATGCTACGGAGGTATTGGTTGGATCCTTCGCATGTTATGCCGGTGGAGCATATTGAGTTGGGACCGGATTTATCCTTTGATGATGAGCCGGTGGAAATCCTTGATTCCAGTAGCAAGGTTCTACTTGGTAAGACGCTAGCCGTTAATTTAGTTGTTATGTTGTCTGATGTTTGGAATCTTTACATTTTGGTCCCTATTTCTTAATTATGCAATTAAATGAGATTGAATGATCACCTTGAGTTGTGATTTAACATGAAGGCATGTAACATGACTAATTGAGGATCAGTGACTCTAATTTTGAAGAAGTCCTTATAAAAATTAGAAATTACATTTTAGTCCCTAGAATGCAAATTCGAGTAATTAGATGTCGAAATGACGCCCGATTGAGTTGAAAGTTTAACGATAATTTGTATGATGACCTTAGGAACTAAAAATGCATTTCGATAAGATAAAAGAAAAAAATAGACCATTTCTAATGTTCTTCTTCGGGGTTTATATCGGTAAACCCTAATATAGCTTGCTCGGTTCGGTCTTGCGACTAGACTGGGTCAAGGGAGTTAAAGATTTTGAATTGATTTGTCAAAAAAACTAAAAATTGGAATTCAGGATCTTTTTACAATTTTGAAAAGTTGGGTTCTTTTTTTGAAACCTTGTGATTTTGGTAAATTTTTATTTTTGGAACCCTAGAATTTGGGGATTTTTAATTCTTAAACACTAATTTCTAAAAATGTACTAAATTGAACCTTTATAGAATTTGAGATCCTATTGAACAATTAATCCATGTCTTTTGGAAATTATATTTCAATTTCATTCAAACAACTACATCATACCTTTTTCATAATTATCTAGTATTAATTATATATATATATATATTAATTGTCATGAATCTCTAGAGCAAGTGGTTAAAGCTCTCAATTGACACCCTCCACTCTTCCCTAAGTTTTGGGTTTGAAACCCATTAGGAGCAAATTCCCCCTCCTCTCTTAGGTAGAAATTGTTCAAAAAAATTATATATCTTAATATACATATAAAGCATAATAGCAAACATTATTATTCACTGTCAGCAAAACCTTACTTCCCTTTTGATTTAATCTAAACCCCATGTTGCCTTACCTATCAACCATCCTTCGGTACTCTTAGCATCACCACGGTTCACGATGTCACAGCATGGGCAGCTCACCCCGCTTCACCTTGGCCTGGTCCTTATGCGAACACCCCTACCAAGACCCATTTCTGTTTGTCTGAATCCTCTAACGCCTAGCACCCATCAACTTCATTTTTTTTATTAACTCGATATGATTCATATCCAATTCAATATTTGTTTGATATGTAACCACGTTCGATATGTTGACTCGACTGATTCAAACGAATTTAATCGAATCGTTCAATCCAACCATATATTTGATTGATAGGAGATCAATGATACAAATCAGTTAAGTGTATTTGCATTAGTAAATTTCTTAGAATTAAACTCGTAAGTTCCGGTACAACAAGATCCAGTGTTAGATCTGAGGGTGGGAAACTTCGTCAACGTTACGTTAGAGAGTTACTTCTTGCTTAAAGGTGTGTTTCTTTCGGTGCTAGAAATAAATTATTTTTTCTCTGTCGGTGTTTTACACATTGCCTGATTATGTTGCATTATGGCTTGTATGTTTGTCATCACATGCATACCTTTTCAGAATGTATATTAACTAAGATTTATGAAACATTAGATTTAGGGAACTATAATTTATGGACTATAATTTATGAAGTATGTTTTTGTTGGAGTATGCCCAAAGACCAATCATAAGATAATTGTAAAAGACATTTATTTTATCTTGTTTATTAATATAAAGCCATTGTTATTATTTCAGTCATTATTCTGTGCATAAATAAATAAACTGAATTATAATAAAGTCCTTAGAATAATATGGTTATTCTTGAATGTCCTTAGTCGAGTATTATTGTGGGCATGGACAATAACAATATATTAAGACTAATATGCAGTTGATTGATGATAGAGTGTTGTCATAGACATGATGATGTCAAAATCAATACATAAGTATGTGTTAGAGAACGACATACTAGACTGACCCGCTATGAGCATGTTTCCTGGATTAATATGTGACAGTCACAACATTGCTCATAGTGATAACTACGTGTATGATCCTCGGAATTGAGATCATCATTATTTCAACATTATGAGTGATATATTTTGATACAGTCAAATGTGAGTCGTAACTGACTACACTATAAATACTGATATTGGATATGTAACAATCCATGTAGCGGGATATGATTGATCAAGATAGGATTTGTCTCTCCTACATAATAGGAGTAATATCACAGGCCTCTTGATTGAGTGAGACTATAAATGCATGGACATGCTCGAATAAATTGATATGACATATCATAGTTATTCGTTTATAGTAGTCTACTCAAGATATCAAGAAATATTAGATGGACTATACAAGTGTGACTACTCCATGACTTGTGTCCAATCTAGATATAAAGGACAAAAGCATGTAATACATGAAAAAGAGTTAATTACGAAGAGGTTATGTCGAACCACGACTTCATATAACTTAGGTAGCAATGATGTATTGCTAGATGTCACTCATTGCTTGTAATATTAGAATTGTTCTAGATATTATTGCTAACGTTACATGACCTTACAAGGGTCACACCCTATGATTGAAATGAACAAATATCGACTAGATAGCATGTGTACAAACTTGTTGTACACGAAATTAGTTAAAATCAAAATTATTATAATTATTGTAATTATATAGATAATTTTAGTTATATATATTAATACTAGATAATTATTGTAATTATCAAATACTATTAAAATAGAAATATCACTAAAGAAACCTAATTAAAGTAGAATTAGATTCAACATATATAATTATATTCGGTTAAATATATTGTATATTTAATGAATTTGAATTTAATTAGGATTAGGGTTTTGAATGCTATATAAAGGCATAAGGTCTAGCAGCCAAAAATATGCCTATTTCTAAAAACCTCTCTAACAGTTAGAGAAGTAGAATATTGTTTGTTTTCATTCGGGTAGACTGCGTAGAGGTCAGAACTCTACTGTGACAACTTGGACTTGACATCTCGATGGGAAAAATCAGATTCTCCTACGTCCATGAAATTATCAGATTTAATTAAGGCAACATTTCATCCCCTTTTCACCTCAGATTCATTCCTCATACATGGATCGCTGGCGAAATTCACTAGATAATTTTTTGTTGCGCCATGGGGTGTACCGGCATTTTCCTTTAGTAGTATCAGAGCCACTTGTACAATACGGATTCAGGTTAGATACTTCAGTGATGCGATTGCATGAGATGCATGTTTTAGCTTTTGATTTATTTGACAAATATATGTTGTTAAGCAGATAGAATCAATCACGATTAAACTATTAATCCTATTAATCAATGGTTAAGTGTTAATCATGGAAATTGTTGTTATTAATTTTAGTATATTGCGTGTTAATTGTTAATATGATGATTGTATGATTATCAGTGCTGATCGAGTTCTGCACATGAATAACAGTTATTCCAGTATGAAAAACCTTCAGGAATTGAAAATCCTAAAAATACGAATCTGTTGATAACAGTTATCAAATCGTGAGGTTTTTTATAGTAATCGAAGTGCTAAAATCAAAAAATTTCTCGGCAGACCAGATATGCCAGACCGCGTAGGCAAAAAAGGTTGTAGGAACAATTTTGGTAATTTTTAATAAACAAGATAAAACATGAATATGTTATGCTTAACATGCACGGTGTTTGAGAATGCATGGTTATAGCTCCATAAGCCCATTTAGTTTATTTACAAAGGTTGTAATTTTTAAATACGGCATGTGTGTCGTGTCTTTCTCTACTTATACTGTAATTATCTTCTCATCTTACTCCATCATATGTAAAACAAGTTTCTAAAATTGTAATCTATACGAAGAAGCATGAACTAGCGAGGCAGAAGGATGGGCCGACAAAAAGATACTTGACAAGTGATTTTATCCTTAGGATAATTTGGTTTTCCTGTTGGCTTGGGACGGGCAATGTATGTTTATTAGCATGATGGTTGTTGCGCATATTGAGTGCTACGCAAATGGTGCAAGTATACACGTCACAAGTAATAAAGTGATACAAGTATTGAGTATCGTCTCCACAGGGATTGGTTTGGGCCACTTTGCTTAAGTTACTGCACTGTGAAAATAAAAACAAAATTGATAATAGGAATTCTAATTATTGAGTAAACTAAGAGCAATAAACTAAAAGAATAGATGAAATCAAATAAGAGGGAATAGGCCAGGTTATTATGAGTTGAGGAGTGATAGCCGATTGAATTGTCTTGGTAAAAGAGTGCAATGGCAACTCGGTTGCCGTGGGAACTTGCGCACCTGGGTTGCCTTGGCAACTAATCGAACGATTGCCTGGGCAACTGGCTGGGCGACTGGGCAGCAACTTCAAGGTTCGGCAGAGCGTTCTTCAATGGTTTCTTTTTATCTCTAAGTCAAAACTCTAGCTAATTGTGCATGCTTTGACAATACATCCCTGCGTGAATCAAGGGTGAACAACAACCAATTTTGCGCTCCTCTTACCCGTTGAAATCCTAAACTTATTCCTAAGCCGGACTAGTCTTCACCATCAATTGATTGAATAAAGACCATGCTCATCCGTTTCTTGAATCTAACTATCCCGATATTAGATAAATAGATGAAGTTACGAGATCCTCTCCCAATTCACTCGCAAACAAGAATAAAAACCGAGAATGAGCAAACCTTCAGTTAAAAGTGCAAACTCAAATACCTAAACAAATCTAATCGTTTATCAAAACCATAAACCCCAAATAACCCAAGCCAATTAACATCAATTCATGGCTGGGTTCAAAAGATATACAAAGAATAATCCCCAAACATGAATCGAATAAACTAAAACTAAAGAAGATGATGATGTTCGATCAGCTCTCTCTTGTTCGATTCCCCTCTTCCTCTTCTCCAAAGTTGCATTAACCTTTCCATTTACAGGAGATGATTTGATCGGTTTGTTTGTTGATAGGAGAGGTTGGATTGCATTGGAGTTGGATTTGTATTGGAGTTGGATTGCATTGGAATTCCATGGAGATAAGATCCTAACCCAATTTAAACTCTTTAATTCTGCAGATTATGTTGTTGATAAGGATTAGTTTAAGTTGGAATTGAATTGGATAAAAGAGATAATTAATCTCTCTTATCTTTATCCTCAAACTCCTCATAAAACTCTTGGAATTTAATCTCCCTTTGAATCTCCAATTCTTCTAGGATTTATCTTCTTCCACATCATATTAGGCTTTATCTAGTCATCAATTCGAGTGCCACATCATCTTATCCATTATCGACAATTGCTCTGGCAACTAGCTCGGCATAACCTTCATGCACTGCCTTGGCAACTGCGTCAGCATCTCCTTCATGCACTACCCTGGCAACTGCATCAGCATCTCCTTCTTGCACTACCCTGGCAACAGCGTGGTCATCTCCTTCTTGTATTCCCTTGGCTACTGGTTCCAGCATTGCTTTGGCCAACTGATTCTGCACACACAAAAACACACCAAAACAATATCTTTTTCCACAAAAATCACCAAGTTATGTAATCAAGCTCAACAGTGGAAAGAAACATGAATTAATGTATGAATGACTAATTATGCAACTAATATGAGCCTAAGTCTAACAATAATATGAGTAAAAAGGGTAATAAAAATAATACTTTTGAACACTTAACACACCCCCAAACTCGAACTATTGCTTGTCCTCAAGCAATACAAACTAACATTTACCTGCCAAGACTTTAATCATCAAAGACATGCTTCAAACTTGAATTCAAACCTCAGAACCGTGGCACAAAGTATGATCACCTTTTAATTTTTCGAAATAGCACAAAAATTACCCAGAATCAAACTATAATGCTCGTGACAATGAGATTGCGTAGTCGTGTACAAGTTGATTTTCAAGATTATATGTGAACAATAGGCTTTTATCAATTTAATTACCGAGGCATTTATTTTTATTTTCACTAGAGCCAATCTCGGGCACCTCTAGCAAAGTAAGCAATTTCTCATTTTATTTTAGTCGACTAGAGCCAATTTTGGGCACCTCTAGCAATTCTTTAATGTGCATTAACTACTAGAGACAGTTTCAGGCACCTCTAGCAAGAATTTAATTTTTAATTTTCAATTTTAAATTTACCCAAATTTTAAGCAACCTAAGTTCACTAAGTTTCTTTCAATCAACAAGCCACAACCGTGTAAAAAAATCAGCATCATAGTAAAATTCTAAGTTCTTTTCATGCAATCCTAAAATTAAAGGTTCTTTCAATTAAGTGCAGTGGCAAAAATTCATCATTGGATATTCAACAAGTCTTAAGCAATTCAATCCAATTAAAGGCATGGCAAGTAACATATGCAACCTATATGTGATTGCTAAAGATGAATGCAGCTAAACATGAAACTAAATAGAAACCAACACCCCCCAAACTCGAGAGAAGCATTGTCCTCAATAAATGTAAAAGTGAAACAAAATTTAAAAGAAACTAAATGAAATGAGTTAGTCGGAGAGGTCGTCACCTCGAGTGATAAGTTTCCTTCGTTCCGTTTGCTTGATTCATTTTTTGGTCAGTGGTTGAATGCTTGTGGCTAGTACTGCGTGAATAGCATTGCTTTGATTTGATCCATGTTTGCCGAGGCAAGTTCACTTGCCTGGGCATCAGTAGTTACCGAAGCCATTGTTGTTGTCTGGGCATCGCCAATTTCTTTTGCCGTGGCAACTACTGAGGTAGTTGTCGGGGCATCCTCTGGTGCGGTTGTCGTGTCAAGTAGTCGGCAGTGAATTTCCTTAGCATGGTGGTTGTGAGTCTTGTTGTGGAAAAGAAAAGAAAACAAAGAAAACCTGGAAACTAAAGATAATAAAGAAAAATAAAATAAAATATCTCCTAAAAATTCCAAAATTAAATAAAGAGAAAAAAATGAAAATAAAATAAAGTTCCAAAAATTAAAAAAAATAAAAATTCTTAGAAAGAGCATTTTTCATGCATCTTCTAATAGTACTGCATATCTGAGAAAACTTGAGGAGGGTCGTTTCCGATACTTCTTATAGTCCATCTGCACTCGTACCCTCCATCGAGTGATAATATTGCCCAAAAAGAGTTGGGCCAATATGCTCGCAGCTACTCCCCTTTACGTTACCATGGTGGAGGTGTCTTTCTTTCGTGTTCCCTTGTAGTCCATGCATGCCCTCCACCTTGCTACTATTCCTGAAGGCACAAATATATTAATGGGAAAAATTATATCCATTCCCAACCATTCAATTACCTCATTCTTGTCGACTTCTATCATGGTTGGATGTAGCCTTTGTTGTCATGGCAATTGCTGCTCAAGCCAATTACTGTGGCAATCAGTTGCCAAAATTCGCTGTAAGTCAAGGCAAAAACCAATTTTTTGAAAAGCTTCATGAGTCCAAACACCATTTTCTTTTGGCCTCTCAAACATCTCCATCAGTAGAGATTCCGATGGCTTTAAACCTACCAACATCGGTTCCTCAAAACATACCTACAATGGACGAGGTGAGTTTTTAAAGAATTCGAAAGGTTCAACCATTACCTGCTCATATTCCATTGGCAAAGTATTATCATATCGTTGATCTTGAATGTGGTCGTACAATTGTTGTGGCAACTGTAGATGAGAGCAGCCTACAAATTCCTGCTTCAACATCAACGTTGTAACCTTCTAGGCATCAAGTTCCTCAGAATTTGTTGTTGTATTGTTGTTCTCAGCTTCACTGAGTGTTATCGTGGCATTGCTCTGTTTAGGCTCCTCAATCATTGCCGAGGCAATTTTTTGCTCAGGCTCATCATGTGTTGGGCAGTCTCTCTCATCAACATACCCTCGACTTTGAGGTTTTAGTTGTTCCTCACACATCGGAGAGCTTTCCTTGCATTGTTCCTTGTCCTCTTGCCTTGGGACGTTAGTATCCCCAGGAATGGATTGTTGGGGCATGTTATCCAAGGCATATGTGGATCTCCTCAATTGATCTTCTGAATCCCCCAAGGTTGCATCCCACTGAGCTATCCTCGCATCCATTTTCTTTGATAGCTCTCGAATCTCTTTAATTGATCCGTCAAGTCTAGCCAAGGAAGCTAGCAACGTTTCCTCCAAGGAATTGGAATGTTCTTGAAAAGGGCTACATTGCCATGGCATATCTGTTACCGTGACACTAGGTTGCTAATAAGGACTACATTGTCGGGGCATGTCTGTTGCTGTGGCAAAATTGTTATGGTAAAAAAATTTGAGCTTTTTGATCATACCATGAAGGATTTTGCTGCTGGTTCTATCTATGGTTCTCCATGTAGTCATATGCACCGAAAATGTGAGGGCAATTTTCAAACACATGATGTTCTCCATAACAAGTGTACGAGTTTTCCATCGGTTGGTATAGGTAATCATCGAAGGGTGCAAGAAACTCTTGATTGGATTGATTCATAACTTCCAACATCAACTCTCGAATAGATCAGTTTTTATTTCCCGACATGTTGATGTCCCTTAACTTGTAGCGCACCTGATTTTTTTATTAAACAAACAAAAAGAAAAGTTAGTAAAACTAAGAAAAAATGTAATAACAAAAACAACTAGCACCAATTTCCAATCTCCGGCAACGGTGCCAAAAACTTATTACGCGTATTTAGTGCTACGCAAACGGTGCAAGTATACACGTCGCAAGTAATAAAGTGATACGAGTATCGAGTATCATCTCTACAGGGATTGGTTTGGGCCACTTTGCTTAAGTTACTGCACTGTGAAAATAAAAACACAATTGATAATAGGAGTTCTAATTATCGAGTAAACTAAGAGCAATAAACTAAAAGAATAGATGAAATCAAATAAGAGGGAATAGGCCAGGTTATCGTGAGTTGAGAAGTGGTAGCCGATTGGATCATCTTGGTAAAAGAGTGCAATGGCAACTCGGTTGCCGTGGCAACTTGCTCAGCTGGGTTGCCTCGGCAACTAATCGAACAACTACCTGGGCAACTAGCTGGGCAACTATTTGGGCGACTGGGCAGCAACTTTAAGGTTCGGCAGAGCGTTCTTCAATGGTTTCTTCTTATCCCTAAGTCGAAACTCTAGCTAATTGTGCATGCCTTGACAATACATCCCTGCGTGAATCAAGGGTGAACAACAACCAATCTTGCACTCCTCTTAGCCGTTGAAATCCTAAACTTATTCCTAATCTGGATTAGTTTTCACCATCAATTGATTGAATAAAGACCATGCTCATTCGTTTCTTGAATCTAACTCTCCCGATATTAGATAAATAGATGAAGTTACGAGATCCTCTCCCAATTCACTCGCAAACAAGAATAAAAACCAAGAATAAGCAAACCTTCAATTAAAAGTGCAAACTCAAATACCTAAACAAATCTAATCGTTTATCAAAACCATAAACCCCAAATAACCCAAGCCAATTAACATCAATTCATGGCTGGGTTCAAAAATATACAAAGAATAATCCCCAAACATGAATCATGAAATAAAAATAAAGAAGATGATGATGTGAGATCAGCTCCCTCTTGTTCGATTCCCCTCTTCCTCTCCTCCAAAGTTGCGTTAACCTCTCCATTTATAGGAGATGATCTAATCGGTTTGTTTGTTGATAGGAGAGGTTGGATTGCGTTGGAGTTGGATTTGCATTGGAGTAGGATTGCGTTGGAATTCCATGGAGATAAGATCCTAATCCAATTTAAACTCTTCAATTCTGCAAATTATGTTGTTGATAAGGATGAGTTTAAGCTGGAATTGAATTGGATAAAAGAGATAATTAATCTCTCTTATCTTTATCCTCAAAATCCTCATAAAACTCTTGGAATTTAATCTCCCTTTGAATCTCCAATTCTTCTAGGATTTATCTTCTTCCACGTCATATTAGGCTTTATCTAGTCATCAATTCGAGTGCCACAATCATCTTATCCATTATCGACAATTGCCCTGGCAACTAGCTCGGCATAACCTTCATACACTGCCCTGGCAACTGCGTCAGCATCTCCTTCATGCATTGCCCTGGCAACTACGTCGGCATCTCCTTCTTGCACTCCCTGGTAACTGTGTCGGCATCTCCTTCTTGTATTTCCCTGGCTACTGGTTCTAGCCTTGCTTTGGCAACTGATTCTGCACTTACAAAAACACACCGAAACAATATCTTTTTCCACAAAAATCACCAAGTTATGTAATCAAGCTCAACGGTGGAAAGAAACATGAATTAATGCATGAATGACTAATTATGCAACTAATATGAGCCTAAGTCTAACAATAATATGAGTAAAAAGGGTAATAAAAATAGTACTTTTGAACACTTAACAATGGTAACTGCTTATATCATAATTGAATCGTGAGATTAATTTTACAAAACCCTCTATATTTAATTAATAGCCATCCAATATTTGCCCTTGTTAAAAACCTCGATTGGTACTATGTAGGTTCTACTAAAGCAAAATACTCATATTTATCTTGGTTAAGCGCGAAGAATAAGCAAGCGATATTCACTGGTTGTAATATTGGTTAAACTAGGTTGTCCTAATGTGATTAGAAACCTAAAGGCTAATAATTTGGATAATCATGAGAAGATTAGGAACAATAGTTGTTCACCAAATATAGGAGTTACATGAGATGTAATTAGCAAGTGTTGCTCACCTAAATAATTGAATTCTAGGAGTAAAGCCAAAGCTGACGTAGGATGAAATGAAAATTTGATCCTTACCCACTAGAAATACTTTATAGAAAGTTATTCAAATTTTGAGGGTTATTAATAGTAAGAATGTTATTTTTATAAACACGATAAAATGTACACATAAATTATACACTATCATTGTAGATTTGTTATGGCTAACTCAAACTTGTTGTCATTGAGATCCGTCCTTGAGAAGGACAAATTCAATGGCTTGAACTTCCTTGATTGGTTTCGTAACTTGAGGATTGTCCTTAAACAAGAACAGAAACTACAAGTCATCAAAGAACCCGCCCCTGAAAACCAGCAGATGATAGCTCCATAGATGAATTGGAAGCTTTTAAGAAATACTCAAATGACATCGTAGATGTCGGGTGTTTAATGCTTGTGACCATGACTCTTGAGCTTCAAAAGCAACATGAGGACATGGTTCCCTATGAGATGGTTAAAAATCTTAGAGAATTATATGAGGGGCAAGTTGTCAAGAGAGGTATGAGACCTCTAAGGCTTTGTTTCGATGCAAGATGGTGGTGGAAACTCCAGTGGGAACACATGTTCTCAAAATGATAGGGTATATTCGAAACCTGGAAAAATTGGGCTTCCCTCTAAGTGTTGAATTGGCTACTGATGTTATTTTACAATTATTGTCGAATAGTTTTAATCAGTTTGTTCTTAATTTCAATATAAATAAAATTAACAAATCATTGCCACAGTTACTTGGTCTGTTAAGAACAGCAGAGAACAACATGAAAAAAGCTGGGTGCAAGCCTATTCGGATGGTCTGAAAGGATAACAGAAAAGGAAAGGCCAACACCAAGGCAAAGCCAAAGCCCAATAAAGGAAATGCTTCATTGAAAACCAAAGGAGGAGTTGAAAAAGAAGGAAAGTGTTTCCATTGCAACAATGTTGGACATTGAAAAAGAAACTGCCATATCTATCTTGAGGATATCAAGAAAGCAAGAGAAAATGGACAGTCTGGATCAGGTATTTATGTTATTGATATTAATATATCAATATCTACTTCTTGGGTATTAGATGCCGATTGTGGTTCTCACATTTGTACTTCTATACAGGAACTAAAAAGGAGTAGAAAATTGGAAAAAGAAGATATGGACCTACGAGTGGGAAATGGAGAAAGAGTTATTGCATTAGCTATAGGGACATATACTACGTCATTACCTAGTGAACTTGATTTAGATTTAGAGGATTGTTATTTCATACCTAGTCTGACTAAAAACATTATTTCAATTTCGTATTTGGACAAGTTTGGTTTTGAGATTATTATTAAGAATAATAGTTGTTCATTTTATCTCAATAATGTTTTTTATGGTGTGGCACATTTAATGAATGGCATCTATATTTTGGATCAAGATAATTTCATATACAACATAAATATGAAAAGATAAAAAAAAACAAATGTGTAACGCCCTGGTTTTGGGCTTAGGTGTTTTTGAGGCAAAATTAGGAAAATGCGGTAAACTAACTTTAATTTTAGGGAAATAGGGTGCCTTGGACTATATTTGGGAGAATACGGTAAAAACTACAGTGTTAAGCTAAAGTCGACAACTGCAGCTGGCGACATTGTGTACTTTTGAATTATTGGCTATTGAAGCCATGTGCATGACTGAAAAGCTGGCAAATAGCTTTACACGGGCGGCACATGGGTGCAGGTATGTCGCCTCCTACAGCTCGCGATCGAGCAACCTCGGGCTAGGCGTGCATGCGCGGGCAGGGCTTCGGGCAGCTGCAATCTTCCTTATATAAAGATATCAAGCATATTTTTTTCCAAACAAATTGGGCAAAGAAAAGTTTGTAGAGAAGTATAAATATTTGAAGAAAAATTCGGGGGAAAATTATTGTTTTTTTAAGTTCGAATAAGCAAGTTTTATTTATTTTATTGTAATTAATTTATAAATTATAATGCCTTTTATGTAGTTGTTTTATTAATTTTTTAAAATTTTTGTTTGTAGGAAATCTAAGTTGATTTAAGGAAGGAAGATATTTTATCAAATTTTGAAGTAACTTTATTTTATTTACAAGTTAAGTTTAAATAACTTATTTTATTTAAAAATAATATTTAAATTGGTAAAATTTGATAAATAATGTTATTAGAAAAGAATATTGAGGGTTTTTTCGAAACAAATTGGGCTAAGAAAAGTTTATAGATAAGTATAAATATTTGAAGAAAAAATCGGGGAAAATTATTGTTCTTTTAAGTTCGAGAGAGTAAGTTTTATTTATTTTATTGTAATTAATTTATAAATTAAATGCCTTTTATTTAGTTGTTTTATTAATTTTTAAAAATTTTTGTTTGTAGGAATCTAAGTTGATTTAAGAAGGAAGATGTCTGATCAAATTTTGGAGTAACTTTATTTTATTTACAAGTTAAGTTTAAATAACTAATTTTATTCGAAAAATAATATTTAAATTGGTAAAATTTGATGAATAATGTTATTAGAAAAGAATATTGAGGGTTTTTTCGAAACAAATTGGGAAAAGAAAAGTTTGTAGATAAGTATAAATATTTGAAGAAAAATTCGGGGAAATTTATTGTTCTTTTAAGTTAGAGTAAGTAAGATTTATTTATTTTACTGTAATTAATTTATAAATTATAATGCCTTTTATATAGTTGTTTTATTAATTTTTTAAAATTTTTGTTTGTAGGAAATCTAAGTTGATTTAAGGAAGGAAGATATCTGATCATATTTTGGAGTAAGTAACTTTATTTTATTTACAAATTAAGTTTAAATAACTAATTTTATTTGAAAAATAATATTTAAATTGGTAAAATTTGATAAATAATGTTATTGGAAAAGAATATTGAGGGTTTTTCGAAACAAATTGGGCAAAGAAAAGTTTGTAGAGAAGTATAAATATTTGAAGAAAAATTCGGGGGAAAAATTATTGTTCTTTTAAGTTCGAGTAAGTAAGTTTTATTTATTTTATTATAATTAATTTATAAATTATAATGCCTTTTATGTAGTTGTTTTATTAATTTTTAAAAAAATTTGTTTGTAGGAAATCAAAGTTGATTTAAGGAAGGAAGATATCTGATCAAATTTTGCAGTAAGTAACTTTATTTTATTTACAAGTTAAGTCTAAATAACTTATTTTTATTTAGAAAATAATATTTAAATTGGTAAATTTTGATAAATAATGTTATTAGAAAAGAATATTGAGGGTTTTTTCGAAACAAATTGGGCAAACAAAAGTTTTTAAAGAAGTATAAATATTTAAAGAAAAATTCGGGGAAAAAATTATTGTTCTTTTAAGTTTCAAGTAAGTAAGTTTTATTTATTTTATTGTAAATAATTTATAAATTATATTGCCTTTTATGTAGTTGTCTTATTAATTTTTTAAAAATTTTGTTTGTAGGAAATTTAAGTTTATTTAAGGAAGGAAGATATTTGATCAAATTTTGGAGTAAGTAACTTTATTTTATTTACAAGTTAAGTTTAAATAACTATTTTTTTTTGAAAAATAATATTGAAATTGGAAATTTTTGATAAATAATGTTATTAGAAAAGAATATTGAGGGAATAGGGGTACTTTAGTTTTATTTTGGTTTCTACGGTAAAAATTACAGTGTTCTTAAAGAACGCTTCCATATAATGCAAAAATTATAGTGTTCTTAAAGAACGCTTCTAATCAAGCAGTCAAGTATTTTTAGGTTTATTTATTTGTTTTATTAATTTATTTATAATATTTTTATAAATTATGTCAATATATTTTTTGTTAACATAAATTTTTATTTGCGTAGGGAATTTAATTTTGTTGAAGAACAGATTTATCATACTTTTGTTATTTTTGTTAATATAAATCTGTTAAATTTCTGTCATTTATTAAGTTTTAATTAGTTAATATTTTTTAATAGTAATGTTTTCTTACATATATGTATGTAGTAGTTTATGTATTAATAAATTTTAATAACAAAATTTTAATCTATGGCTTGACTGTTTTCTTTTTCAATATGTAGTTAGAATGAGCTCATCAACATATTGTGACACTGAAATCATAGTTGGTCGTTGGGGTGAATCACTTGATGATTTCAGTGAGGATGAAGAAAATATTATGCTTATGACGGAAGATGATGACTTTCATTTACTCGATGTTGATGATGTTGAGGCTGTTATGATAAATATTACTAAGGGTACTGGTCTGGATGTTGAAGATGATGTTTGGGTCGCGGCTGTCGCTAGGCTTGGGTTGGGAAATGATCAGCCTGTTTGGGGTTATATTGAACCGGAGTCCAAGCAACCGGAACCTATTTATCCAGCTTATGAACCTCCAGCCCATATGTATGAGGTGGACTATGCTGCAATGCGAGATCCAGAACATGAAGCCCGCATATTTGGTTCTTCATCATCTTCTAACCATGGGGAATTGGTAGTGAAGGCTCAATTCGAAACAAAAGAAGAAGCCTAGCTAGCAGTTAAAGAGTACTGCATCAAACGACATACGAGATCATGTGTTGCTGAGATTGATAGGCATACCTATTATGCCAGGTGTATTAATTGGAATAGCAAATGTCCTTGGAGGATAAGAATTTCATACCGGCAGAGGATTCAGATGTGGGAAGTGACATTGTTCAATGAGCAGCACACATGTTCAAATATATCATTATCATAGGACCACATTAATTTAGACTCTGATCTAATATGTGCCTACACTAAGTTATTGGTTGAAAAAGATCCAAGGATTTCGATTGCAGTGTTAGTAGCATCCATGAGAAATCAGCTTGGATATATTCCATCATACTACAGGACATGGATGGCAAAGTAAAAGGTGATGGCACAGGTGTATGGTGATTGGGATAAATCGTATAATGATCTACCAGCTCTTTTATGAGCAATGCAAATATTCATCCCAGGAACCATGGTAGAATACGAAACAAAACCTGCTTACAACTTACAAGGCGCACTACTTCCTGGTAAAAGGATATTCAGTAAGTTATTCTGGGCGTTCAATGCATGCATTGAAGGGTTCCCATTCTGCAAACACATGATTCAAGTAGATGGTACCTGGCTGTATGGGAAGTACGGTCATATATTACTCGTGAATGTTGCACAAGATGGAGACAATAATATATTCCCAATTGCCTTTGGCATAGTTGAAAAGGAAGATGCGGATGGATGAGAATTCTTTTTGAATCATTTATGCAACCATGTAATAAAAGAAGATGGAGTTTGTATGATTTCTGATAGAGAGACTGCGCTCTTATCAGTAATTGATAGACATGGGAGTTTATGGAAGCCGTCGTATGCATATCCAGCATATTGTGTACGATATATTGCAGCAAATGTGAAAACAAATTTCAGAAATAATCAGATTCAGAAAGAGATCTTAGGCGCGGGTAAATTGTTATTCGATGTTTATAAAAATTATATTAACTTATTTTTAGTTGATGTTTTCTTATTGGATTTAACTAATAATTTTTTTAAATAGGGTATGAACTAGTTCAACCAAAATTCGACGTGAAGATAACAAAGTTGAGGCGACATGGTCAACATGTATTTGATTTTGCAAATGACATCCCCAAGGAAAGATGGTCACAATTATATGATGACGGTCGGCGTTTTGGCCATATGACAACTAACCTTGCTAAGGCAATAAACTCGGTGCTTAAAGGAACACGCCATCTCCCAATTGTAAGTATTGTGTGGGAGACTTACTTCAGATTGGGTAAAGTTTGGTCCTATAAAGGGCAGGAAGTTAACGCTGAATAAACAGCGGTCAAAATTGGTCCCAAACCCTACATGATAGAATGATCACTCTTCAAGTAGATGCCACCTTTATGAGAGTCAGAACATTCGACCCAAATGATTTTCAATTTTATATCGAAGCCAAGGTCTAAGGTGAGCAAAGAACGTTCGCCATAAACCTTAATCAGAGATGGTGTGATTGTGGTGAATTTCAAGCATTTAGATACTCTTGCTCTCACGAACACGCCACATGTATGCATATTCGTGTGGACCCTTACAGGTTTGCAGATGAATGTTATAGCCTGCAGACTATGGCAAATATATACAGACTTCGGTTCAACATCGTCCCGAACCAAGATTATTGGCTGGTAGAGCCAATATACGAAGAATAGTTACCAAATCCAGAGCTTCGTAGAAAATTGAAAGGTCAACCGACTTCCACTTGTATTCATACGAATATGGATAATCTGGATGACAGAGAGGGAGAGTTCAGTTAAGCATTGTACACTTTGTAGGGGACCAGATCACACAAGAAATAAGTGCCCAAACAGATCAAATCTTTCCAACTATCGTGCTGGACCATCAACCTAATTTTATGTTAATGTGAACTTGTTTTAAAATGTTTTTTGGTTTCAAAATATTTGGCAATCTATTGTAAAAGCAAAATTATTAGGCAATCTACAGCACTTTGAACAATGTTTTTGGACTTAATCGAAAATATTAGATCTGTCAAGCATTTAGATACCTTGTTTTTAAATTCATGTAAATTTAATATCAGTTTGACATTGATATTAATTATATAATTTGTTTTTAAATTCATGTAAATTAAATATTTTAGTTTGAGATTGGTATTAATTAGATAGCTTATTTTTAAATTCATGTAAATTTATTTTATTTCAGTTTGAGATTGGTATTAGATATCATTACAAAGAGTTATGTGCCTTAAGGTTTAATATTAATAACCTTTTAGAAACAAAGAGAAAAACAAATCACATGAATCGAAAATATTAGATCTTTCAAGCATTTAGATACCTTGTTTTTAAATTCATGTAAATTTAATATTTCAGTTTGACATTGATATTAATTAGATAATTTGTTTTTAAATTCATGTAAATTAAAGTTTTAGTTTGAGATTGGTATTAATTAGATAAATTATTTTTAAATTCATGTAAATTTATTTTATTTCAGTTTAAGATTGGTATTAGATATAATTACAAAGAGTTATGTGCCTTAAGGTTTAATATTAATAAACTTTTAGAAACAAAGAGAAAAGCAAATCACATGAATCTAAAAATATTTTAAATAAAATACAAATATTTCCTATTTCCTCTTTCTTCTCGGTAATTCTTGTCGATGTAGGGAGGACGTTTGATCGTACAGTCGGAGAGCTTGTACCATTCTTTGTTGATGTGGGTGATCGGGAGTCTGCTCATCCTGATTAAGATGATCATCCAACATTTGCATAGAAGGCGGTGTAGAATAAATATATTCTGCAAATAATGGACTGGAAATGGTTGTAGTCGATAACGAAGATGTCATACTATCAACATCTATACCTTGCCCATACATGAATGATTGAGAAAGCCTAGACTGTGGTAGGTATACATCAGCATCATGGCCTAGATAAGATGATAAGCTACCACCGACTGTTGTATGGACAGGTGGTTGTTCTAACACATTACTCAGTCCGGATGAGCTAACTTCAGTGTGCTGATATGAGGTCCCACCAACTGTGGGATATCTATGAACTGCTTGTTTCCAATGATTACTAGAGTTGGATGATCCCACTACAAGTCTTGTGGGATCTCTTTCTAACTCTCATGGAGACCAATTCGTAGGGCAATTCATTGTTGTATCGTAGGGTGATTGTTCGCAGCTCTGATCAGGTTTGGATATTTCGCCTACATATTGATATGAACACCTCTGCTCTGTATGCCATCTTTGACTCATTTCGTGAGCTACCAAGAATGGTTTTCCATTATCATTAAACCACTCGAAGTACTCTGGACTATAATTAAAATGGTCGTCTTCAATTGGAGTACTATCTTCTGGCAACCAGTCAAATCTAGTATCCCAAAGAGCAATGGAATACATTTCTTCCTCGGCAGTCAAACCTCGAGTATGTATGTGCTCAATATTAATCGGAGGTTTAGGAATTGGCTGGAAAATATTGAATTGTCGCAACACCCTATCAGCACACTAGTACTCAACAATAGAAAAATGGATCAACGGTACCGTCGCACCCCAAAATTGAGAATATTCCCACACATTGCGTGGTACACAAGACATTACTTATTGACCTTCGTAAGGCGTCCAAATAAACTATAAAAAATTTATATAAATATGTATAGAATTTTAAATTAAAAAAATAATAAAATAGAAAATTGATTTTAAAAAATTATGTCTTTTCCTTCTGATTCGATCATCATTCATATGTCTACAACATTGTTGTACACCACGCCCTTTTTTTCATATCATGCCTCCATCTGCATAGAAATTAAATCTTTTAAAATAATTGAAGATAAAATATTTATCAATAAAATATTCACAATACAAATTATAATATTACCTTCCTGCAAGTGTAAATTCAATGGGTGTTTTGATAATCGGTGTTAAGTAAGGAAGTCTATACCATGCCCAAGACTGGAGCAAGGTAAGACATCCACCGATATCCGAACTCTTATTATTGTCTTTAAGAATTACCACCTTGCACATTTCACTGTACAAGAATGCTAATACAGTAGATCCCCAGCTATATCGGTTGGTTTCCTGAAAATCTGCCAACAATGGTAGATATTGTGTGTTAACGAAATTACCAGATTTATCTGGAATCAATATCCCTCCGATGATATGCAGTATATATGCACGTGTGGCAAATTTTACTTCTTGCTCACTAGAGTACTCGGTTACATTGAATTCATTCTCCAACCATGACAATTTGACACGTGACCCTTTCACATCTGATTGAGAAAGTATTTTTTCAAGTAACCGATCACACAAATGAAATACATTGGACCTATCATGTCCCACCACTGCATTTCCATTTACTGGGATACCAAGTTGTATAGCTACGTCTTGCAAGGTAATCGTGCATTCTCTAACTGGAAAATGAAATGTATGAGTTTCTGGTCTCCACCCTTCAATCAACACAGTTATCAACCCAGAGACCAACTTATATCCATGAAGGAATGTTAAATTATAAAATTCGGCCATCTGTAAGTAAACAACAATACGATCAGATGGTTTACTCGGCATCGTACGTCGAAGGCGGAAGCTACGATTGTCCTGCAATTAATTTATTATAATAAATTTATTACTTGAAATAATAAATTCATAAATAATTAAATAAGTTATAAATTTACTTACAATATGAGATGAGATGTGAAAGGAGTCAAGTTGCAACAAAGTCATATTTCAAATTAATCTGCAAAAAGCAACTATTCAAACATTTTTACTAATATTATAAAATTTTATTTTTTAAAATAAATTATTTTAATATTATAACATTTTATAATTAATATTATTAATAATAAAATATAATTCTTTTTAGAAGTTTTAATATTATAACATTTTATAATTTACATGCCCAATTGAGAAACAAAGCAAAATAAGCACACATATTCGAATATTTCTCAAAATTTTGGTCAAATATCTACCTTCAACAAAATTAAATTTCCTAAAAAAATCAAGACAAATTAAAACATAATACTAATTTATAATTCTAATTTTAGTAACATTAAGGAAGATATATTTCTTTCTTCCTTTTTTTCTGCCTCTCTTAACTATAGTATATAAAAAATGATTTAAAAGATTATACATTGTCATACATGACACAAATCATAATTTCATACTTCAAATATTAATAAAATAAAATAATTTTAAATAAAAAAAACTTACTTGTCGAGTGAAAATAGAGAAAATGTACGACCAAACCCGAATATTTTTTTGAAACTTATATCAGATCCTTCCCTTCGAACAAATTGGCATTCATTCAAAAATTAAAAACAAAATTAGACAACAAACAAATATAATACTAATCTATAAATTAGTAAAATAAAAAATACATTATACTCATT
Organism: Hibiscus mutabilis; assembly: GCA_019671005.1. Taxonomy (NCBI): domain Eukaryota; kingdom Viridiplantae; phylum Streptophyta; class Magnoliopsida; order Malvales; family Malvaceae; genus Hibiscus; species Hibiscus mutabilis. The sequence goes on along the minus strand of CM033751.1, from coordinate 30,836,692 downwards.
TAAAATTAGACTATAATTTTTTTCACTAAAACCTACCTACCCTCTCAAAAAATTCTCTACACCTAATAATCAAAATTTTTCCAACTTCAAAAATTTACATGCCCAATTGAGAAACAAAGCAAAATGTAAGAAGCAAAATGTAAGGACACATATTCGAATATTTCTCAAAATTTTGATCAAATATCTACCTTCAACAAATTTAAATTTCCTAAAAAATGAAGACAAATTAATAATAAAACATTATAAAACATAATACTAATTTATAATTATTTCTTCTTTTTTTCGGCCTCTCTTAACTATAAAAAAGGATTTAAAAGATTATACATTTTGTCATACATGACAAAAATCACAATTTCATACTTCAAATATTAATAAAATAAAATAATTTTAAGTAAAATAAAATAAACTTACTTGTCGAGTGAAAATAGAGAAAATATATGACCAATCCTGAATATTTCTTCGAAACTTATATCAGATCCTTCCTTTCGAACAAATTGGCATTCATAAAAAATAAAAAAATAGATAACAAAATAATACTAATCTATAAATTAGTAAAATAAAAAAGACCTACCCTCTCAAAAAATTCTCTACACCTAATAATAATAAAATTTCCAGCTTATCTTCCATCTTCAACTATTTTGCCCCTCGAATGGATTCTTATATAGGTAAATGGAGCTGACAGGTTACCTTCTGAGCATAGCAAAAAGCAGGTACTGCCCAGGCTGCTGTCCACCTGTGACGATGACAGGTTTCCTTTTGTGCATGGCGACACCACGTGAATCTGCAGCCTGGTTGTCTTCTGCGCATGGCGACAACCGGTGAATATGCAGCCTGATCGTCTTCTGCGCATGGCGACTAAGTTCCACCCGCTTCAAGCTTGAAGCTGAAGCAGCTTAAGAAATTATTAAAAAAATTAAAATCGCCACCTGCAGATGCCGAACCAGCTTGGCACTGTAGTTTTTGTCGTATTCTCCCAAATATAGTCCAAGGCACCCTATTTCCCTAAAATTAAAGTTAGTTTATCATATTTTCCTATTTTTTCCTGTTTTTGAGGTTGGTTCGAGGGTCCGAGTGGATCGATATTAGAGATTCGAGTCGGTTTCGAGATTAATTCGGATTAAATATTTTTGAATGTGATAAAATTGTGGAAAATGCTCTAAAATCATTATTAAATATATTAATGATTTTTGTAAAGTCAATTTTGGAAAATGAGTTTTGGAAATCGGACATTTTGGGTTAGTGACCAAAATATGAACTTTGAAAACTGATTTTAGTGATTGTTTTGCAAAAGGATCAAAACTTTGAATCTTAAAGGAGCTAATTATCCTAAACAATTTTAACAGATTTCTCCCTTTAATTAATAGATTTTAATTGAGTTTTAAAAGGCTTTAAAAGTGGAGGGAATTGATAAATCTATTTTAGACTTTTAACAAAAATCACGTAACAAACTTTGCAACTTCTTTCTCTCAATTTCTCTCCAGCCAAACACCTTTCCAACTTCAATTTCTTCAGGTAAAAATCAGAGGTTTTGATTTCCATTTGTTTTCCTAATGCTTTTTCATCAAATGTTTATTGTTATTCTCTTGATTTTTCATGTTTTCCTAAGCAATTAAGGGGAGAAATCATCATTGGAGGTAAGGATTCGTTCTTCTCCTCTAATGAAAGGTTCTTTACTGAAATTATCAAGTTCTTGATCCTTTACAATTGTTTTCTAATGTGTTTTCATAGTTTGATTATAGGAAATTGGTTTAATTAAGTTTTGATTGATGGAATTGGCATATTTCGAATTGGATTTGTTTTGCTGGGTTTATGATCAGACTAGATCTTGATTTTGATGTTTAATTGAGTTAATAACTTGGTTTTAATGTTGTAATCCCGAAACAAGTTGGATCTCTAATGTTTAAGATTGTAAATCAAGAGTTGATGTAGTGTTTTCGAGCTTAATCATTACTGGAAGTAAAAGGATGTTGGGAAAAGGTTTTTAGATGTTAATTGACGAGGTTTGATGGTTTGAATCATTATGTTATGGCTGGGTTAAGTTTTGGAAAGGTTTGATGATGTTTTCGATATGTTTCGGATGATTTTTGAGTGGGCAACTTGAAAGTTGCAGGAAATGGCTGTTAGGCAATGGTTTGAATGCATAATAATGCATTTGCTCTCTGGTTTTATGTTGTTAAAACATGGGATAATCAAGGCGACAAAGTTCGACATTGATTGTTGTTTGTCGGGAGCTTGGTTCGTATTGGCGAGCAAGGCGAAGTGTATTGGTGAGTGGAAACTGTTTTAGCATTCATTTACTATATTTTTTATTCAGATATTTTTATTATATATTCGAATATTATTTATGACATTTTTATTTTATTTTATAAGTGACTTATTAAATTATTTGTATATATATTCTTTATTTTAAATTAACGTATACTTTTCAAATTGGTTTTTTGAGGGTTAAGTTTCAATTGTGACTTCCTAAATTTGGATTTTTCTTTTGGGCCGAGTTTAGGGGTTACAATGATGGTTTTAGTCAAGTGCAAGTCACCACCATAACTTAATTTCAGTGGTGGTTGTTCTGGATAACTGCAATGAGAATGATCGTACAAGGTTTTAAAAAAGAACATAAAATAAGTTAAGTTAAATGCTTGCAAGAGAAAAAACAAAAGATTAGTTCTAGAATACAGGAAAAACAAATGAGAAAAATTAAAATATTGTACTTAATGTGTTTGAGTTAGTTTAAACTTTTTTTTAGTAAAGAAATTAACCTGTTATACACAGAAGTTAACAAATATTTAACGGATAATGGCACAAATACCCCATGTACTTTGTCATTTTTGTCAATATGGTGTCTATAGTTTCTAAACGTTTAATGTGCCCCTATACTTTGTTTCCTTCCTCCAAAATGCCCATGAGCCTAACGCCGTTAATTAATGACATGATAAAGACATATGGCACTATCCTACACCGCCACGTTGCACTTTTTCAGGAAAAAATATTTCAAATCAAGGGGTTTTGAAATAATTTCACCTTTTTTTCTTTTAAATGGAAAAGAAATATAGGGACTTGATTATAATTTTTTTCATTCTTTCTGAAAAAATAAATTGTATATTTTCAAGAAAATTATTAAACCACTTTTAAGTGACTAAAAAATTATTTATCAAATATTATGAACCAATTATTTTAAAAATAAATAAAAAACAAAAAATAAATTAAAATAATACTAAGTATTTTCTTTCAGTAAAAATGATTTATTTTTAATATAAAAACAAAAAATAAGGTGACATACATAGGAAAAATAGGACATCTTAACCAAAACTCGTAAATATCATAAAACAACACCAAGAAAGTTACAATGGAAGATATATGACTGTCACTGCCCCAATTATGAGAAGATTCAACAACACAAATCCTCGTACAACATGGAACAGAAACCACTTCCCTTCACGAGCCCCAATAAAATTACGATTGTCTTCTATTCTCTTCTCATCATTCTTAAATGCAGGATTTAATTTGGCTAGACCTGTCATGTTTGTGTCTGGACGTATACCATCCTGCATTGAAATTACGACTGGTTTCTCTTCTCCAATTTTAAGATTCACAATCTTTGCATATTAACAATGTAAGTTAATAAAATATCATAAAAAATCAAACCGGAATAATTTACCACCCAAAATCAACTTTGTAAACACAGGAAAACGAAAAGCACCACCATCGGACAAGCTTAATATTCAAATTTATCAAAACTCCAACAATAAGGAAGCTCCCACAAGACAGACACTACCAAGACTTAAGGAAACAACAGATTCTTAATGCAACTGGAGTGATCACAAGGAAATAATTCTAAACAAGGAGTTTCAATTGGTTGGTAACACCAAAAGATTGGTTCACTCCATAGTTGTTATATTTTGACTCAAATTCTAATTGGTAATTAAGTTGGGTTTTATTTTAATTCTAGTGGTTGAAGATTACTTGGTAATTAGGGTTTACTTTGAGGAATAAATATCTACATTAGGTAAGAGATCTTATTGAATAAGGTTTCTTGGTGACCATGTATTTTTGTCTATAAATATAGACTAGGTTTAACCTTTTGAATTATAAGAGAATGAGAAGGAATTACTCTGGAGAGATGTAACCACTTTTAGGTTCTCTACAACTATTGTGACTACGTTGTAGAGATGGGTATTGTAGGGATGTTGGGAAGAGTGTTTTTGGTTCCACCGGGTTCTGGGATATGTACATCGGGTTTTGGGATACATGGGATATCATGTATTTGTACTATTCGTGTTCTCTACGTTGATTGTGGATTGTTCGTTTCTCTCGTCCGTAGAGGTAGGCTATGCTGAACCATGTTAAATCTTGTCTCCTGTGCTTGTCTTGGTCTATGTTGTTACCGCTTTGGTTATTTTACCGCATACCAAATTCCTAACAAATGGTATCATGAGCTATGGTTATTAGAGACATTCAATGTGACATCCCGATCTCGATTCGGATCCAAAGTACTATATTCGGGTCATCCAAAACTGACCCATTAAATTTCCATTTAAAACCATAAGTTTAGCCTTCTTTTAAAACATCAAATCAACCAGAATGAATTTAATTAAATAAACAATATAAAACTATTTACAAAACAAGAGCTCCGAGTTTAAAATATTGTACATCAAAAATAATATTCCAAACAGAGTTTACAGACTCAACCACTGTAAGGTCCTATGAATACAATAGGCCAAATTAAACATCAAGTACTATACTATGAAGCGATGCGGTGCTGGGAAATCCTTTCTCGATATGCTCCTCGGTCACGATCAACCTACAAATCTGCGAACAGAAATAACGATTCCGAACGCTGAGCTTACAAAGCTCAGTGGTACATTTCTACTCAACCACAATTCGTGATTATCATAAAATAAGCATGCGAGATAAATATAGTCTAGAGAGCATAGATAAGGCTTCACTATCTATGAGTCATCATCTAGCCTGCACAAGCTAGAATTCCTTAGATAACCTATCTCAAGGCATCGTAAAATCTACAAGAAGTCTCACATGTTCTACAGAGCTTTACTATACTCGAGGTCACTCATCAGATCATCAAGGCTAAATCACACAATGTTTAACCACAAACCTAGAGTGAGGCTCGGGGCCACACAACATCAGGAACGTACACTCTAAGCGAGACCCAAGGCCACACAACGTTGAGAATGTACACTCTAAACTCTGCAATATCTGAGTGAGACTCGAGGTCACACAACGTCGAGAATGTACACTCTATACTCAGGATCCCCCTCGAGTATCTTCGAATGAGACCTGGTGCCACACAGCGTCGAGAATGTGCATTAGGCATCTCTGACTATGGTGTTGCAACGCTCTTTCACTAGGTATCAGATCCCATCAATCAAGGTAACTCAACCAATCAAATGCCTACCCGGCATACAAACAACATGATCCCCAAGGATCTCCCTAACATTGCTAAACGTTATCACATCTTTTATTTTATAGTACTGAGTTATTAATTCATTATGGAGTAAATAATTAATTTCATTAATTGTCTCCATTAGTCCACTTTATCTCATTAATCATGATGACTCAGCCCACAAGTGCCCACAAGGCACACACATCAATATAGCATCGGGTGGCCCTGCGGTTGCTAACAAATTATGAGTCACACATTTCAATTACCAGGTTCTTACATAATACACTCGTAAATAATGGTAAATTCTCGGTTTCACAGTTTTACAATTTATTTTACCACATTAGAAGCCCATTGGACCACCGTCCTCGAATAATCAACTCTTCAAACTCAAATTCACATTTTCAAGCAGATTGCCCAATGGGTACCGGTATTGGTCTTCGCGTACCGGTACGATACCCTTGGCTATTGGTACTCACAGCGTACCGATACCAAAATATCTCCTTGGAATTTTAATTAAACAGTTTCTGTCATTTGTGGAGGTAGGCTTTTCTGTATCATGTTAAATCTTGTCTCATGTGCATGTTTTGGTTTATGTTGTTATCGTTTTGGTTATTTTTCTGTATACCAAATTCCTAAACATAGCTCTCTACAATTAGTAAATGTTGAGGATGAGAAGCAATGGTTTGTACTCAAAGAAAGAATGTAACACCCTCAACCTTGATGTCACATTTGGGCCTCAAGCCCAAACCGCAAACATAAAATTTTAACCTAGTTTAGCCTAAATCACATTTCATTGTTCATAAAATCCGTAAATTCAAATATTTTAAACATAGATAAGTATTTAAACGTTACATGGGAGCTCTTTGAAAACACAATCGTAAAAGCATTCGACTCACGACTTAAATAAAAATATGAGTTACAATACAAAACATAGGGTCCTACGAATACATTGCCCAAATAAATCTAAGTATTGTACTCTAAACAAGTCGATGCTGAAATCCTACTCTGATGGTGTTCCACCAACGCAGGTGCCAATCTACTAACATGCGAACGAAAACAACAATTTTGAACGTTGAGCTAACAAAGCTCAGTGGATACATTTAAACTCAACCATGCTTCATGCAAATCGTAAATATGAGCATGTAGCTAAAGATGATATCATGGCAATACAATAAATGTATGGCGATACCTCTAGTCGCCTAAACACATAGCAAGCATCTATAATTGCATTAATCTCATAAAGAACATATGCATCATACCACAGAAACTAGGAGTGAGGCTCGGTGTCACACAGCCTCGGGAACGTACACTTTGAGTGAGGCTCGATGTCATACAGCCTCGAGAATGTACACTCATAATCAAAATCTCTTATCGAGTATCATCGGATAAGACCCGATATCACACGGCCTCGAGAACGTACATCTGGCATCTCATCTCATGGATTTGCAACACGCTCTTTAGGTATCATGATCCCAACAATCAAAGGTGACTCAACCAAATAAGTGCTCTTACTTGCAAACAACATCGCACAATCCGCCAAGGATCCCTATTGATTCTATTACAACTAATCACCCAAAGCTTACCAAGTTATTACACATTATGCTCATACATGAGGGTTAAATCTCGGTTTCAAAGTTTTACAATTCATTTTATCGCATTAGAAACCCATTGGACCACCGTTCTCGAATTATCAACCCCTCTAACTCAAAATGTTATTTTTCGGGCAGATTGCCTAGTGGGTATCGATACCCAACCACGAGTACCGATACGGTACTCTAGGTACCAGTACTTGCCCCAAGCATACCGATACGCGTGCTTCACAGGACAAGGGGTTAACCGATAACCCAATACAGGTACACGGTCCATCCGTACTGATACCCCTTTGGTACCTATACGCCCCAAAGCTTATTGGTATGAAACTTCGCTATTGGAATTTTAACAAAACAATGGGTACCGGCATGACTCGAGCTCGTACCGATACACCATTCAACATTTTCTTGTGTTCATCATTTAGAACACTGGTACCGATACGGGTTCATCCCGTACTGGTACTCGGGCTCAGAATTTAAATTTTGGAGCTCGAAAATCATTCCTACCACTCCAAACCTTTATGGAAAAATCCCAAATTGAACCTACATGTTATAAAAGGTAATTTAAGTGATTTCCTACCATTTTTATGCCATTTAAACACAAATTTCAGATTTAGCCATTTGAGAGGTCCCAAACACTCAAACAACAAAAATATCAAACCAAGCAACAAGGCAATCAGATTCATGATGTTCATGAACACAAAGGATTTACTAGTGTACTAACCTCGATTTCCCAACTAGAAAGAAGCTCCAAGCCAAGCTCCTCAAGCCTTATTCTTTCCAAGCTCTTTAGAAGATTCTCCCACCTCTCTCACTACAACCAAATGTTGTAAAACGAATTACAACATTGCTAGATGAAGCAAGGGTGAAAAAGGAAGAATATAATAGCTAGGAATGGGATTAAATCTCTCATTACCTTTCATTTCCTTAAGCCCCCACTAGAACCCATTTTCCAAAACTCTCCACCATTCTTACAACTTCTTGTAGACCATTGGATGTTGATCAACCTTTTCTCAAGAACAAATTCGAGATTCACACTTAAAAAGATAAAGATTTCACCTTTGCTTGTTTTCTTTGGAAGGAAAAAGATGGGGAAAGAGATGAGAAAGCAAACAATGGAAAAAGATGATGATATCATCCTCCAACTTTCTGTAGAGAAATTAAAGGGACGCTCTTTCGTCTTCCAAAAAATAAGGTAGTTTACCACTTTACCCGCCCATCTCTTTTCCCATGCCACAGGAAAACCCAAGACTCTAGCCCAACATTAAAAAGGTAGCCCACTTAGGCTCCCTTGGGCACCCAAAGGCCTACAACCTCAACCCAAAATGCAAGACCCACGGTTCGGGTTTAGATCAACCCATGGATTCCAAAATTTGGGTAGTTACAGAGAATAGCTTACAACTAAACCCAAACTCAAACAAAGCACCATGAGTCACTAGAAAATTAATCTTCAATGATATACTTACTAAACTAGTTTTCAAACGCCTGAAAAAAAAACCAAATCCATCCAGATAACCACAAGGCAAACTAATTGATAAATGAATTAACAAAAAAAAACTCTCCCAAATTAATGCATTAACAAAATAAAAAAAAAGAAGAAACGAGAATAACTCATTTTGACCCATCTCGGTTCATGAAGTTTAGAGTTGTTCCAGCTCAATCCGAACGGTAAGAAGTGATAAAAGCTCATAGAGAAGAACATAATCCAATAGTGGGTTGATTCAACGACGACGCATAGAGATCTGCCAATTTTTTTCAAATTTTTAGATTTGATTTCATGAGATTTGGAGACTTTTAGAAAAATTTAAACAGATAGAAGAAAAGAAGATAAAAAATGCTTCAGCTTGATGGTGATTAGTGGTCGAATGGTGAATTGAATCTATGGAGGCGATGGTGAAACCGGTGGAAAAGAAATACTTTAGGTTTTCTAATAAAAGAAACATAAAAGACGAAGCAATGTAACTTAATTCAAAAAGAAAAGGGTAAACTACCAAAGAAACAAAAAAATTCTTCTTAATCTTAGCTATGAAAACTTCAAGATGAATCTAGGTGAAGGTATTAAGATGATGGTCACTTACGTTTAGTCAGTATTTACTTTTACACACCAATTTCAAAAAATTGACATTTTGTCACTTACGTTCTCTTTTTATAAACTTTTGGTCACTGGAACTTTTTTTGTTGTTAATTTTTAACGGGAAGCTGACTTGGCAAACATAAAAATGAAAAAATATCAGTAAATTCCATGTGTAATACACATGTATTACCATTTTCAAGCTTATCCTCAAGCTCCTAGCACATCTACAATAGTGAAGATGCTTAGGTGCTACCATTTTTCTTCTTTCTTGATGCCTGAGACTAAGTGTAATACCCTAAACCGGGCCTAGGAAAGTTACCACTATTTTAAGTCATTAACTAATTGAATTAGGCGTTAGTCAAATTGAAAGAATTGGAAATTAATTGAGAAAGAACATTAGCTAACATAATTAAAGGATTAAAATGTTATAGCCAACAAGTTAGAGAACCAAATTAAGATGACCAAATTGAAACAAGAATAAACCACAAACTTGCATGTGTAATTAGACCATTTAGAGGTAGTGGAATACATGTGGCAAGGTTATTATACATGTGGCAAAGGAGATACCATTTTCTTCCTTGTTGGTGGCTATTGTGAAGAATACATTGTGAAGAAAAGAAAAGAAAAGAAAAGAAGATAAAGAATCACCGGTTATTATAGCAGGTACCGTTGAATTAAATTCGACTCCTGTTTATGCTTTAATAGACTCGGGATCCACTCATTCTTTTGTATGCTCAACCTTGATTGAAAAATTAAACTTAAAGCCTGAAATTGTAAAACAAAGCCTTATAGTTTTGAACCCTATAAGGGGAATTACAAATATAAGCCTTATCTGTAGAAATTGTCCCCTATTCATTCGAAATGTACCCTTTTCTTGTTGATTTATATGTACTACCAACTTGTGAATTTGATCTAGTACTGGGACTAGATTGGTTAAGTAAGCATGAAGCCTGGGTAGATTGCCTAAATAGGAGACTTTACCTTTGGGGTTTAGGAAAGGAATCAATCCTTCTAATTGACAAGAAACCGACCTCAGTCTTTGCTAATATGGTCTTACAAGATAAACTTGAATTCGGTTTGCCTAGTGTGCCTATTGTATCTGAATATCTCGATGTTTTTCCCGAGGAACTCCCTGGTCTCCCTCCAACCAGAGAAGTAGAGTTCGAGATCGATGTCCAACCTGGAACAACTCCAATGTCCATCACACCTTATTGAATGGCACCTGTTGAGTTGAAAGAACTCAAGAAGCAACTCCAAGAGCTACAAGACAAGGGTTTCATTAGACCTAGCTCGTCTCCCTGGGGTGCTCCAGTCTTGTTTGTGAAGAAGAAATACGGGACTATGAGACTCTGTATTGACTACAGACAATTGAACAAGCTTACTATCAAGAATCGATATCCTCTCCCAAGGATTGAAGATCTTTTCGATCAACTCAAAGATGCTGCAGTATTCTCAAAGATCGATCTACAATCGGGATACTACCAAATGTGGGTAAAAGAAGAAGATATACCCAAGGCAGCCTTTCGTACTCGATATGGCCATTTTGAATTCCTTGTAATGCCATTCGGATTAACGAATGCTCCCGCTGCTTTCATGGATCTCATGGACCGTGTATTCAAGCCCTTTCTTGATAAGTTCGTAATAGTCTTCATTGATGACATTCTATTATTTTCTCAGAATAAGGAAGAACATTATGAACACCTTCGAATCGTATTACAAATTCTCCGAGAACGTCAATTGTTTGCAAAGTTCTCTAAATGCGAATTTTGGCTATCAGAAGTGTCGTTTCTTGGGCATGTTATCTCGGTAGAAGGGATCAAAGTAGATCCAAGGAAAATTTAATCCATCCTAGATTGGAGACCTCCGAGGAATGTTGGTGAGGTCAAAAGCTTTCTCGATTTAGCTGGGCGTTATCAACGTTTTGTCAAGGGATTCTCGTCCATTGTCGCAAGTTTAACTAAGCTAACTCGTAAAGTTACACCCTTTGTTTGGTCGAAGAACCAACAACGAAGCTTCGATCAGCTTAAACAAGCCCTGACTCATGCTCTGGTTCTCATCCAACCAGTATCAGGCAAGGAGTACACTATTTATAGTGATGCATCTCATTTGGGACTAGGATGTATCCTAATGCAATATGGAAAAGTGGTAGCTTACGCTTCAAGGCAACTAAAACCACACGAGTCAAACTACCCTACTCACGATCTAGAATTGGTAGCTATCGTGTTTGCACTCAAAGTCTGGAGACATTACTTGTACGGGGAGAAATGCAACTTGTTCACAGACCACAAGAGCCTCAAATACCTCCTAACTCAGAAAGACTTGAACTTGAGGCAAAGGAGATGGCTAGAGTTACTTAAAGATTATGATTTGGTTATCGACTACCATCCGGGGAAAGCAAACGTGGTTGTTGATGCCCTTAGTCGCAGACCATACTCGGGTAAACCCTTAAATCTAAATCCTAGAATAATCTATTCGAATTAGACCTTTCTTGACTTACAAGTAACTATTCGAAAATCTCCCGTAATGATCTTTTCCATTCGTTTATAGCTTCCTTGGCTATCAATGCTCATTTCCGTTTATCCAAAGGACAAAAATTCTTGTATGAACTTCAAGTTCAATCTAGTCTAATCTCGAGAATCAAAGAACTCCAACATACTTATCCAGATCTTTAGAACATCATGTCTAAGCTAGACTCTGAGTCTAATTCTAATTTCTCCCTCAAGTCGAATGAACTCTTTTATTTCAAGGATAGAGTATGTGTTCCTAACAAAGAAGAACTAAGATACGAGATGTTACAAGAAGCTCACCAAAGCTCTTTTTCAATTCATCTTGGATCGGTTAAGATGTACAAGGACCTAAAGCCACTATACTGGTGTCCAGGCATGAAATATGCTATCACAGACTTTGTTTCAAAGTGCTTAACTTGTCAGAGGGTCAAAGCCGAGCATCAAGTCCCCACTGGATTGCTCCAACCAATCGAATTCCCTAAGTGGAAATGGGATCAGATTACAATGGACTTCGTTACTGGTCTTCCTTCCACTCTAAGAAAGAATGATGTTGTATGGGTAATTGTTGATAGATTCACAAAGTCTACTCATTTCATCCATGTTCGAATGAACATGAGCTTGGAAACCTTAGCCAAGCTATACATCCATAAAGTGATTCGATTACATGGTGTACCTACAGCTATAATCTCCGACCGAGACCCTAGATTTGCTTCTCGATTCTGGAATTCTTTGCAAAAAGCCCTTGGAACTAAAGTGCACCTTAGTACAGCCTTTCATCCTCAATCAGATGGAGAATCTGAAAGAATCATTGAAGTACTTGAAGACATGCTACGTGCTTGTGTTATAGACTTCAGAAAGAACTAGGAGAAATCTTTACCCCTAGTAGAGTTTGCTTACAACAATAGCTACCAGACATCTGTCCAGATGGCTCCCTTCAAAGCTCTATATGGAAGGAAATGTAGAACTTCCTTGTGCTGGTCTGAACTGGGAGAAAACAAAGTATTGGGACCTCAATTGCTTAGAGAAGCTGAGGAACAAGTTCAAATCATACATGATCGATTGAAGCAAGCTTTTGATAGACAAAAAGCCTATACAGACTTGAAGAAGAGAGACATCCAATACAATGTTGGAGACAAGGTCTTCCTGGAAGTGTCCCCTTGGAAGAAAATCTTTCGGTTTGGAAGAAAAGGGAAACTCAGTCCCCGATTCATTGGTCCGTTTGAAATCATTGAAAGGATAGGACCAGTGGCCTATCGATTAGCTCTTCCCAGTGAATTTGACAAGATTCACAATGTCTTTCACGTATCTATGCTCCAAAAATATCAATCTGATCCATCCCATGTTCTTGAACCTAAAGAAGTCGAATTAAATCCCGGCCTATCGTATGAAAAAGAGACAATACGTATACTTGACAAAGAAGTTAGAAGACTCCGAAACAAGAATGTGCCATTGGTGAAAGTATTATGGAGGAATCATAAAATGGAAGAGGCAACTTGGGAACCTGAGGCTACGATAAGAGATCGATATCCTCACTTGTTCAACTCAGGTAAATTCAAGGGCGAAATTATTTTAAGGAGGGGAGAATTGTAATACCCTAAACCAGGCCTAGGAAAGTTACTACTATTTTAAGTCATTAACTAATTGAATTAGATGTTAGTCAAATTGAAAGAATTGGAAATTAATTGAGAAAGAACATTAGCTAACATAATTAAAGGATTAAAATGTTATAGCCAACAAGTTAGAGAACCAAATTAAGATGACCAAATTGAAACAAGAATAAACAACAAACTTGCATTTATAATTAGACCATTTAGAGGTAGTGGAATACATGTGACAAGGTTATTATATATGTGGCAAATGAGATACCATTTTCTTCCTTGTTGGCCGGCTATTATGAAGAAAAGAAAGAGAAAAATCAAAATTGAATCATCTTCTTCATCCTTCAACCTTCCTAGCCGATTCTTGAGAGAGATTAGTGAGAGAGAGTTGTTTGTTGATCAAATTATCTTGATAGGAAGGTATAATACTTGATTTTTCATTTGAATTTCATGTTTAAATATTAAATTTAAATTTTGATGTTGTTGCTGCCTAATTTGATTAGGATGGAAGATATGTATGTTATTGTGATGATAGTTCTAAGATTCTTTGAAATTTTGAATGTTGTGATCAAATTGCTAAGAAAGAAATATATATGTTGCTGGAAACTTGATTGTACATGATGGAAATTTACTTTGAATTTGCTGGAAATTTAGGTAATTAATTGGTATGATTCGAATGTAACATGGAAGGAAAATGTTCGATCACATTGCTAGTTGAAAATGTGTAAACTTGCTTGATTATATAAAATGCCCTTTTTTGATCACGTTGCTAGGTGAATTGGACTGATCTAAGCTTGTAGAAATAAGTATATAAGTTGAATTATAGTGTTAGAATCTTAGCTTGAATGAATATGACGCTAAAACTTAACCTAGAGTAATCTGCCCAGAATACTCTGTTCTAGGCAGTAACTTTGAAAAATCACTATAAATTTTACAAAGAGAATTTAAGGCTGGAAATTTTATGGATAGTTCCTTAATATGTGTAAATTCATTATGAGAAAACGGAACTGAATTTCGGATTGTAGAATGAATTGTAGAAATGAAACACTAAGGACAGTGCAAGCTGTCCAGTGTTGTAAATTGCCCTGTCTTTAAACTAAAAACTGTATTAATTGGCAAAGAATTAAAATGTAAGGATTATATGTTTAGAAAAAAAATTAAGTTAGCTTTCCAACGGTGTAAACCAATTGAAATTCTGACGTACGGAATGAAAGTTATACATGTTTTAGTAAACAATGCACAAGCTGCCAGGCAGTAGCAGCAACACCCTTGATGTTTTTAAATGAATGAATTATGTATTGTTGCCTTGTTTTGAATAAATGAATGAACTTTGTATTGATCTTGATTTAATTGTATGAATTGATAGATAAAGGAGTAAAACTTGTGGAAGAAGAAAGGAATGGCCAAGCTAGTGGCAAACACAAAGGAATTTGGGTCCAAGACTAGCTAAGCTTGGAGTATTGTGAGTGTAGTTTAATATAGGGTTGGGACTTAGGTCCTAACCAAATATGCTTGACTACTTTCTTTCTATGAATATGCCATGATAATGAACCTAATTTAACTTGAATATAAGTATTAAGGGAAGTATGAAATAAGATAATATATGAAACTTGTTTACATCCTTGAAGTGTTGTACAATTAGAATTGCTTGATTCTTGATGCCTTGACTGTGATTAATTCGAATGAATGCTTGGATGTACCACTATGATTTAAATTCTTGTTAACATGATATAAATCTTTAATTAAAGATTTTGCTTGATGCCTAAGAAATGGCATATGTTAATTGCTTGCTTGAATGACAAGATTAAATTGCAAAGTGTAGAGCTAAGGCTCTATTGGCCTAAGGGCTGTGTATATGAACATGATCTTGTAATGTATCACTTGAATTGATCCTTGAATAAGCTATTGCTTGACATAAACATGTAATACTTGAATAAGTGATTCATAATTGAACAAAGCCTTGGTTGTTAGTGGTCATAGGTAGAAGGGCATGCCTTAGAGTCTAGAGCTCATTATGTCAGGGTGGACTACAGTCCAGGGCTAAAGCCCTTAATTGGCGACAGATGGAGGGTACGTATGTGTGGTCTTTGGCGATAGTAGGAGGGTTGACTAGTGCTACGGCACATCTTGTGGCGACAGTTGGTTGGAGACTAGATTACCTGGACAACTAAATACCAAGGGCATAAACTAAAGAAAGCATATGAGAAATAATTAAAGAATAAAGATTAGATGATACTTGAATTACATGATACTCGAATTACATGATACTTGAGATTACTTGATTCTTGAATTACTTGATACATGAATTACTTGATTTCTTGAACTACTTGATACTTGAATTACTTGATATGCAAGCTTGGATTACTCGAATTTCTTGACATGTAATGCTTGATTCTTGAAATGGAACTCTTGAAATGATAATTGCTTATGCTTGAACCTTGTATTGAATAATTTGCTACTTGGATTACTTGATATGTATTCTTGAAAAGACAAACATGTAAACTTGAACTAATATGTACTTGACTTGAATGGAAATGTGTATATTGCTTGACTATGCTATTTGGCTTGAAATAAAGATTGAGCAAAGCTTGAATTGAATTGCTTCCAACTTGGACTAAGCAACTTAGTTAAGTGATATATGTCTTATGAATTGGTTAGAACTAGTTGCTACCTCACTAAGTACATATCTTGTACTTATCACTCTTGTTTTCATTCTTCCCAACCACAGATTAAGGATTCGATCGTTGCTTGATCCTGAAGTCTGACTTCCTTGAGCTTGAAGCAAGACACAAGCATAGCTAAAGTATGGTTCATACTTGTTTTGTACTCCCCTAGTTGGTGGCACTTAGTTGTATATAATGTCTAGTGCATGCATTTTGAACACTTGAAACTTGTATATGTATATATGTCTTGAATGGACCTATCATGTTATAAACTTGGTGGTTAATGTAAATTAAGTAATGAACTCTAATTCTATGTAATGGTAATGTATCTTGCTGCGCATATAAGTATTGATATGTATCTAATGAATGTTCAAAGTAATTGACCTAGACTATTATGTCTATTCGAATGACTTATATAATGTGATAATTACTTGTGTGATCATACCTTGTTATAGTATTTTTATAAGATTGAGTGGTAAATGCCGAGTGGTAAGGATGGCATATGCTTGCATGGAATCAAGGTATGTACTTTTGATCAAGTTTAATAAGTTAAGTATGTAATGCCACATGTATCAAGCTAAAGAGAAAAGAATGAAATGAAGCATGTTTGCTTATTTAGGTTTCGAATGACGATGATTGTATGATAATGTTAATTGAAAAATTTTTGGTAACCTATAATGTATGTAATTAAGATTGCTTACATGTTAAGTAATGTATGTTTGGTTACTTGTTAGTTAAGTAACTCATCTAATAGGGATGAGTTAACCTATTCTTGCTTGTTCATGCTTGTATTGTTCATTGGTAACGCTCCCGAACCGGTTTCCTGCCAACCCGGGTAGGGGATGTTACACTAAGACTCCCTTAGGAAAGAAATTTTAAGCAAAAAAATATTATGTAGTCTAGCAATAGCCATATTACTCCAAAATCTAAACTATCAAACCCTTTCACCCCATCTGCTTCAAATGCATACAAAACTGCATTTATTTAAAAAAACACCATAAAGCAGACAATCCCCTTTCGAAAAAAAAATGATAAACACCTAAAATTAATAAATATCTTCATCGTCCCCATTTATCAGCATCAAAAGAGCCAAGAATTTCACCATCATCATATTCAACACTACTAAAATAGAGGAATTGTGAAAAGAAAGAACTCGATAAAGAAATAGAGGAGAAGAGTAGAAAGAAGAGATTTTATGAATAATAAATAAATACGACAATAAGAGACACGTCAGCTTCCCGTTAAAGGTTAACGACAATAAATGTTCCAGTGACCAAAAGTTAAAAAATGAAAACCTAAGTTACCAAGACGTTAGTTTTTTTTGAAATTGGTGAGTAGAAGTGAACGCTTACTAAATGTAAGCGACCTTTACAGTAGTTTACCTAAAAAAGGAAAAATGATTCTAATGCCCTCTATTTTGTGTCTTATGTTTTTGTTATTGAAATAAAAAAGGTTAAATTGTTTCAAAGCCCTTTGAGTTTGTTTTTTTTGGAAAAAAATGCCACGTAATGGTATAGGAGAGTGTCACGTGTCTCTGTCATGTCATCAATTAACGATGTTAGACTTGGGGGTATTTTCAGAAGAAGGAAGCAAAATATAAGGGACATATTGAACATTTAGAAACTACAGACACCATATTAACAAAAATGACAAAATACATAGATATTTTGTGTCATCATCTCAATGGTCTCCTTGCCCATATATTGTACTGGGAATAATTATTTTTTAGGTATTGTACCCATGTTTTTATTTTCCAATCTATTGTACTTTGAACAGTAAAAGTAAAGTCGGTGTGCACTCAATCCGACTTCACTGTGCATTTCAATATTTTTATTAAAAAATGATGAAGATAGGTGGTGAGAGTGCACTTTACACAGGGAAAACACTATTTAAAGTGGGTTGTAAGTGATCCAACTTCATTTTTTTAATGAAAAAAAGAAAACAACGTGTAAAGTTAGAATGTAAGAAATTTGAGTTTAATTGTAACACTCTGATCCCGTCGGATCCGAGACGCTACATTTGCTTTACCTCTAACCCAGCTCGTAAAATTTCATTTGATTTAAAACCCATGTTTAGTCACAATCATAATTTAAAACAAGTCGTTTAATAGAAAGTATCAAAATAGTTTCAAATCCAAAAATATAAATGGAGCTCCTTACAAGTTAAACACCGTATATCAAAATATAAACCAATAATAGTAAGGTCCTATGGATACATAGCCTTACAACTAAAATCAAGGTATTGTACGCAGTGTTGATTCATTTCTAAAAAATCCTAGTTGATGTGCTTCTTCAAAGAGAGAGACATGTCAACCTACGCACGGAAAAACAATACATCTGTACGCTGAGCTAACAAAGCTTAGTGGTACATGTTTACTCTACAATAATTCATGATGTTCATAAAAGTAATCATGCAATGATAAGCATAGTGCATAAGGCATAAAAGCGAAGAAATTAACAAGTGTCGTCATAGTGGTAGTCGAACCTGGGACCACCTTAACCTCGGGTTCTTTTAATAGCTACATACCCGAAAACACATAACCATCAATAACGGGGTGATCTAATCGGAAACACATAGCCATCGAGTAGAGGACAACACATACTCGAAAACACACAGGCATCGAGTAAGGTTCATCGCATATTGGAAACACATAGCCATCAAATAACGACTATCTAGCACTCGAAAACACATAGCCATCGAGTGTTACTTTTGGGTATCCGGATCCCATTAACCAAGTTCCCACATGGCACATACACATCATCACATAACCATACCATCCTATGGTTGCTATCATCATACAAGTCATACAAGACTTTTACAAAGTTCTTAAGTTTTATGCTCGATTATGAGGAGATTTCTCAGTTCCTCAGTTTTACAACTTATTTTAGTCCATTAGGGGTCTATTGGATTGAATGGTATAATTTTTTAGCCATCCAGATGAAAGTTGACATTTTTGGACAGATTGCCTAGTGGGTATCAATACCTAACCTATGCGTACCGATACTCAGCTTTAAGGAGAGGGGATTTACCGTTGACCCTGTACCGGTACACGAGAACTATGTACCGCTACTCCCTCGATATTGATACGCCTTTAAGCACACCAATACGATTTTTAGCTAATGGTATTACAATCGAATAGGGGTACCGATACGGCTCTAGCCTATACCAATACTCCCTTTAGTTTTTCCATGTGTACATCCCTCAGAACACCGGGTATCGGTATGGCTCCCTCGCATACCGATACCAAAGCCTAGAAATGGCTTCCAAGGTTCGAGAAATCACTTCCCAAGCCCCCAAAACAAAACCTTAACCCCTCAATTCGATCCTACATCTTATGGAATATTATTAGAACGGTTTACTACTCTTTTTGCAGGTTTTTAGCACAAAATTTGAGTTTCACCATGAACATCCATATCCAAGCTTTTAACACCCAAAAGCTTAAACAATGCAAAGCAATCACATTTATGAAAAATATGAAGCATATTGGAATTAGAGATGTATGGACCTTAAGCATGGACTCCAAGAGCAACTATTGACCAATTCTCTATAAATTTTTCTCTTTTCCTTGGTGATAAAAGTTTCTCTAATACTTCACTAAGCCAACAAGTGTAAGAACGAATTATTATCTTTACCAAAGATTAATAAAAATCACTAATTAGTTTAATTAACAAACTAAACTTGAATCATTCTTAAAATCAATCCTTTAAAAATCCACAATAAGATCTCCAAAAAATATTTATGAAATACTTTAGGGTTTATACAAAACCCAACTCAATTACTCATCTTCTTTAACAATTCACCCTCACTTTATATTTTCTTTATCAAGTCGCATACTTTCTCACTCTAGGTTTTTCCATGAAATTTAGGGTTTACTTAAACCCAGCCAATAGCCTTAAAAAAATATGCCCATTTGGTAGAGAATGATGAGATAAACAATTTCTCATCTCACAAACTTACCCAAAATCCAACTAAATAATAAGAAATTTGAAGAACAAAGTTTGAATCTTTTCCCCCATTTTCCTCTAACTTGCCATCAACCTTTATGAAAGAAAATGAAGACTTGACTCATCAATATTATGCTCAAAAGAAAGAAAATAAGATGAAGATATATTTCACAAACCAAGCCAAATTTCAATTGAATTTGAAGAAAACAAAGCAAGGGAAGAAACATACGCATTTTCCCCCTTTCTCACGTTAGAAACCATGGAGAAAAAGATGAACTTTTACTTCATCTTCTCTCTCTCCCAATCACATATTATAAATTCTTTTTTTATTTAAAATAAATCTCATAAGTCCAGTATATCTAAGGGTCCATATTAAAGATGGAAAACCCATCCAAATCTAATGGTCCAAAACACTTGCTTCTAAAAGCTTCCATAATCACCTTTGGAAAAAATCTATTATAAAGATTTTACGTCTTTCCTTGTTTTTCACTTAGACACAAAAATTTATTCTTTATTCACTTCAGTCGTCATTTCGATTTAGTTTAGCTTCCAAAGTTCAAAATCTTCAAATAATCCTTAACATCAAAGACACTCATACCTGGATCCAAGATCCGAATTATAAACCTAAAATTCGGGTCGTTACATTAATATTACTATAACAAATGTCATAGATCTAAAAATAAATTGAGAGGTACAACACTTAGGGAATTCTTTTTTCCAGCTGCAATTTTGCAGTAATTTCACCCTTAATATTTAATATTTTAAAATTAAAAAAATTAACAGAGTGCACAAAATAACTTAAATGATTAAGGCTTTGTTTTTTGTTGCTATGGGCAAACCAAGGTTTGCAAAAGCTGAAAAATCCAGCTGTGGGCAAACAAAGGTTTGGAGACCAAAAGTGTTTTCCATTACTTTTGGTAGGCCTGTAAATGAACCAAACGAACCAGAACGAGAGTGTGTTCATGTTCGTTCGTTTAACTTTAACCAAACAATTGAATGAACACGAACATAAACGAACACAAAATTTATTGTTCATGTTTGTTCAATAAGGAATGTAGCTTGTTCGTGTTCGTTCATGTTCGTTCGTTAAAATGATAAACGAACACAAATGAACATAAACGAATACAAACAAACATAAACGAACACATATAATTTGTTAAATATTTATATTTTAGATTAGTTCGATTAATTCAGTTAATGAACCAATTTTAAACTGAATTAATCGATAATTGAAATTTGAAAAACTCTTAATCATTAGCCGAAACCTAAAATTATCTAATAGATTAACCAATTTTGTTTTGGTCCGTTCGGTTAGTTCGGTTTAACCGAACAATGAACACCCCTAGACATATGTGAATAAATTTAAATAACATAAACGAACGAACATAAACGAACATAAACGAACGAACATAAATGAATATAAATGAACAAACATAAACGAACGAATTACTGAACGTTCACGAACATAAATGAACGAACAAGCCTTTTGTTCGCGTTCGTTCATTTAATTAAACGAACAAAAAATCTTGTTCATGTTCGTTCGTTTAATAAATAAACGAACATAAACGAACTTCTCGCCGAACTGTTCACGAATGATTCACTGAACGTTCGGTTTGTTTACAACCCTAACTTTTAAAATTTTTGGTGGAAAACTGATTTGACCCTCGAAACACAACAAAAGAACAAGCCGTAAATCACTATGTCTGATATTCATACATTACGGTCAAAAGCCGCCTCATGGTGCATGCATGGCTACCGACATTGCCAAAATCTCCTTCAGGACTCAACTTCGTTGGTGCGTGGGGAATACGCGCCATAGCTAACACAACTTTGTTTTAAGTTTTAAGACTTATATTATAAATAAGTATCTAAAGTATATTAACCTTTTCATTTATAAGTATTTTTCGGTTAAAATAAGTATCTAAAGTATATTTTTTGGTCAAATTAAGTACCTAAACTATATTTTTTGGTCAAAATATGTACCTAAAGTATTTTTCATCAAAGTCTACTTAAAGTATATTTTTTGTCAAAATAAGTACCAAATGTATTTTTTAATCAATGTCACATGATAACTTTTAGGAACATAGATGAAAAATATATATACACTTTAGGTACTTATTTTCACCAAAAAAAAAAATACTTTAGGTACATGTTTTAACTAAAAGGTATATTTTAAATACTTATTTTGACCAAAAAATACTTTAGGTACCTAAATAAAAAAGTAGAGGATTAAGTATTAGTTCAGATCAAATGAACTTTTTAATATCTTTAGAAAAAAATTATTACATATAATACTGAATTGAAATATAATTTAGCTGATAATGATTCGTTCAATTATTTAAAATAAAAAGATAATCAACTTTAAAGTTTCAATCTTAATCTATACATATGATTTTTTTCTCTAAACTTATTTTGTAAAATATAATACATCTTGCCTTGGGAAATATAATTAAAGATACCTTAATTTTGATTATATACATACACAAACACTTGATTTTTTCACTCATCTATGATG
Source organism: Hibiscus mutabilis (assembly GCA_019671005.1). Classification (NCBI taxonomy): domain Eukaryota; kingdom Viridiplantae; phylum Streptophyta; class Magnoliopsida; order Malvales; family Malvaceae; genus Hibiscus; species Hibiscus mutabilis. The sequence continues at coordinate 30,814,404 of CM033751.1, read as the reverse complement.
TGATAAGAAAATTTTAAATAAATCCATCGTTCATGTTTATGGGTTCAATTCTCAAATATTATTTTATAATTTGTTTTTATCTACATATTTTATGAAAGTATAAAAGATCAAAACATCCATATAATCCATATAATACTTATAAAAAAAAAAACTTATCTTCCCCTGTGCATGATGGTTGAGTTTATTGGGTTACTATGCTAGAGTCAGTTTGGTTTTTTTTTTTTGTTATTTGCTTTGATTACTTTAAGTCGATTTTATGTTTTAGTGCTGATGTAAACTTGGTTGGTACAATTTAGTGTACTTTTTTCCTTCATTTAAGGTTAGAAGAGTTTTTAACTAGACACGAATAGCGGGTCATCTTTTTACCTTTTATCAATAAAAAACTTATCAAAAATATAATTAATAAAATAATATTAAATGCTCTTTAAACTAAAGGCATTTTAGTAATTTTCTTATTAAGTAGGTGCTGAATTGATTCGGTATACCACATCAGTCACTTATTTTATATTTAATATCATTAATATAGAATTTCGGATCCATTTACATAATATAAAATTATTTAATTTTATATTGTTTTAGGGTTATTAGATTAACTGAATTTAATGGTCCAAATTAGAACTTTTTAAATTGAGAATAATTCACTTTATTATTTTTATAAAAATCTCATTATTTCTTATCATTCACTCATTCAACAGTTTTAAAATTATATAAAATTATATAATTTTTAAATTTTCGCTCAAAGACCGAAAAAATCAAAAACGAATATGATAAACATTTGTAACGACTTTGAAAAGTATGCAAAACCCTTAAATAATGACAATGACTTTGTTGGCAGCTTGTAAAAGCCCGGGACGTGGGGAGAGGGGCAAGTAGCTCGGGTAGCGACCTCATCGTATTTTTTTTAAAAAAATTAAATGTTTTACATTTAACGTTAAAAAAACTATTTATCCCAAGTTCTCTCTATTTATCTCATTAAGTGATTCAACGATAAAAATAAATTGTATTTTGTGATTTATATTCGAACAACATAATTATGAATATACATAAATTTATTTAAATATAAAATTAGATTAAAATATTAATTTGTAATCGGATAAAATAAAATAAAAAACAATAGGTATTGATTTGTCACGCACAGACAGAATCGAGTCCGGAGCTAGGGTATTTATTATTGATGTCCCCATGTAAGAATTCATGTGCAATAATTTAAGATGGTCTAATAGCCGCCCTCATGACAATCCTTAATTTCCAACTTTTAGTTGCTAAGGATAAGATGAGAAACTAAATCTGACCCCGCAGGTTAAAAAGTCAAGCACATAATCAAAATGAATTTTAATCCTATTCTTTCCATCACTCCCACTATATATGTACATGCTTCCAATCGTGCTCAATCCCACATCGACAAAAAATCAAATTTAAAGGAAAATGAGCTTTCTTCATGCCTTGTCAGTTTTGCTTCTGTTCTTGTCCTGTGTAGTCATAGGATCAGCCGAGCAGTGTGGGAGGCAAGCAGGTGGTGCTCTTTGCCCCGGCGGCCAATGTTGTAGCCAATTCTGTTGGTGTGGCAACACCGATCCCTACTGCAAAGATGGTTGCCAAAGTCAGTGCACCCCAACCACTGGTGGACTAACCAGTCTTATACCAAGAGATTTGTTTGAACGGATGCTTTTGCATAGGAACGATGGGAGCTGCATTCTTGGCCCAAACTTCTCATGAAACTACTGGTTAGACTTATTCCATCTTGAATGGTGAATTGGTGATTACTCGATGTTCGTCGTCATCCTATTTACGACTAGTTTTAATTTGATGATGGATGTTGTAGGTGGATGGCCGACTGCACCGGATGGTCCCCATTCATGGGGATACTGCTACAATAGGGAACAGAACCCCCCTTCAAGTTACTGTCAACCGGACTCAACCTACCCTTGTGCCTCTGGCAGACAATACTTTGGCCGGGGTCCCATGCAACTTTCTTGGTTCATTTCTTCTCTTCGAATGATATATTTATGGTTGACAATGTAACTGCTAATCAACTTTGGTGTTTTAGGAACTACAACTATGGGCAGTGTGGAAGAGCCATAAACGTGGACTTGTTAAACAACCTGGACCTGCTAGCAACTGATGCTACAATTTCCTTTAGGTCAGCGTTTTGGTTTTGGATGACTGCACAACCGCCAAAGCCTTCTTGCCACAATGTGATCGTCGGAGCGTGGACACCCTCTGGAAGCGATCAAGCAGCAGGTCGGGTTTCGGGGTACGGTGTAATCACGAATATTATCAACGGAGGGCTTGAATGTGGCAGGGGCTGGAATGCACAGGTAGAGGATCTTATTGGGTTTTATAAGAGGTACTGCGACATATTTGGAGTTGGCTATGGTAACAATCTTGACTGCTATAACCAAAGGCCTTTTGGGAACGGTGTCGCGATGGAATCGATGTAGCTCCGGTCTCAAATGAATCAGTAAATGTACAAATCATGGTGTTTGTGCTTCGTCTGTGTTTAAAAATGTATAAGAACAGTGAACTGATTCAACTCTATTGGATTTGCTACGACACTGTTCCTTTATTTAGTCCTTGAAAGAATAATAAAATGGGCAGTTTCTTATGTACTCAGCCATGTCTAAATTTCCTGAGAGAACATTCTATAAGCTCAAAAGATGTTGAAACCAATGTCCTATTTAGGGAGTGTTTGTTTTGCGGTGATAGAATTGATTTTGAATCATCACAATTTTATAAAATTAATTTTGTGTAAAATTGATTTTAAAGTAACGTGATTTATGTTTAGCAGTTTTTTTTTAAATTATGATTGTGTAAAAACACAGTGTAAAAATCACGACCAATCACAAAAGCAACTCTCCCCTAGCTTTTTCTAAAATTACGATTGGTGTCCAAAATTGATTTTATTTTTTTACTTCCAAACATATTGGCACGAGAATCAAAATATATTTTCTCATCCAATCGTGATTTTTACTTGACTTATAGATAATTTCAATAATTATAGATAATTAAATGCATTGATTTTCCAATGTAACTGCTGACCAGACCCAGCATTGATTTTCCAATCGAGTCCACATAATTAATGCTGGGTCTGGTCAGCATCTATTTATTTTACTTGACTTATAGATAATTTCAATAATTAATACATACATTTATCACGATACATTTTAATATATTTAATTAATATTTAAAGTAATAATATTGTATTTTTTACACAAACATATTTATCTAAATTTCACAATGTAAAATCTAAATCTCTAGAACCTTAAAATCGTAACTCCAACTCTTAAATTCAAAACCCTAAATCCTAAACTAAATCTCTAAACTTTAAATTACACCCATTTTCAAAATCTAAATCCTACACTAAACATTTAAACTACATCGGTTTGTGGAGACAAATTTCCACTGCAGTGTGTAGAATATTTTTTTCTAAAATAAATAGATATAAACCTTAAACACAAAAAAAATGTCAAGAAGCTAACATATAACTATTAATTTACACATAAATAAAAAGTCATTTAAGTATTTTTGTTGCTATGGAAAATATGTCAAATGCTAAATTCTTAATCAATATTACAGAAATTCAAGATTATAAAGCCAATCAATCATAATTTTTCAAATATTTTGTATCAATACTCTAAAAATCATTACTTATTCAAGATTTAGCACAAAAGTAATAAAGTTAAAAGAAAATAAAAGGTCCTTGAGATATGAGAAAATATTTGATGAACTAGCGGGGTAAAACTTTTTTCTACAAACATTTATATTTAAACTTTAAAACTTAAAATTTAAAGTTCTAACCCCTAAATTTTAATCTTAAACCCTAAATTTTAAATTCTAAAACTTAAACTTCTAACCCTAAAATAAATATACTTGTTTAGAATAAAGTTCACACTGCCAATAGTTTTTTGAAATATTTGATATGTTTAGTGGGTAAGGAGAGATTAATTGATTTTTATACAAGTAAACTCCTGTGATTTTTTAAAAATTTTGTAGAAACAAAATTAAACACTTATATAAATTAATTATATATATATATATATATATAAATATAAATAAATTTTCAATTTTACGTGGCCATTTCATCCATACAATAATTCATATGCAAGAGGTTAAAATGATTCAATAGCCCCCCCCCCCCATGCCAACCCTTTCAATTTCCAACTTTTAGCTGCTATGAGAAACTAAAATCTGACACCACAAATTGAAAATGAAAACATACTTGAAAATTTGGAGAAAGTGAGTTTGATTTGTGCACATATTACTCGTTGTAAAGTGTGGAATGGATTTTGGATGATTTGGTTCGAATTCACCTAAACATATATAATTAACAAACATACATCCTATATTGTTGACCAATTGGTTGGTGTCGGAGTTGGGACATCAAGTGGAGAGCTTGAATTGAACCAAACTTATTAGTTTTTCTACAAGGTCGTTTCATTTTAGTTCGGTTTATGAACAGTCTTCTACAGTAAGTTTATTCAAATAGGTGTATATAGAAAGAATTATTATTTTATTTTATATGCATACCTATTTGTTTTGAGCAATAACAACTGGATTTTATTAAAAAAGATAAAATATATCATAAATACAACGCACCTAAAAAGCGAAAAATAGAAACTATGTCCACAAAAAATTCATATAAAAATAAAACATGAAACCCAAATGTGCAAACAAAAGCAAACTAAACAAAAAGCAAACTGAATGTTTTGTCTCTATCCAAACGAGTTGAAAAAGGAGTGGTGAGCGAACCTGTTGAGCTTATCAATCAATGGAAATGACCAAGAGGGGGGTGAATTGGCAATTAAAAAATTGGTGGAAGCAAATGGCAAAAAAAAATTGCACAACTGATTTATAGTGGTTCAACCTTCTCAACAAGGTCTACATCCACTACCTTAGCTATCCACACTAAGGATTTCACAAATTCACTACTTTGAATTTCTTTCCTTTTAGGCTAAAGGAGATAACCTCACAAATCCTAGTCTTATACCCCAAAGTCTAGCAATCCCTTTTTCCTAAAGGTGGATACAAAAAAAAAACAAACTATGAAATTCCTCCAAAGGAAATAGTTTGCACGATTTAAAGTTCACTAAACCTCGACACTTGATTGAAAAAGAATTACAATGAAGAACACTCAAGTGTGTACAAGATTTGACAATAAAGAGCTCAAAAACTTGGATATTTGCTTGGATGCTTTAGAATGATTGTCTTATTGTTAAATAAGCTTTGGAGACTTGTTTTTATACCCCTTCATTGATTTCTAGCCGTTTGGGTTGTTGGGAAATTGAATATAGCCGTTGGGGACAATTTTTCCCGCAATAAATGCAATCTGCCAACAGTGAGTATCGGTACGCGGACTTCCGTATCGATACCTGCTCAAAGAGGAAATAGCTATTACAAGTAAAGGGGTACCGGTACGCGGGTTTGCGTATCAGTACGAAGTGATAACTTTACAAGGGATATCGGTATGCTTCATACTGTACCGGTACTGAGTTTATTCCCTAGATTTCTTTGAAAACATTGTAAAGCTTGTGTATAGGTACGCGTATTGCCGTACCAGTACGCAGCTCATTTGAAAACAAATTTTCACTCCAAAACTTTAACAAGCATTTAAAATATTTAAAGAATATTTAAGTCCATACTAGTACGCCAAAGGCCGTACCGATACTCTGTAATATTCCAATTTTTGCTTAGTGACTAAAATGTAATTTTTAAAAGTTTAGGGGTTAAAGTGTAAACTTTGGAAAAGTTCAGAGACCAAAGTGTAATTTTAAAAAGTTATGTAATTTAACCCCATAAATGGATATTTCACTCCTAAGAGTGGTATTTCTGTGTTACCCGATTTTTCATACGAGGCTTATAATATTCGAATTTGGATCGAATAAAATTGTTAAGCGTGCCCATGCCAGGAAAATATTAGGATGGGTGACCTTTAGGAAGGTCCCATAAAAGTGTTTCAGATCGATATTTTGGAATCAGTAAGAGTAGACAAAATTCGTATGGATTATCGATAAAGGAATTCTAAGAGAAATTTTATTCTATGAAGATTTTCGATAATTATCGGAATAATAGACTGAGTTAGGAAAATTCAGTATAAGTCCTTGGAAAAGTAAGTTTTTATGGGATAATATAGTTTATTTCCTGAATATGGAAATATAGAATTTTCGGAACAAATTCAATAGCTCGGAATAAGGTAAAATCGCAGTAGAAGTATTTTATATGGATATCGGTATATCGGATTGAATTGAAATTTTAAAGACAGCTCAAAATATTATGGAAATTCATAAAATATTATTTTAGGAATATTTTGTCAATGTTGGTGAGATTCTAACTAGATTTAGTTAGAATATGATGGAGTGGTTATAAAGCTCAAAGAAAGAAATTTTGGAAATCGTATTGAATGAAATTCGAATATTTGGATTGAATAAATATCATAAATTAAAATTTATGATATTTTGGGAAGGAGGCTGGTTAGAATGGAACCAATTTGGTTAAATTTTTATGGAGTGGAAATTTTTAAGTCTTGTTGTAAATAAAGTCTAGTTGGGGGCAAATTGGTCATTTGCCATGGATGGCATTTTTGAAATATTTTGGAACTTTGAGGGAAATTTTGAAAGGTCAAATACACATGTATTTAATCATAGCCATTGATTTTTGATGAGATTGAATCTTGGCCATTGGATTAAAAGGGCGAATTAGTAATTTCACTAGTTAAATGAATTTAAAATTCATTTAACCTTTACACATGGATTAAAATAGTCAAAAGATGAAAAAAAAATTATCTCATCTTCAGCCCAAGGCTGTTCGAAACTCAAATAAAAGAAGGGGGAAAGTAAGTTTCAAATTTTCAAACCAAATTTTGGAGAATCAAGGCTAGTTTCAAGCAAAATTAACTAAGGTAAATTATTCTACACTTGATTCTCTACATTTTGATAGTAATATTTCATGATAAAAGTCAAGTTTAGTTCATATTATGGATGAAGATGATTATGAAAATTGATAGTATATGATGGAATTGAAGTTGTATTGTGTAGAATTGATGTTATAAACATGGAATCAAGCTTGAAATTGGATTAATTCCATGTCTAAGGCTATGAACCCTAACCCTAAGAATTGGTGATTTTGGTTAGGGAATCAAATTGATCATTTAATTGAATAGAATATGATGTTGTAAGCTTGATTATGATGTTAGATTAAATAATTTCCCAAAGTTGAAATTTTAGTGACTAATTCGAATTGATTGAGAAAATTAAGGGAAATTATTGAAATTTTATTTTTAGCATTGGATTTGTTGAATTATTGTGAAATTAGCTTGAATTGATGATTAGGGACCAAAATAAAAAAATTTGGAAGTTAAAGGACCAATTCGGCAATTTAGAAAAAAATTAGGGATTGGTCTTGAATTTATGGAAAATTGATAGAATTGAAGATTCAAGCATGTTATGAAAGTTAAGGGATTGATATGCCAAGAAAAGAAATATGAGGGACCTTTTCGAAAATAAATAATTTAGTGAAGGACCAAGTTGAATAAGGTTGAAGGACAAATTTCTGAGAATGTTAGAAATAAATAAATGGTTTAATTGTACATGATCTTATGTACAAAACTGAAGTAGTGACTAAAATGTCACTTTTATAAAGTTTAAGGGCTAAAAAGGATAATAGTTCAAAATAAGTAAATAGTAATGAAAATTGTTTAAATTGAGCTTTAACAATTGTTTAATGTTCAAAATGGTCACTAAGGACCATAATGAACATGTAATTAGGAGAAGTTAGAGAAAGATAGAAGTTAATTATGGAAGTTATGTTGGACTTGAATTATGGCGGGTAAACTATACGGGAGACCACCGATCTTTGGGGTTGGTGTCGAAATGACCACCGATCTTTCAATTGTGTCAAAATGAAAATTCACCATAAATACTACAAAAATGGTTATATGGTGAATTTTATACCTATGCATAGATTTGTTCGTTTAGTTTCGTGTCCAACAAACGGAAACTGATTTCGAGTTTTGAGTCAAAAGATATGAATTTTTAAGTGACGAAAGGTCAGAAAATAAAGTACCAGTCTGTTCCGAAATTTGCACTAGAAATTGACTTTGAAAATTCATAATAAATCGTATAAGTTGAATATGGGCTATTAGTTTATATGGGTGAAAAGCTTACTGAATCTAGTTTCTTTTAGAACAAATGGAATAGAATTCTGAGTTTTAGATTATTTTATAGAACTAAATCTTTGAAGGTGGTACAAAACTGCCAAAAAATAGAAATTAAGATATTTTGTATCTAATGTTGGTTAGCAAGTTCAAAAAAATTATTTGAAGTTCGAAATGGTTATTAAGGACCAAAAATGGGTTTTGGACAGTATAAGGAAGGAAAGAAATTTATGGAAAATTTTTATGTTGAATAATTAAATAGTTTAATTGAAATATTGTTAGAAGTGAATCTAACAAATGTTTATTTATATTCATGTAATAAATGAAGTTGGAACCGAATCAAAAGAATGTTCGATGTACTATAAAGGAAAGGGATCAATAGAGCTTAGTGAGGCATATTAATAAATGGCCAAGGTGAGTTCATTTCTAAATGTTTGCATTACATTGAAATTGGCATTGCTTTTCTCTGTAATATATGATATGATACATTGTTCTACATGGCAAGCTTGATGGAATACCAGGTACGAATTATTGTTTGCGTAAATGATGATGCATTATGCATACATGAAAAATGGATAATGACAAGATTAAAATGAAATAAGATACACCATGGGGTGCAAATGGCACTAACGAGGTGTTTTTAATATAAGGAGCAAAGAACGTCCTTATATGAGGAGCAAAGAGCGTTCTCCCGAGTACGTACTCTACATAGCACTACGGTGCAGATAGGCTACGGGGTTTCTATGGGCCTCTAGCCAGATGATTACATGGTAGATCATGAGCATGCAAATAACTGCATGATGATACATGATTTATATGATAGAAGTGATATATGATCTACATGATATAGATGTTATATGATTACATGATACATGGAAAAGATGTTACATGATACATGATACAGATGTTACATGATATATGATAGAGATGTTACATGACAGAGATGTTACTTGATTACATGATACATGAATAAGAAGTTACATGTCACATGACCGAGAAGCACATGATATACATGATAGAAAGGTTACATGATATATGATAGAATACATGTTATGCAAATGATGGCATAAAGAAAGCATGACCATGATAAAACACATGATATGCAAGCATGACCGTAATAGAGTACATGATATATAAATGATTACCAATGAAAGCATGTCCATGATAGAGAATATATTATGCAATAATAACATGACTTATATGATAGTAATGATACATGACATATGTACATTGTGACATACTTGCCATGTTATAGAGAAAGCAAAATGCGCTTTTATACTTGACAAACTATATTACACTATTTCATGTTTTTTTAAATAAATAAGTTTAACTAACTCACTAAGTTCGTACTTAGCGTGTGTCTTATGTCACACGTAGGTTTCCTGGAAATCGTCTATCGAGGAGGAGTAGAAACTTGGCAAAAACCAAGTTACTACAATAAGTTCAGTACGTACGTCTTTATCATAATTTGATAGACTAGTGGGCATGTAAGTAATTTATAGTTGAACTGTCTACAACATAATTATGTGCTTTTATGGAGGAATAAGTTTAGAAATACGAACTGTTGACTATAACAAAATCTTTGGTATGGTTAAAATGTTGTTTAGTCCTAATCGCAAAAAAATTTAAAAATCAAGAAAGGGTCTAGGCAGCTTACGTAGTGTTCACCCTGAATTATATTGTTTTTATTTAATTTAATAATTCAATTATAAATTTTGTAAACCAAATTTAGGGTCAAAACTAGCTGCACCTAGATGACATAGTTTTAAATTTAAAATCGAGAAAGGGTTAGACTACAAACAAAAATTTTGGTATAAAAAATATATTTACAAGTCAAGATTTCTTCCAATGATTTCGTAACATCTTTAATGTATATTCGGTCTACGAGTATACGTTAAGGGTGTTACATTTATTGGTATCAGAGCTACAGGTTTAACCGATTCTGGAGGCTAAATCGAGTTTAATGTGATTTATTGTTAAGTACATGTCTCTAAGATGTTATGTCATTGATGTACTACTGTGTAACTTGATTATGCTCCTAAATAACATGAATAAGTTTCAGTAGAAATAGATGATGTTAAGTACTGATGGACTGCGTTAAATGGTTTAATTATGGGAATCAAGAGAAGAATGAAGAATATTTAAAGCCAAGTATGCTGGCAACTAGTTAAAAGAAAAATGATGCAGCAGTCCTAATTTTGAATAAGGTACTCGTACTCTTTATGAGTATGAGTCAGATTTTAATAGACTGAGTCGGTATGCAGTTAAATTGATACCGACCGAAAGGACTCGATGTGAGTGGTTTATAAAGAAGTTTCGTCCAAGGCCCAATGAGATTCTATTAGGCTTGAACTTAGCAAATTTCCAAGAGATTATGAACAGAGCGAAGGTTATGGAAAGAACTTGTAACTATTTTAATTGATTCATGTTCGATTAATATATATATTGGTACTAAGATAGTAGCCCAAAGAAAGATTTCTATGGAGAATATTTAGTAATGTGAGTGTTAATAATTCTTTTGGACACAATGCACAAGTAATTAGAATATGCAAGAAAGGTTCATTAGAAATTCAAGGAATTAAGTTCCCGGCAGATCTAGTGGAACTCCCATTCCATGAATTTGAAGTCATTCTTGGAATGGATTGGTTATCTGCATATAATGCAGATATGAAGTGTAAGAAGGAGAGGTTGGTACATCAAGAACCCAATGGTTTTGAAGTAATCTTTGTGGGAGAAATAACTAACTGTTTAGAGTCAGTAATTTCTGCATCAACAGCTCAAAGGCTGTTATGCAATGGATATGAAGCATGTTTAATTTATGTGGTGGATACTCAAAAGTCTCTTAAGAAGATTGAAGATATCCCAATTGTAAAGAATTTCCTAGTATAATTCCAGATGGATTACCAGGGTTGCCTCCGGATAGGGAAAATACAGTTTGGGATTGATGTTTATCCTGGAAATGAGCTGGTATCAATGGCACCCTATAGAATGGCGCCTAAGGAGTTAAGGGAACTAAAGGCTCAATTACAAGAATTGCTAGACCGGGGTTACATTTGACCAATGCCCCTGCTGCTTTCATGGACCTGATGAATAGGGTATTCCAACCCTATTTGGATCAGTTTGTTATGGTTTTCATAAATGATATTTTGGTTTATTCAAAGACCAAAAATGAGCAGGATTACCATATTCGTGTGGTACTACAAACGTTAAGAGATTAGCAACTTTATGCCAAGTTTTCTAAATGTGAGTTCTGGTTGTTAGGAAAGTTTCGAAAGATTAAAGAAAGTTCAGATTGAAGCACCAGTTCTAATTCAACCAGAACCAGGAAAAGAATATACTATGTACAATGATGTATCTCTTTATGGTTTAAGTTGCGTGTTGATGCAAGAAGGTCGAGTAGTAACCTATGCATTAAGGCAGCTCAAAACTCATGAAAGGAACTATTCAACACATGACTTGGAAATGACAGCTATGATTTGCTTTGAAAATCTGGCGATATTATTTATATGGTAAAAAGGTGTCACATTTATACGGATCATGAAAGTTTAAGTATCTGATGACACAAAAAGATCTAAATTGCGACAACGAAGATGGGTTGAATTTTAAAGGGATTATGATGTAGTTATTGATTATCATCCTGGAAAGGCTAATGCAGTAGCAAATACACTTAGCCGAAAGACATTGTCTGTCTTGCGCATGATGAATGTACAATTATCTGAAGGATGAAATGGTTCCTTAACAACAGAATGTTAGTTAAAGCCAATTTTATTTGATCAAATCAAGGATTTGCAGTCTATGGATGAAAAATGTCTTGAAAGGAGGAGACAAGCTAAACACCAGGTACCTTCTGGATTACTTCAGTCTATCTATATTCCCTAATGGAAATTGGAACGATTAACAATGGATTTTAAAACGGGATTGCCAGCTAAATCATGTAAAAAGAATTCAATATGAGGCATTATGGATTGTCTAAAAAGTTTGCTCAATTTATTCCAGTTTGAATGGATCATTCGCTGGATAAATATACAGAACTTTATGTTCGAGAGATAGTAAAACTACATGATGTCTCAGCATCAATAATGTCAAACAAAGATCCAAGGTTTACTTTAAGGTGTTTGGTATGTTATTTGAATCTTTAAGTACTAAATTAAATTTTAGTACAATTTTCACCCGCAAACAAATGGGCAATCTGAATGGATCATACAGATTCTGGAGGATATGTCAAGATTTCTTCAAATGATTTCGTAACATCTTTAATGTATATTCGGTCTACGAGTATACGTTAAGGGTGTTACATTTATTGGTATCAGAGCTAAAAGTTTAGCCGATTCTGGAGGCTAAATCGTGATTTAATGTTAAGTACATGCCCCTAGGATGTCATTTCATTGATGTACTACTGTATAACTTGATTATGCTCCTCAATAACATGAATAAGCTTCAGTAGAAATAGATGATGTTAAGTACTGATGGACTGCGTTAAATGGTTTAATTATGGGAATCAAGAGAAGAAAGAAGAATATTTAAAGCCAAGTATGCTGGCAACTAGTTAAAAGAAAAATGATGCATCAATCCTAAGTTTGAAAAAGGTACTCGTACTCTTTATGAGTACGAGTCAGATTTTAATAGACTGAGCCGGTATGCAGTTAAATTGATACCAATCAAAAGGACTCGATGTGAGTGGTTTATAAAGAAGTTTCGTCCAAGGCCCAAGGAGATTCTATTAGGCTTGAACTTAGCAAATTTCCAAGAGACTATGAACAGAGCGGAGGTTATGGAAAGAACCTGTAACTATTTTAATTGATTCAGGTTCGATTAATATATATTGGTACTAAGATAGTAGCCCAAAGAAAGATTTCTATGGAGAATATTTAGTAATGTGAGTGTCAATAATTCTTTTGGACACAATGCACAAGTAATTAGAATATGCAAGAAAGGTTCATTAGAAATTCAAGGAATTAAGTTCCCGGCAGATCTAGTAGGAATAAAGTTGCGGGATCAAGGGAAAAGTACTTGCCTTTGGCTGAATTTGCTTACAACAATAGTTATCAAGCAAGTATCAAGATGGTGTATGGAAGAAAATACCGAACTTCTCTAAATCGGTTCGGGTTACAAGATAGAAATGTTCAGTATAACTCAAACGTTGGAGGAGTTGATTTAACACAAGACATGGAGAATAAAGTATAGATCATTCAGCAAAATTTTAAGGATGTCGTGGATTGACAAAGGCCTATGCAAATAAGAAGAAAAAAAGGATATTGAATATGAAGTTAGAGAAAAGTGTTTTTAAAGATTTCACCTTGGAAGAAGGTGTTACGTTTTGGTTGAAATGGAAAAATTAGTCCCATATTTATTGAGCCATATGAGATTTTAAAAAGAAAGGAACCAATGGCTTATCAATTGGTTTTACCTTCAGATAGGAACAAGACTCATTATTTGTTTCACGTATTCATGCTTCGAAGGTATTGATATTTACTTCTAAGGAACATAATGAATATGTAATTAGGAGAAGTTAGAGAAAGATAGAAGTTAATTATGAAAGTTATGTTGGACTTGAATTATGGCAGTAAGTTTGAAAATTCACCATAAATACTACAAAAATGGTTAGATGGTGAATTTTATACCTATGTAAAGATTTGCTCGTATAGTTTCATGTCCAACAAACGGAAACTGATTTCGAGTTTCGAGTCAGAAGATAGGAATTTTTAAATGACAAAAGGTCAGGAAATAAAGTACCAGTCTATTCCGAAATTAGCACTGGAAATTGACTTTGAAAATTTGCCATAAATTGTACAAGTTGAATCTGGGCTATTAGTTTAAATGGGTGAAAATCTTACTGAATCTAGTTTCTTTCAGAACAAACGGAATAGAATTTCGAGTTTTAGATTATTTTATAGAACTAAATCTTTGAAGGTGGTACAAAACTGCTAGAAAATAGAAATTTGGATATTTTGTATCTAATGTTGGTTAGCAAGTTCAGAAAAATTATTTGAAGTTCGAAATGGTTATTAAGGACCAAAAATGGGTTTTGGACAGTATAAGGAAGGAAAGAAATTTATGGAAAATTTTGTTATGTTGAATGATTAAATAGTTTAATTGAAATATTGTTAGAAGTGAATCTAACAAATGTTTATTTATATTCATGTAATAAATGAAGTTGGAACCGAATCAAAAGAAGGTTCGAGGTACAATAAAGGAAAGGGATCAATAGAGCTTAGTGAGGCATATTAATAAATGGCCAAGGTGAGTTCATTTCTAAATGTTTGCATTACATTGAAATTGGCATTGCATTTCTCTGGAATATATGATATGATACATTGCTCAACATGGCAAGCTTGATGGAATACCAGGTACGAATTATTGTTTGCATAAATGATGATGCATTATGCATACATGAAAAATGGATAATGACAAGATTAAAATGAAACAAGATACACCATGGGGTGCAAATGGCAATAGCGAGGTATTTTTAATATAAGGAGCAAAGAGCGTCCTCCCGAGTATGTACTCTACATAGCACTACGGTGCAGATAGGCTACGGGGTTTCCATGGGCCTCTAGCCAGACATGATGATAATAATAATCAGATGATTACATGGTAGATCATGAGCATGCAAATGACTGCATGATGATACATGATTTATATGATTGAAGTGATACATGATCTACATGATACAGATGTTACATGATTACATGATACATGGAAAAGATGTTACATGATACATGATACAGATGTTACATGATATATGATAGAGATGTTACATGACAGAGATGTTACATGATTACATTATACATGAATAAGAAGTTACATGTCACATGACCGAGAAGCACATGATATACATGATAGAAAGGTTACATGATATATGATAGAATACATGTTATGCAAATGATGGCATAAAGAAAGCATG
This sequence comes from Hibiscus mutabilis, assembly GCA_019671005.1. Classification (NCBI taxonomy): domain Eukaryota; kingdom Viridiplantae; phylum Streptophyta; class Magnoliopsida; order Malvales; family Malvaceae; genus Hibiscus; species Hibiscus mutabilis. Next base: position 30,799,351 of record CM033751.1, on the reverse strand, counting down.
ACCATGATAAAACACATGATATGCAAATAATTGCATAATGATAGCATGACCGTAATAGAGTACATGATATATAAATGATTACCAATGAAAGCATGTCCATGATAGAGAATATATTATGCAATAATAACATGACTTATATGATAGTAATGATACATGACATATGTACATTGTGACATACTTTCCATGTTACAGAGAAAGCGAAATGCACTTTTATACTTGATAAACTGTATTACACTATTTCATGTTTTTTTAAATAAATAAGTTTAACTGCCTCACTAAGTTCGTACTTAGCGTGTGTCTTATGTCACACGTAGGTTTCCTGGAAATCGTCTATCGAGGAGGAGCAGAAACTTGGGGAAAACCAAGTTACTACAATAAGTTCAGTAAGTACGTCTTTATCATAATTTGATAGACTAGTGGACATGTAAGTAATTTAAAGTTGAACTGTCTACAGCATAAGTTTATAACATAATTATGTGCTTTTATGGAGTAATAAGTTTAGAAATACGAACTGTTGACTATAACAAAATCTTTGGTATGGTTAAAATGTTGTTTAGTCCTAATCGCATAAAATTTTAAAAATCAAGAAAGGGTCTAGACAGCTTATGTAGTTTTCACCCTGAATTATATTGTTTTTCTTTAATTTAATAATTCAATTATAAATTTTGTAAACCAAATTCAGGGTCAAAACTAGCTGCACCTAGACGACATAGTTTTAAATTTAAAATCGAGAAAGGGTTAGACTACAAACAAAAATTTTGGTATAAAAATATATATTTACAAGTCAAGATTTCTTCAAACGATTTCGTAACATCTCTAATGTATATTCGGTCTACGAGTATACGTTAAGGGTGTTACATTTATTGGTATCAGAGCTACAAGTTTAGCCGATTCTAGAGGCTAAATCGAGTTTAATGTGATTTAATGTTAAGTACATGCCCCTAGGATGTCATGTCATTGATGTACTATTGTGTAACTTGATTATGCTCCTCAATAACATGAATAAGTTTTAGTAGAAATAGATGATGTTAAGTACTGATGGACTGCATTAATGGTTTAATAATGGGAATCAAGAGAAGAAAGAAGAATATTTAAAGCCAAGTATGCTGGCAACTAGTTAAGAGAAAAATGATGCAGCGGTCCTAAGTTACGAGTAATATTTTAATAGACTGAGTCGGTATGCAGTTAAATTGATACCGATCGAAAGGACTCGATTTGAGTGGTTTATAAAAAAGTTTCATCCAAGGCCCAAGGAGATTCTATTAGGCTTGAACTTAGCAAATTTCCAAGAGACTATGAACAGAGTGAAGGTTATGGAAAGAACCTGTTACTATTTTAATTGTTTCAGGTTCGATTAATATATATATTGGTACTAAGATAGTAGCCCAAAGAAAGATTTCTATGGAGAATATTTAGTAATGTGAGTGTCAATAATTCTTTTGGACACAATGCACAAGTAATTAGAATATGCAAGAAAGGTTCATTAGAAATTCAAGGAATTAAGTTCCCAGCAGATCTAGTGGGAATAAAGTTGCGGGATCATGGGAAAAGTACTTGCCTTTGGCTGAATTTGCTTACAACAATAGTTATCAAGCAAGTATCAAGATGGCGTATGGAAGAAAATACCGAACTTCTCTAAATCGGTTCGGGTTACAAGATAGAAATGTTCAGTATAACACAAACGTTGGAGGGGTTTATTTAACACAAGACGTGGAGAATAAAGTAAAGATTATTCAGCAAAATTTTAAGGCCGCCGTGGATTGACAAAGGCCTATGCAAATAAGAAGAAAAAAAGGATATTGAATATGATGTTAGAGAAAAGTGTTTTTAAAGATTTCACCTTGGAAGAAGGTGTTATGTTTTGGTTGAAATGGAAAGATTAGTCCCAGATTTATTGAGCCATATGAGATTTTAAAAAGAAAGGAACCAATGGCTTATCAATTGGCTTTACCTCCAGATAGGAACAAGACTCATTATGTGTTTCACCGATTCATGCTTCGGAGGTATTGATCGGATTCTTCACATGTAATTACTTCTGAGGAGATTAGAGTGCAACCAGGTTTGACGTATAAAGAAGAACTAGTGAAAATCCTAGTATACAGAGTTAAAGAATTAAGGGACCAAAAAATTCTACTAGTTAAATTCCTCTGAAGAAATCATAAAGTAGAGAAAGTCATTTGGAAAACTGATGAGGGAATGAATAAGCAATATACAAAGTTGTTTGAAACGGGTAAACAGTGAAAATTTGAGGACGAATATTCTTAAGGGGAAGGAATTGTAATATCCCAATTTTTGCTTAGTGAGTAAAATGTAATTTTTGAAAGTGAAATTTTAAAAAGTTATGTAATTTAACCCCTTAAATGGATAGTTCACCCCTAAGAGTGGTATTTCTGTGTTACCGAATTTTTCATACGAGGCTTATATTATTTGAATTTGGATCGAATAAAATTGTTAAGCGTGCTCAGGCCAGGGAAATATTAGGATGGGTGACCTCCGGGAAGGTCCCATAAAAGTGTTTCAGATCGATATTTTGGACTCAGTAAGAGTAGATAAATTTCGTATGGATTATCGATAAAGGAATTCTAAGAGAAATTTTATTCTATGAAGTTTTTCGATAATTATCAGAATAATAGACTAAGTTAGGAAAATTCAGTCTAAGTCCTTGGAAAAGTATGCTTTTATGGGATAACAGAGTTTATTTCCCGAATATGGAAATATAGAATTTTCGGAACAAATCCAATAGCTCAAAATAAGGTAAAATCGCTGTAGAAGTATTTTATATGGATATCGGTATATCGGATTGAATTAAAATTTTAAAGACAGATCAAAAGATTATGGAAATTCATAAAATATTATTTTATGAATATTTTGTCAATGTTGGTGAGATTCTAACTAGATTTAGTTAGAATATGATGGAATGGTTATAAAGCTCAAAGAAAGAAAATTTGGAAATCGTATTGAATGAAATTCAAATATTTGGATCAAATAAATATCATAAATTAAAATTTATGATATTTTGGGAAGGAGGCTGGTTAGAATGGAACCAATTTGGTTCAGTTTTTATGGAGTGGCAATTTTTAGGTCTTGTTGTAAATAAAGTCTAGTTGGGGGCAAATTGGTCATTTGCCATGGATGGCATTTTTGAAATATTTTGGAACTTTGAGGGAAATTTTGAAAGGTCAAATACACATGTATTTAATCATAGCCATTGATTTTTGATGAGATTGAATCTTGGCCATTGGATTAAAAGGGCGAATTAGTAATTTCACTAGTTAAATGAATTTAAAATTCATTTAACCTTTACACATGGATTAAAATAGTCAAAAGATGAAAAAAAATTATCTCATCTTTAGCCCAAGGCTGTTCGAAACTCAAAGAAAAGAAGGGGGAAAGGAAGTTTCAAATTTTCAAGCCAAATTTTGGAGAATCAAGGCTAGTTTCAAGCAAAATTAACTAAGGTAAATTATTCTACACTTGATTCTCTACATTTTGATAGTAATATTGCATGATAAAAGTCAAGTTTAGTTCATATTATGGATGAAGATGATTATGAAAATTGATAGTATATGATGGAATTGAAGTTGTATTGTGTAGAATTGATGTTATAAACATGGAATCAAGCTTGAAATTGGATTAATTCCATGTCTCTAAGGCTATGAACCCTAACCCTAAGAATTGGGGATTTTGGTTAGGGAATTAAATTGAGGATGTAATTGAAAAGAATATGTTGTTGTAAGCTTGATTATGATGTTAGATTAAATAATTTCCCAAAGTTGAAATTTTAGTGACTAATTCGAATTGATTGAGAAAATTAAGGGAAATTATTGAAAATTTATTTTTTGCATTGGAGTTGTTGAATTATGGTGAAATTAGATTGAATTGATGATTAGGGACCAAAATGAAAAATTTTGGAAGTTGAAGGACCAATTCGGTAATTTAGAAAAAAATTAGGTATTGGTCTTGAATCTATGGAAAATTGATAAAATTGAAGATTCAAGCATGTTATGGAAGTTAAGGGATTGGCATGCCAAGAAAAGAAATATGAGGGACCTTTTCAAAAATAAAGAATTTAGTGAAGGACCAGGTTGAATAAGGTTGAAAGTTGAAGGACAAATTTCTAAGAATGTTAGAAATAAATAAATGGCTTAATTGTACATGAACTTATGTACAAAAGTGAAGTAGTGACTAAAATGTCACTTTTATAAAGTTTAAGGGCTAAAAGGATAATAGCTCAAAATAAGTAAATAGTAATGGATATTGTTTAAATTGAGCTTTAGCAATTGTTTAATGTTCAAAATGGTAACTAAGGACCATAATGAACATGTAATTAGGAGAAGTTAGAGAAAGATAGAAGTTAATTATGAAAGTTATGTTGGACTTGAATTATGGTAGTAAGTTTAAAAATTCACCATAAATACTACAAAACTGGTTATATGGTGAATTTTATACCTGTGTAAAGATTTGTTCGTCTAGTTTTGTGTCCAACAAACAGAAGTTGATTTCGATTTTCGAGTCAAAAGATATGAATTTTTAAGTGACGAAAGGTCAGAAAATAAAGTACCAGTCTGATCCAAAATTAGCATTGGAAATTGACTTTGAAAATTCGCCATAAATTGTACAAGTTGAATCTGGGCTATTAGTTTAAATGGGTGAGAAACTTACTGAATCTAGTTTCTTTCAGACCAAACGGAATAGAATTCCAAGTTTTAGATTATTTTATAGAACTAAATCTTTGAAGGTGGTACAAAACTGCCAGAAAAAAGAAATTTAGATATTTTGTATCTAATGTTGGTTAGCAAGTTCAGAAAAATTAATTTTGAAGTTCGAAATGGTTATTAAGGACCAAAAATGAGTTTTGGACCATATAAGGAAGGAAAGAAATTTATGGAAAATTTTTATGTTGAATGATTAAATAGTTTAATTGAAATATTGTTAGAAGTGAATCTAACAAATGTTATTTATATTCATGTAATAAATGAAGTTGGAACCGAATCAAAAGAAGGTTCGAGGTACTATAAAGGAAAGGGATCAATAGAGCTTAGTGAGGCATATTAATAAATGGCCAAGGTGAGTTCATTTCTAAATGTTTGCATTACATTGAAATTGGCATTGCATTTCTCTAGAATATATGATATGATACATTGCTCGACATGGCAAGCTTGATGGAATACCAGGTACGAATTATTGTTTGCATAAATGATGATGCATTATGCATACATGAAAAATGGATAATGACAAGATTAAAATGAAACAAGATACATAAGGAGCAAAGAGCGTCCTCCCGAGTACGTACTCTACATAGCACTACGGTGCAGATAGGCTACTGGGTTTCCATGGGCCTCTAGCCAGACACGATGATAATAATAATCAAATGATTACATGGTATATCATGAGAATGCAAATGACTGCATGATGATACATGATTTATATGATAGAAGTGATATATGATCTACATGATACAGATGTTACATGATTACATGATACATGGAAAAGATGTTACATGATACCTGATACATATGTTACATGATATATGATAAAGTTGTTACATGACAGAGATGTTACATGATTACATGATACATGAATAAGAATTTACATGTCACATGACCGAGAAGCACATGATATACATGATAGAAAGGTTACATGATATATGATAGAATACATGTTATGCAAATGATGGCATAAAGAAAGCATGACCATGATAAAACACGTGATATGCAAATAATTGCATAATGATAGCATGACCGTAATAGATTACATGATATATAAATGATTACCAATGAAAGCATGTCCATGATAGAGAATATATTATGCAATAATAACATGACTTATATGATAGTAATGATACATGACATATGTACATTGTGACATACTTGCCATATTATAGAGAAAGCGAAATGCACTTTTATACTTGACAAACTGTATTGCACTATTTCATGATTTTCTAAATAAATAAGTTTAACTGCTCACTAAGTTCGTACTTAGCGTGTGTCTTATTTCACACGTAGGTTTCCTGGAAATCGTCTATCGAGGAGGAGCAGAAACTTGGGAAAAACCAAGTTACTACAATAAGTTCAGTAAGTACGTCTTAATCATAATTTGATAGACTAGTGGGCATGTAAGTAATTTAAAGTTGAACTACCTACAACATAAGTTTATAACATAATTATGTGCTTTTATGGAGTAATAAGTTTAGAAATATGAACTGTTGACTATAACAAAATCTTTGGTATGGTTAAAATGTGAGTGGTTTATAAAGAAGTTTCGTCTAAGGCCCAAGGAGATTCTATTAGGCTTGAACTTAGCAAATTTCCAAGAGACTATGAATAGAGCGAAGGTTATAGAAAGAACCTGTAACAATTTTAATTGATTTAGGTTCGATTGATATATATATTGGTACTAAGATAGTATCCCAAAGAAAGATTTCTATAGAGAATATTTAGTAATGTGAGTGTCAATAATTCTTTTGGACACAATGCACAAGTAATTAGAATATGCAAGAAAGGTTCATTAGAAATTCAAGGAATTAAGTTCCCGGTAGATCTAGTGGAACTCTCATTCCATGAATTTGAAGTCATTCTTGGAATGGATTGGTTATCTGCATATAATGCAGATATGAAGTGTAAGAAGAAGAGGTTGGTACATCAAGAACCCAATGTTTCTGAAGTAATCTTTGTGGGAGAAAGAACTGACTGTTTAGAGTCAGTAATTTCTTCCACAACAGCTCAAAGGCGTTATGCAATGGATGTGAAGCATGTTTAATTTATGTGGTGGATACTCAAAAGTCTCTTAAGAAGATTGAAGATATCCCAACTGTAAAGGAATTTCCTGATATAATTCGGATGAATTACCAGGGTTGCCTCCGGATAGGGAAATACAGTTTGGGATTGATGTTTATCCCAGAATTGAGCTGGTATCAATGGCACCCTATAGAATGGCGCCTAAGGAATTAAGGGAACTAAAGGCTCAACTACAAGAATTGCTAGACCGGGGTTACATTTGACCAATGCCCCTGCTGCATTCATGGACCTGATGAATAGGGTATTCCAACCCTATTTGGTCTAGTTTGTTATGGTTTTCATAAATGATATTTTGGTTTATTCAAAGACCAAAAGTGAGCAGGATTACCATCTTCGTGTGGTACTACAAACTTTAAGAGGTTAGCAGCTTTATGCCAAGTTTTCTAAATGTGAGTTCTGGTTGTTAGGAAAGTTTCGAAAGATTAAAGAAAGTTCGGATTGAAGCACTGGTTCTAATTCAACCAGAACTAGGAAAAGAATATACTCTGTACAATGATGTATCTCTTTATGGTTTAAGTTGCGTGTTGATGCAAGAAGGTCAAGTAGTAAACTATGCATTAAGGTAGCTCAAAACTCATGAAAGGAACTATTCAACACATGACTTGGAAATGGCAGCTATGATTTGCTTTGAAAACATGGCGATATTATTTATATGGTAAAAAGGTGTCATATTTATACGGATCATGAAAGTTTAAGAATCTGATGACACAAAAAGATCTGAATTTGCGACAACAAAGATGGGTTGAATTTTAAAGGGATTATGATGTAGTTATTGATTATCATCCTGGAAAGGCTAATGTAGTAGCAAATACACTTAGCCGAAAGACATTGTCTATCTTGCGCATGATGAATGTACAATTTTCTGAAGGACGAAATGGTTCCTTAACAGTAGAATGTTAGTTAAAGCCAATTTTATTGGATCAAATCAAGGATTTGCAATCTATAGATGAAAATGTCTTGAAGGAGGATACAAGCTAAACACCAGGTACCTTCTGGATTACTTGAGTCTATCTCTATTCCCTAATGAAAATGGGAACGAGTAACAATGGATTTTAAAACGGGATTGCCAGCTAAATCAAGTAAAAAGAATTCAATATGAGGCATTATGGATTGTTTGAGAAAGTTTGCTCACTTTATTCCAGTTTGAATGGATTATTCGCTGGATAAATATGCAGAACTTTATGTTCGAGAGATAGTAAAACTACATGATGTCTCAGCATCGATAATGTCAAACAGAGATCCAAGGTTTACTTTAAGGTATTGGGGTATGTTATTTGAAGCTTTAAGTACTAAATTAAATTTTAGTACAGTTTTCATCCGCAAACAAATGGGCAATCTGAGTGGATCATACAGATTCTGGAGGATATGTTACGAGCTTACGTAATTAAGTTGCGGGATCATCGGAAAAGTACTTGCCTTTGGCTGAATTTGCTTACAACAATAGTTATCAAGCAAGTATCAAGATGGCGTATGGAAAAAATATCGAACTTCTATAAATCGGTTCGGGTTACAAGATAGAAATGTTCACTATAACTCAAACGTTGGAGGAGTTGATTTAACACAAGACATGGAGAATAAAGTAAAGATTATTCAGCAAAATTTTATGGCCGCCATGGATTGACAAAAGGCCTATGCAAATAAGAAGAAAAAAAGTATATTACATATGAAGTTAGAGAAAAGTGTTTTTCTCATGGGTGGCGCATGGTGGCGCATGTGGAGGCCTCCGGTGGCTGAACGACGATGACAGCCTCTAGATGGTAGATCGAATGGTGGCAGCGATTTTCGTTGTAGGACGTCAGACCTTAGCGTTTTGAGCTAGGTCGGTTATTCTTTTCCTTTACCCCAGCAAACGACAATGGCAACAGTGATAGGGCGAGCACCGGTAGACTTATCTCAAAGAGCACAACCCAATAATGTTGGCGATGAGACTTCACGGTGGTTGAATCTCCTTCAAGTTGAAGCAAAACCCCCTCTCTCTAAACCCCTTATATTTTTATCCCATTTCTAACATTCTCTCTCACCCATTATTATTCTGATTTTTCCTCCCCTTTCCATACCAAAATTTGACCAATTTAATGCCCACCAACAACCAATGGATAAACTACACAAAAGGCTATTAAACTATTTGAAAACTCATACTTAACTTTCCTTTATTTATTTATTTAGTCTCCAAAATAAATTCTCCAAAACTCAGATATCATACCTGATTTACTAACCTGAAAACTGGGTCGTTACAACTCTCCCCTCCTTAAAAAAATTTGTCCTCGAAATTTATACCCATCAAACAAGAAGATGCTAAAACCTTTATATCTCTTTAATGCCCTCAAAAATTTTCTCGCTGAGCTACTCTAATCTAAACACTTATCAATTATATATAACCCTTGTCTTCTAACGGTACAAATATAATCTCAACTGATTCTTTCTCTTAGAAGGAATTCATTTTCGCTCGGTGCATTACTGAAGGCATGCAGTAATCCCTCTGATACCGTCACAAAACTGTCACACAAAAATGTCATCAACGAAACTTAACTTATGCTGTAGAACCCAAAAGATTGTTGCACACAAAATCATTCTACAACAACGTACGATCTAAAAGAATATGATATTAAACAACTGTTGCATCCAAAATAAAACAATACTTCTTGTGGTAAGTTCCTAAAGAAGACGCTAACTCTGATGCCATCCCATATCAAAAACATTGGTTGCCGGTGCAAGACTTCTAAAAACGAATGACGTCTCGCCTCGCCTCAAGCACTTACCTTAACTCAGTATGATAACTACTATCGAAAACTAACGTAGCTCCCATTAACTCGGTCATGCAGGTGTTTTACACTCTAACCCCAAAATGCGTATGAAATCACATCATCTATACCCTCACTCGAATCTTTCATCACATGAAATCTCACTAAAGGATAGGGTTCCATCACAGACCATGAATCTCATGTCAAAAGGTAACATGTATACACCATAGTATTGTACAACCAAACCCGCAAACAAATCAAGCAGAATTTCTATCTGGATCTCACCTTACCAAAAATATCAAACAGTACGCACCAAGGACTATATCATTAATCAATGAAATCCCATAGAAACTATACATTCACCAATCCTTTACAAGATCCACGGCTATCCATTTAATTTTCACTTAGGAACATCAAAGCATCACATCAACTCTAAGAAACTCAATGTTTGACTCCCAACTAATGGCAAGTCAAACACCTATCACTATCTCAAACACACGACTCCACATTGTCTCCTAAAGCACATGACAAAAGTTTAGTACAAACTGTCACTTTCAAAATTCACCATATACTGACCACCGTGATATATAGGAAGAATCTCTTGTCTTGATATATCTTTTTTCTAAACACCCACAATAAGATCTCAAAGTCAATCAGAAACCATCAGGCCTAAAGTCAATCATAACAATGTATCCTCTTATTTACAATCAGATGCTACTTCTTGTGGCTTCCAAAGTTACCCCATCCTCAACTCAGAGCTTAACTAATCAAAACATAAGGGTACTGATACTAATCGATCAACACCAGTACTAGATGAATCAAATATTGATACTGCCTGGAGTTAGCATCAGTACTCACTTGCACGACCATCACTAGCTATCTATGATTGCCCTATGTGGGCAGCATGATAGTCTAACTCGAACTAATTCAGTACAATCCATTACTTATCAAGTTCACTTTACTTAAGTGGTGATTGATCACACGACCAGCAATTCTCAATTACTCTGACTCGCGTTGTTGTTCCACTATCAACTTCTTTGGTGAACAAGCACTCAGAATTTCACACTGTTAGGGTAGACACGATATTTCATCTTCTTGTTCGAAAATATAGCCCTCACAAAACAACAAAACATCTTCGAAGAACTTAAAATCTTACTCGACTTTAATCGAGTCAGAACCACTATCACAACAAGACAACCTCACGCAACTCATATCTCCACCAATGTTCCTCGGCTTGCCTCAAGGAAACTGTGATACAAATAAAAAACATTTGCGAAGTCTCAACGCTTGATTCCTTAACTGATTACACAGTAACTAACATTTCACACACATACAAGGTCATTAAGGTAATTATCTTGCCAACGCTCATCTTTCCATATTCCCTATACATTCACATGTGTCATGCAAAATATCAAGCTTATATTTGAGAGATAATGTGGTAGCCCCTACCCTATCATCGTTGAAACGCCTCAAACGTTAACATAACATACTTTAAAGAGAGAAATCCTCATCCCAAAATTCATTTCAAAACTACAAGCCTTTAACACTTTAATCTAACCATCTTATTCTCGAACCAATCTGGGAAAATACACAGGTACTTCGCAATCAATTAAATGACTCATCCGCCTTAAGCGACTCCTAACAATCCCTTACTGTTACTTGACAAGATATTAACAGTTTAAATGTCACCTTAACGGTCTAACTTTTTGCTAGCAAACAAGCTCGGTTCTTCTTTGGATGAAACACTTAAACAAAAAAAAAACCTCGTTCAGGTTGCACCTTCATAACTAAACCCTAGCCTCCTCATCTAAGTCAGTTTCCTCTAACAAGGGCGATGGGCATCGACGTCCAACTCAGCCTTACCTCAACATCTACTCACATTCTTGATAGGAAAAAGTCATGACTCCTCTTCTAAGAAGCATAAACAAACACTCTGACAGACTAAAAGCTCTTGAGCATTGAACTACACATATTTACATCTGCCCAGCTATCAAACATGTGACACAACCCTGTTGTGGCATTCTCTAAACAACCACTACAAAGATCACAGTAGAAGGGTAAAAGTTCAACATTTTTATTATCAAAGGTTGGGTTACTTCGAGGTATTAGAGCCTCGAGCCCACTCTCGACATTACTGGCTAGCGTCACACTTGATTAACCAAAACAATTTTTGAGATGCAACAACTCTGAAGAAGGTAGCTCCATCAAATCTATAAAATATCTAACTTCGGTCACATTATAGCAACTAGTAGTTCCTGAATCTACTATCTCTGAGAAATGCCCTTGAAAATGGAGATGATACTTCACAAGTATGAACGAGACTCCTTTTAGGGTCATCCAACCAACTTGCGTTCACTGATTGATTTCAGAAGTGAGTTATACATACCCTTAACACAAACGTTATTCATACATAACGATGAATATTCTTTGCTACAAACTCTCATAACGTATCCAAAGGCTTCAGAACGACTACAACACATAATGAAGACACCATTCAAGTGGCAGGATGAGGACACATCCTCGACTCTGTCATCTTTCAACTAACTTGCATCTCAATAATCCAGGACGAATAGCCTCCAAAATTGCACCCATGAGTGGCTCAACACTTAACTCAGCCCTCTCGACCATGATCGTAACCATCTTAGTTAGCGTCGTAACATTGGATCCACTAACATAATTCTAGTTTTAAGGAATACGAACTTAATTTAAGGGTTTTTATTCACTAGACACCTTACTAAAACACCTATACCACCATGGGGTTTCCTAGAATCGGCTAAACTTAAGCTCTGATACCACTGTTGTAACACCTTCGACCCGAATGTCACATTTGGGCCTCAAGCCCAAACCAAAACCATAAATTTTATCAAATTTGGTTTAACCCAAACAAGTATTTTCCAAAACATTTAGATCCAATAATTGAAAACATAGATAAATAATTTAAATCGTTACAAAGGAGCTCAACTTTAATTTAAAACATGAAAGCATTCGACTTGAGTAATACAATTTCAAAAGTAAGAATTATAGACTTGACTACGTAAGGTCTTATGTATAAATAGCCTACTAAACACAAGTGTCGTACTCTGGATATCACCAAATGCTAGAATTTCATACTGATAGTGCTCCTCAATCCTATGATCCGACGATCAAACTATACATGGAAACAACGATTCTGAGCGCTGAGCTTACAAAGCTCAGTGGTATACATCTACTCTACTATACTTCATGCTAAATATAAACATAAGCATGCAAGCTAGTACGAGCAATAAGAAAAGATAAATAAACACGTGGCGCTACCACTAGTCACCTAAAAATATGCTCTCTACATAGCAAATCATACATGGCCCATAAGGCCCAACCATACTCGATATCACACCAGATCATCTAGGCAAAGCACACAAAGTCGACCACAAACTTGGAATGTGGCCCAGTGTCACACAACATCAGGAACGTACACTCTAAGTGAGGTTCGTTGTCACACAACCCCGAGAACATACACTCTCTCTAGGAGAGGCTCAATTTCACACAGTGTTGGAAACGTACACCCATACTCAGCATCTCTCATCGAGTATCTTTGAATAAGGCTCGGTGTCACACAGCGTCGGGAATGTACATTCAACATGTATAACCATGGTGTTGCAACACTCTTTCTTTGGGTATCGAATCCCATCAGTCATCGAATCAACCAATCATATTTGTTTATCTTTTTCTATTATTTTACACTTGTAACTATTAAATGAATTTTAAATTCATTTAAATAGTAAAATTACCAATTTAGCCTTTAAATCCAATGGCTAATTTAATCTCATCCAAAATCAAGGGCCAAGATTAAATCTATGCATATTTCATATTCTAAAAACGTCCTCAATATTTCAAAAATATTTCAAAATTGCCATTCTTGCCAAATGACCAATTTGCCCTCAACTAGTCTTTATTTACTAGTTTGTTTCAAAATTGTCATTCCATTAAAATCTAAATAAATTAGTTCCTTCTCAACCGACCACTATTCCATAAATATCATTTTATGATTTTCCATAGCTTATGGAAAAGTTTCTGAAATTTCAGTTCAATCTGATTTACCAATATTCACAAAATACGTCTACTACAATTTTACCTTAACCGAGCTATCAGATTTATTCCAAAAATTCTATATTTCCGCATTCAGAAAATAAATACTATTATCTCATAAAAACTTCCTTTCTTAAGAACTTAGACTAATTTTCCTAACTTAGTCTATTATTCTGATAATTATCAAAATTCCTCCAAATAGTGAAATAACCATTTTGCCCTCAAATCCAATGGATCCATAATGTACCACATGTCATCATCCTTCATCCAATGGTCTAGATTTAATCTTGAGTTAATAGTTTACCAATTTTTCCTGGTGATTTTTTTTTGCAAAATTACGATATTGGCATTTTTCATCCAACGACTCATATTTAACATGGAAAATCAACTTAAATCCAAGGGTTCATATTCTTCCAATACAAAGAAAATATCTTAGACACGTAAAATAACATAATTAACCTTGCCTTATCATCCTTCAAAATATCCTGGATATTCGATTCGATTCGATTATCTGAATATTTTTTTGAACTTTATCGCTTTATAGCCATTAATACAAACTCCGTACGAAAAATCCGAGTGACACGAAAACATCATTCTTGGAGGTGAAATATTCATTTACCAGGTTAAAATACACAACCTTTGAAAATTACACTTTGGTCCCCAAACTTTTCCAATGTTTATACTTTAGCCACAAAACTTTCAAAATTTACATTTTGGTAACTAGCCAAAAAATGGGATATGACAATTCTCCCGCTTAAGAAAATTCGTCCTCGAATTTTTTATATGTACCTGATTCAAAAATGTGAGGAAAATACTTTCTCATATCTTTTTCTCTTTCCTAAGTCACTTTTTTGACTTCATAATTTTGCCAAAGAACTTTAACAAGCGAGATCATCTTATTTCTTAGTTCTTTGACTCCATGTGCCGATATCTTTACCGATTCTTCCTTATAAATCAAATTCGATTGAATCTTTATTCATTTCGGGGTAATGATATGTAAGGGATCTGATCGATACTTCTTGAGCATCGATACATGAAATATATTATGAATCTTGTCCATTTTCAGAGGTAAGACCAACTAATAAGCCACCGGACCAACTCAATCTTATGTGGTCCAATAAATCTCAGACTCACTTCCCTTTTTATCCAAACCATAACACCTCCTTTCAAGGTGAAACTTTTAAGGAATACTTTATCCTTAACTTCATATTAAATATATTTTCTTTCAAGATCAGCAGATAATATCCATCATTCTAAAGCAATTCTAGATTGCTTCGAACCATTCTTACTTTATTCTCTACATCCTGAAATAAATCAGATTCAATCACCTTTTAGTTCTCTTTTTAACTCATTATCATCAGGGATATAAATTACCCCTTGATAATATGAATATCCTTTAGACTTAACATCGAAATCTTTAATTTTTCCCTTTTCACCTTACTGAATTTTTTCCAAGAATTTCTTTTCTTTTATATGTAAATTTTTTTATCCGATTTGTCAAATTAGACTTGAGCTGAAGTTGTGTAATCAATATACTATTTTCTTCCAAAGGTAATTGGGCATTTAATGCTTATAAGCCAAAGAATGACTTTTGGCTAAATACATCAACTACTACTTTAGCCTTATTACATCAATACACATCCCAACCTATTATGAGACGTATTATTGAATAAGGTAGAATCCTTACTAGATTCATACTGCACTAATACTAGTGCTACTATCAAATCTTATTCTACTTGTAATAATATAATCGTAATTTGATCTTAGAGGAATGTTACTACTTCTTTTGACTAACATCACTAGAGCTTCCTAAGGTGATATACTGGTCGTATAAAACCTCAATCTAATGACTCTTGCAACTAGATCTTTAGCTTTCTCAATTCTAGTAAGAGCCATTCTGTAGAGTGTAGTCAATATAGGTCCAATATTGGATTAAATCCAATCCTAAACTTAGCCTCTCGATTAAGCGTCAAGCCTAACAGCTCCTCTTGGGCAACCCATTTAAATCTCAAAAACAATAGGAATACTCTCCCAGCTTACCCTTAATGCTCAATATCCAAAGCATAAGTTAAATAATTTTCACATTGGTAACAAATTCCAATAAAAACTTTGCATGCTTATGCATGCCAATTATCACAACACTCACATAATTGGTTTTGTGGTTTTCTTGAATCTCCAATATTAATTATAAATGTTAGAGAGTTCTTAATTTTCCTTGTCCCGATCTCTTAACGGAACTATGTAATAAATTCAGCTTGATATTTTTGTTGGGAATCCTCACCACTTTTTAGAAGTGGTGAAATACATAATGATTCACTATTCCTCTTTACGAGCTATGACCACTGTTTAGATATTTTCTCATTCTGAACCCTTTGCATTGCCTTTGGCATAATTTACTACTTCATGGAATTTGGAAATACATAAGGCAGTCAGTACTTCTTTGTACCTGACCTCCAGCCCTCTATGAGCTGTCATAACAGGCTCTCTTTCTGTCAATAGGAAGTAGTTAGAAGCAAATTAGCTCAGTTTATTAAACTTGCACTCGTACTCATATATAATCCAATTGCCCTAATTAAGATGCAAGAAATTCCGTTGCATCTCTAGGATAAACTTTGTTACAGAACAATCAAAGAAAGAACTTCTAGTTAATATTCTTTTGAGTATGTACCGTAACATTACTTTATCAAATACGAGTCTAATCCTTTCAGATGAGATAATACTTTTTCTTTGAGTCTCCTCTGATCATCCATACAAAGTTCCTTCAACATAACTTTTATATCATTAAACCATAGATTAACAATCATAGGATCTCCATTAATATCTCTATGAAAATCTAGTGTGCCATAACTCTCAATTCTTTTGCAATCGGTGCTTAAGTAGTCTGACTCATAATCAAATCTAATGTTTGAAAGAAAAACTCTTAATCCAGAACATGCATATCATGTTACTCTAGTGTCTCTGCACCATGCTAATTTGAGGGTAGAATATTATCATTAATATTATCACTCTCGTGAATCTCTTATTGATCCACTCGCCTAAACAGCCGACACAATTCTTTTATCCCCACACATTGGAATTTAACATTATTATTATTATTATCATAATGAAGTAAGCAATTGCATCCATTCCAACAAGTAAAATCATCAGTAATTCTGACATCCTAGTGGCATGTATACACTTTTAACCTTTATCGTACTTCGCTTAGCTCTAGAACCGGCTAAACCTATAGCTCTGATACCAATAAATGTAATACCCATTTTTGTATCTATAAGACGAACACAAATCAAGAATGTCACAACTTTACTATCCTTAAATATACATGCTCTCAATTATCTTAGCATGCAACTCATCACCCCTAGTTACTCTTAACTTTGAATCTTTCCAGAAACGCCAATTATTATGAAACCATAACAAACTTTAAAGGCCAATCACAACTCAAATAGGTTTAGCAAGTATACATGCCACTATAATAACCAAACCTCAATTAGGATGTCATTACTGTGATTACCAGTTGAGCTTTCTAATATTGATGCAATGCTCTTCTCACTCTCATCTTGATTTACCTACATGTGCACAATCAAACACACGCCAAGTACGAACTTAGTGAGGCAATAAAGGAAGTTAATAACAATAATTTAACATTAGTAATGATTATATAACATGATATATATATATATATATATGCCAATGCATCAACTTTCACATTGCATTAGTAATGATTTACTATATGCCAAAGTCATAGGACTTCCTGCTTGTCCATTTGTCATAATATACCTTATATGCATAAATGCATCATGATCACTAGACATGTATTACCATCATGTTAATCATATGTTAACATAATATAAACCGGATATAAATGTCTTACCAATATACTTTCCATTTATTCCAAAAGCTCATAAGCTTGTTCACCTGTGTATTTTTATTAACCAATAAACCATAGCCCAAATATAAGCCTAAGAGAACCCTAGGTACACGAGTCAAAACCGCACATAAGGTTGTGCTAACCATCTGCACGTAAGGTCGTGCTAACCATATACACTAAGTGTCCTTTATATACACTATAGTGCTAAATCGAGTATGCAGCGTGCTGCTGGACTCTATGGCATGCCAACTATACCCTGTCCCTCAATGACTTACTTGGGCATATTTTCCATATTTATTTCATCCATGGTAATGTATATCAACATAATTTAACATTGTGCAGTGCATACCCGAAATAACATTCATAATATAACATCATATATAATTAGTGATCCATGCATTTATATTCAACTTTTGACATACTTATTACATGTCAAATATATGATTATGACATAAATATCATGCCAAAATAAACAAGGTAGACTCATCGCAAATCTTCCTAATGATGTATAAAACATCCATATATCATGTTATGTATGCATTGCACTCACCTTGGCCACTTAACATAATGCCTCATTAAATCTTAGTTCGATCTTTTCTTTCATAGAACCTAGAACCTTCTTTGATTCAGACTTGACTTCATTAATCACATGAATAAAATAAAATATTTGTTAGATTCAAATCTAGCAATAACTTAAACATGATGTCTAATATAATCATTAGAATATAAAATTTCCAAATATTTTTCCTTTCTTCCTTGTACTGTTCAAAACTCATTATGGTCCCTAGTGACCAATTTGAACTTCCAATAATTCTTCCAAGATTGCTAACTAACATTTAAAAACAAAATGTTTCAAATTCCATTTTCTGACAGCTTGCGCTACCTTCAAAGATTTACTTATACATGGCAGAATACATACTGGATCTTAATTTCCTTTATACTGGAGAAACTAGATTCAATAAAAATTCTAACAGTATAAGCCACATAAATTAATAAAATCTACAAAAAGTATGAAAATTCTTTACATTCACGTCATAGAGTTATCCAAGCAGAAACTGCTCTGTAATTTTTCTGACCTTCATTCGATTAAAATTTCATATCTTTTAACTCGGAACTCGAAATCAGTCTCCGTTTGTTGGAAACGAAACTAGACTAACAAATCTTTACAACGGTATGAAATTCATCACCTAACCATTTTTGTAGAATTTATGCCGAATTTTTAAATTTACTGCCATAATTCAAATTCTAACATAACATTCCATAATTAACTTCTAATTTACACCAACTTCTCCTTATTTCTCTCCTTGTCAATTTAGTCTCATCACTTTACTTCAAATGACTAGAATAAATCTTGTATTCATATGTTCTCTTTACATCCTTCATCAAAACAAGCTTAAACCTTTACTTCTCTAATTTCTCTTGATTTGTCGAGATGGTCACCAAAATTTCAAATAAAAGGATTCAAGCTTCTTAACTTTGCAATTTAGTCCTCCAATCAACATTACTACCTTAATTCCATCATTTTAACTAAAAACCAGATTTACTCCTTCTACATATCCTCTTTGCCGAATAGACCATTCAAATTTGACAATTTGTCAAAATGGTTACTAATGTGATTAATCATCGATTTAGCATTCTAACTTGATTTTCATGTCTCTAACATCATTAATAATATAGATACACATCAAATTCATAAAAATCAGATCTAGTCCCTTAATTTTGAAAGGTTACTAAAATGGTCCCTATGTATTTAACTTAGGGTTTTGCTTCCAAACAACAAATCAAGCTTACTAGATCATTAATCCAACATCACAAACCCTAAGTTAGACTTGAATCCATAAACCCTAATCTTCTCTATACAAACCGAAATATGTAGGGTTTAAATCCCAACTCAATAACATGATTCTCACATCATACAAGCATGATTCTAACTTAAAATCAACCATGGATTCATAAAATCATAAAAGCCCCATTTTTTTGATAAACCCTAATTTCTTCTACATATCAAATCTCATCAACCAAGCAAGTATTCTATAAATTATTTACATCAAAAGTAGAGCTCGAAGAGTAGAACAACTTTATAGTTCGAAAGATTACCTAAAAACTGAGATTCAGGGCTTAAATCGAGCTTGGAAATTTTTTCTTCTTTCCTCTAGCTCCCATGGTAAATGGTTGGAAAAAGATGAATATTTGTTCATCTTTTTCTATTATTTTACACTTGTAACTATTAAATGAATTTTAAATTCATTTAAATAGTGAGATTACCAATTTAGCCTTTAAATCCAATGGCTAATTTAATCTCATCCAAAATCAAGGGCCAAGATTAAATCTATGCATATTTCATATTCTAAAAACGTCCTCAACATTTCAAAAATATTTCAAAATTGCCATCCTTGCCAAATGACCAATTTGCCCTCCAACTAGTCTTTATTTACTAGTTTGTTTCAAAATTGCCATTCCATTATAATCTAACTAAATTAGTTCCTTCTCAACTGGCCACTATTCCATAAATATCATTTTATGATTTTCCATGGCTTATGGAACAGTCTCTGGAATTTCAATTCAATCTGATTTCCCAATATTCACAAAATACTTCAACTACAATTTTGCCTTAACCGAGCTATCGGATTTATTCTGAAAATTCTATATTTTCACATTTGAAAAATAAATACTACTATCTCATAAAAACTTCTTTTATTAAGGACTTAACTGAATTTTCCTAACATAGTCTATTATTCTGATAATTATCAAAATTCCTCCAAATAGTAAAATAACCATTTTACCCTCAAATCCAATGAATCCATAATGTACCACATGTCATCATCCTTCATCCAATGGTCTAGATTTAATCTTGTGTTAATAGTTTACCAACTTTGCCTTGGTGATTTTTTTTCAAAATTACGATCTTGCCATTTTTCATCCAACGACTCATATTTAACATGGAAAATCAACTTAAATCCAAGGGTTCATATTCTTCCAACTCAAATAAAATATCTTAGACATGTAAAATAACATAATTATCCTTGCCTTATCGTCCTTCAAAATATCTTGGATATTCAATTCGATCCGATTATCCGAATATTTTTCTGAACTTTATCTATTTATAGCCATTAAAACAAACTCCGTACGAAAAATCTGAATAACACGAAAACATAATTCTTGGAGGTGAAATATTTATTTACGGGGTTAAAATGCACAACTTTTGAAAATTACACTTTGGTCCCTAAACTTTTCCAAAGTTTATACTTTAGCCACAAAACTTTCAAAATTTACATTTTGGTCACTAGCCAAAAATTGGGATATTACAATACGAATTGTTTTAGTTGCTGAATCTTGGTGCAAATTTTGGGTATATGTTTTGATGGATGTTGTATGCATGTATGAGAGTTGTTAGGATCTAAATGCATCTAGATTTGGGTGAAAAAACAGCTATAAATGACATTACAAGCGTCTAAGCTGAGTCGAGGGGGTTACATTTGTTGGTATCAGAGCTAGGTTTTGAAAGGTTGAGATGTTGTTGTTGACTGATTGCTTTTGTCTGAAGTGCATGGTGATTGTGAATATGTACGGTGATTGTTTTATATTATGTTGGGGGTATGAATTGGGAACACATTGCCTATTACCGAGGTTTTAAAATGTTTTGTAAGGTTGTCTTGGATCCTTTGCCTTATGTTATCCCGACTTTAATGTGTTTTGATGCTTTTGTTAGTATGGCTCGTTGTGAGACTCATTCGATGGTTAGTATTGCTAGATCTGGACAAAATAATAACGATGTGGTGAATCCTCGTATTACTTTACCTCCTCCTCCGTTGGTTCCTTTTGTTGATGTTGGGGTAGGTGGTGTACCACAAGCTCCGCAAGGGCTAATTTTTGGTGATTTGACTCTGTTGGTCTAGGCGATGATAGACGCTTTTCGAGGAGCGATGGCTGGAGTACAGGTGCAAGCACCGGTACCTGTTATGGTGGTAAATCAAGGTTTGTTCTTCGGTGCGTCTGTGCAGGAGGCGAATAAGGGCACGGGTAGGAGAGCGGCCGAGGTTAGCTATTCCGAGAAGCAGAATAGAAAGTCTCATGAAAAGAGGCATAAGTCAGCTTATAAGAGTGGTGGTAGTGGTGGCCATGGTAATCCGGGAGTTCGTACTGTAGCTATTACCTCTCCAAAAGTATTATTTTTAATGCCAATCTTACAATGCTTTTGCTGTTTTTAGGTGTATTTAGTTGCATTAGGATGTTAAAACCATGCATTTGCATAAGGAGTTTAGAATTCTGTCTGTGCCAGTGTGAAGGGTTGTTTTGTTGGCAGTTTTGCAGGTTTGGCATAGGATTTGGCTCAGAAAAGCAACAATAGGAAGGAATGCTAGAGAAAATGCCAGGCGCTATTGGCACAAATAGACCAGACAATGCCAAGCACCGATTGGCAGAGAAGTGAACTTTATGCCACGCCAAGAAGCTGTTAGACCCCGAAAAACTAGGAAATGATCATGCTCCAAAAAGATAGCAATTGGATCAATCTCTGAAAAATTAGCGGATAAGATGGTGCCAAGACTTGTTGGCAGATTCATGCCAACCTTGGATGCCAAGGCAGTGTCGGTAGTATGACATCAACCCTAGCCTGATCTGCGCTCATTCAAATTTGGATAAGATGATAATCCTTTATCCCTTGGGTAGTTGAAGTTCAAAATTTGAAGAGCTAATCCTATCCCTTCCTTGCACGCCTATTTAAACACCAACCAAGCTAGCATTTGGGGGGAGCGAAGAAGATCAGAGTGAGGAGTTGGTGTGTGACGATTGACAACCGGCTGCACCTAGGAAGGGTGGTCCGACCAACTTGGCCGAGAAGCCTGGATCTTGAAGGGCTGCATCGAGAGACCCCTTCTATCCCATTTTCTCTTCAAGTTATTTTATTTTGTTTTAAATGATGATGTACTTGGGAAACGTTTGTGGTTTTTTGGTTAAGTCCCTCACCATGAACTATTTTCATAGTTGGTGGGGGATGTTTACGTTGAACGCTATTTTTATGTTTTAGTTTTTAATAATAAATCTACCTTGGCAATGTTTTCATTATTCGACATACTTTAATATTTCCTAAATACTATGCCAAATGAGAGTTGGCACTGTTGGCCTATTGCGCCTCAATATCTTAACAGACTTAGGGTGGCAACGAATAAGTTGTTGAATATTGAGGAGAGAAGCTTTGAGAGAAGTCGTTTATGTAGATGAACTTACTTCGAGAGTGAAATCTACCCCTTAGGCGTAAAGATTGGATCTTAATCAAATTGGTTTATTTAAAAACAAGCACTATTGAGATATAGGGGTTTTTACATGATCAATTTAAGGCAATGACCATCGAGAGAGGCTTTGCTAATTTTGAATATGCTCGGCAAACAATGCAAAGATAGGTTGTTATTAAAAGCTGGCAGGACATAAATAGCGTGAAAACCAGGCATTCCCTGCCAACGCTCATCATTCATTAAAGCACCTTTCTTTCCAACGCCTTTACTTTCATTCTTTTTCTTTTTAATTGTTTTTAAAACCAACTTCAAATCAAATCACTTTTTCTTAAGGCAAGTAACAATCAAGACAATTGAATTCCAAGTCAATCTCTGTGGGATCAATACTCAGCTTACCAGCTGTATTACTTGCAGACCGTGTATACTTGCACGTAAAAGACTCATCTTGGCACTGTTTTATACTTTTCCAATACATATCTTATGCCCCTTTTGCCAACATTTCACCTAGAGAGTCTACAAGTTTTTGGCGCCGTTACCGGGGACTGCAACAGAATTGATTGTTTTTAAATTCTTACTTGTCTTACTTTTATTTTTATTTTTGTTTTTGTTTTTACCTTTTATTTTTGTCGGTGTATGACCAGAAGCCATCTTATGGTGGACGAGTGGCCATACGATCCGAAAATTGAGAAAACCTTATGGAGGCTAAAAAGAAGATTTCAAGAGATGCAAAACCAAGGTAATGGAGGGAATGGTGTGGTGAGCAATGGAGGAAATCCACTTAATAATGAGATACCACCACCACCTGCTGTCCCAGTTGTTAATGAGAGACCTATTAGAGAACATTCGACACCAACCATTGACAATTTGATGCCAGGACTTGTTAGCACAAAGGTAAACGCTGTCAATTTTGAACTTAAGCCGGAAATGATTCAAAATCTTTTGAATGTAGTTCAGTTTGATGGAGCACTCACTGGAGATCCGAGGCAGCATCTGAAGCAGTTCATGGAGATTTGCCAGCTATTCCAACAAAATGGAGTACCTGAAGATACCGTGAAGCTGAAGTTATTTACTTTCTCTTTGAGAGACAGAGCAAAGGCTTGGCTTAACTCCTTGCCACCTGGCTCAGTTACTTCATAGGCAGACCTATGCCAGAAGTTTTTGCAAGATTCCAGCCGTCAACAATCACTGCCAAGCTACAAGGTGAGGTCATAACATTCAGGCAGGCTGAGGATGAGACCTTATATGATGCATGCGAACGATTTAAAGACCTGTTGAGGAGGTGTCCTATGCATGGATTCCTGAATTGGACCCAGATCCAGACCTTTTACAACGGATTGAATGCACAAACGAGGACTGTCGTTGATGCTTCAGCAGCTGGCTCATTGCTTGACAAGACATATACTAAGGCTGTTGAGATTTTAGAAAGGATTGCAATCAATGATTTTGAATATCCAGTTGCTAGACTTGGGACCGAAACTAAAACCAATGGGAAATTTTAGGTTGACGAACTAACATCCATTCATGCCGAGATTTCCAACCTTACCTAGTATGGTAAGAACGTTGCAAAAGAACAACGAGTCCCAGGAAGTCAAAGCCTTAGATCCTTTTCTGTACAATTTGTGGAGAGAATCACTATGTGGATGAATGCCTCACCAACCCTGAATCGGTAAACTTTGTTGGCAATATTAATCGTTACTATAATCCTAAGTCCAATACTTATAATGCAGGTTGGAAACAACACCCCAGTTTAGCATGGGGAAATCGAGGAGGTAACCAGTATAATGCCCAGCGCCAGAATACCCAGAGGCAGAATAATAATGCCATGCCAGCATTCTATCAGAATGCCATGCCATAGAAAGCCCAAAACAATTTTCAGAAAGGGTAGAGACTCAACCAAGGAGGCATGCTCACAGAGTACATGGAGAGGAATGATGCCACAGTCTAGAGTTTGGCAGCATCAATGAGAAACTTGGAAGTCCAAATAGGGCAGATTTCCAATGCACTCAGCAATCGACCCCAAGGAACATTGCCAAATAACACAGAAGATGCTCGGCAAAAGGAAAATGAGCAATGCAAAGCCATAACTCTTTAGAGCGGTAAGCAGTGTAAGGTGGAGAAGGCTGCCAAATAGCCAGTTAACCGCCAAATCGAGAAACCAGTGCCAGCAGATAATCTTAGTGAAGTAGAGAAAGAGCAACCAAAAGGAGATGATGTCAGCACCGATGCCAGACAGTATACCGATGTTAGCATCGATACCAAACAGACTGATGCCAGCAATACCTTGGCAAAACCAGCAGCGCCGGCATATGTTTATCCACCACCACCATTTCCAGCAAGACTTCAAAAGCATAAGCAAGACCAGCAATTCAAGCGCTTCTTGGAGGTTCTTAAGCAATTGCAAATCAACATTCCATTGGTAGAAGCCCTTGAACAAATGCCCAACTATGTCAAATTTATGAAAGACATTCTATCCAAAAAGAAGAAGTTGGGAGACTTTGAAACTGTTGCTCTAACCGAAGGATGCAGTGCCATGATCCTAAATCGATTGCCACCAAAGCTGAAAGATCTGAGAAGTTTCACTATTCCCTGCACCATCGGCAACAAATTCATGGGCAAGGCACTGTATGACCTAGGAGCCAGCATCAACTTGATGCCAATGCCAATTTTTCGGAAGCTTGGCATAGAAGCAAGACCTACCACGATGACACTTCAGCTGGCAGACCAATCCTATGCACATCCCAAGGGTAAGATTGAGGATGTGTTGGTGAAGGTAGACAAATTTATTTTTCCAGCTGATTTTATCATTTTTGATTATGAGGCTGATATTAATGTCTCAATTATTTTGGGGAGACCTTTTCTTACAAGGGTAGGGCTTTGATTGATGTTCATAAAGGGGAACTAACGATTCGCATGAATAACCAACAAGTTACATTTAATATGTTTCAAGCTTTGAAATGTGCAGATGAACCTAATGAGTGCCAAGAAGAGGAGATGATGGAGTCCATTAATACTTTGGATACGACACAGTTATGCCAAGATACAGAATTTGATGCCAACAATTTAGATGGCATAGCTGATCTATTTGAAGAACCAGAAGAACTAGTCTTGGATGCTAAAGAGGCGAGTTATTTTGAGCCACTATAGTTGGCCGGCAGAGAAATCAAGGCACCTAGACCATCAATTGAGGAGCCACCAGCGTTGGAACTGAAACCATTGCCAGATAACTTGAAGTATGCTTATTTAGGTGAACACTCAACTATGCCGATGATCATTGCAACTGGTCTCACTAATGATCAGAAGGAAAGATTGTTGGCAATATTATGCGATTATAAGCAAGCATTAGGGTGGACCTTGGCAGACATCAGAGGTAGTAGCCCAACCATTTGCATGCACAAGATTATCTTAGAGGGGTACCATGGCAAGACCATTGAAGGCCAAAGAAGGCTAAACCCAAGCATGAAAGAGGTAGTGAAAAAAGAGATCATAAAATGGCTTGATGCCAAGATTATATATCCCATTTTCGATAGCTCTTGGGTTAGCCCGGAGCAATGCGTGCCAAAGAAGGGTGGCATGACCGTGGTACAAAATAGTGAAGCTGAGTTAATCCCCTCCAGAACTATCACATGATGGAGAGTGTGCGTGGACTATAGGAGGCTGAACAATGCCACGAGGAGGGACCACTTCCCATTGCCATTCATTGATCAGATGCTAGACAGGTTGGCAGGTAAAGCTTTCTATTATTTTTTGGATGGTTATTCAGTTTATAATTAGATTTCCATCGCTCCTGATGATCAAGAGAAGACCACGTTCACGTGCCCTTATGGGACGTTTGCATTTAGAAGGATGCCATTCGGCCTATGTAATGCACCAGCAACGTTTCAATGTTGCATGATGTCCATTTTTTTCGATATGATCGAGCACAACATGGAAGTTTTCATGGATGATTTCTCAGTGTTTGGCAAAACATTTGAGGAATGCCTTCTGAGTTTGGAGCAAGTCTTGAAGAGATGCATAAAGACAACCCTAGTGTTGAATTGGGAAAAATGCCACTTCATGGTGAAGGAGGGCATTGTTCTCGGGCACAAGGTAACTGAGAAAGGGTTAGAAGTGGATCAAGCAAAAGTTGAGGTAATTAAGCAGCTACCGCCTCCAACGAGTGTTAAAGGTATAAGCAGTTTTTTTAGGACATGCCAGTTTTTATCTACATTTTATTAAATACTTTTCAAAAATTGTTAAACCTTTGTGCTTGTTGTTAGAACATAATGCCACTTGCAT
The DNA here is from genome assembly GCA_019671005.1 of Hibiscus mutabilis. Taxonomy (NCBI): domain Eukaryota; kingdom Viridiplantae; phylum Streptophyta; class Magnoliopsida; order Malvales; family Malvaceae; genus Hibiscus; species Hibiscus mutabilis. Next base: position 30,772,377 of record CM033751.1, on the reverse strand, counting down.
TTGACGATTCTTGTTTGAGAGCATTTTAGGAGCTTAAAGAGAAGTTAATCAATGCCCCTATAGTTGTGGTATCAGACTGGAGTGAGCCCTTCGAGCTCATGTGCGATGACAGCGACTATGTTGTTGGAGTAGTTTTGGGACAAAGGCATGACAAGGTTTTTCATGCCATCTACTATGCCAGCTGAACCTTGAACGAAGCACAACTGAACTACTCTACGACCGAGAAAGAATTTCTTACGGTTGTATTTGCTTTTGACAATTTTAGATCTTACTTAATTGGTAATAGAGTTGTGGTTTTTACAGATCATTAGGCATTGAAGTATCTCTTGGCAAAGAAGGATGCCAAGGCTAGACTAATCTGATGGACGCTCCTACTTCAAGAATTCGACCTTGAGATCCGAGACAAGAAGGGCAATGAAAACCTATTAGCTGACCATCTCTCACGTTTAGAGCATCATCTTGAAGATGGTAAGACCAATTCTATAAGAGATGAATTTCCCGACGAGTATTTGCTTGTAGTTAATGCCATGCCATGGTATGTCGTTATTGTCAAGTACTTGGTAAGTAACATTCTACCACCAGACTTGGCATACAATGCCAAGTAGAGGTTCTTGCGGGAAGTTAGGCAATACTATTAGGACGAGCCAATATTGTTCAAGCAGTGTGCAGACAAAGTGATCTGTCGGTGTGTGCCCGAGGATGAACAACATGCATATTGCATCTATGCCATGCCACACCATATGGAGGTCACTTTGTTGGGGTAAATACTGCTGCCAAGCAGTCAGGATTCTTTTGGCCCACACTATATAAGGATGCCCGCGAGTATGCTAAGGTATGTGATCAATGCCAACGAATAGGAAATATCTTTGGTAGACTTGTGGATTTATTTGATGTATGGGGGATAGACTTTATGGGTCCTTTTCCACCCTCATTCGGTAATGTGTACATTTTTGTGGCTGTTGACTATGTGTCTAAGTGGGTAGAAGTTGTTGCTCTGCCAACAAATGATGCCAAGGCCGTTGCCAAGTTTCTACATAAGCACATCTTTACTAGATTTGGTGCCCCTATAGTGATCATTCAAGACGAAGGCACCTATTTTAAATGTAATCTAATCTCTAAAGCTTTGTGCAAGTATGGTATACATCAAAGATTTGCCACGACATATAATCTACAAACAAAAGGGCAAGGCAAGATTTCAGATAAGGAGATTAAAAATATTCTAGAGAAGACTGTTAATCCATCAAGGAAAGACTGGTCCTTGAGACTAGATGAGTCCTTGTGGGCTTACAGGACTGCATTTAAAACTCCTTTCGGTACTTCAACATTTAGACTCGTTTTCAGAAAACCATGCCATCTGCCAGTGGAGCTTGAGCATAAAGCTTACTGGGCCATCAGAACACTTGGCATGGCATGGAGAGCTGCTGGAGAAAAGAGGTTACTAGACCTAAATGAGTTGGAGGAATTTAGAACAAAATCCTATAAGAACGCCAGGATCTACAAGGAAAAGGCAAAACGATGGCATGACAGTAGGATAATGCCAAGACAGTTTGAGGTAGGCCAACGTGTTCTGTTATTCAACTCACGGCTTAAGTTGTTTCCAAGGAAACTCAGATCGAGATAGACGGGCCCTTATGAAGTTGTGAAGCCCTATGCTCATGGAGCTGTGGACATTAAGAACTTGAAGACGGGCGAAATCTTTAAGGTGAATGGCCAACGTTTAAAGCACTACATGAAAGGTGATCAGAACAATGCCAAATAGGTGATCCTCTTGGCAGAGGTAACACGAAAACACCATCAGGTTTGAACTTTTGTAAATATTAGGTTAGTGCTTTTCTTTGTTCTTAGATTTTTAGTTTTTTAATTGTTTTTCTTTCTTTTTAAGTTTCAAGTTTTTATTCTTTTACTGTGTTGAAAAGTTTCCTTTGAGTTGCGCGGATTCGTTATGCCAGGAACCATGCCAGGATTATTTGGCACGAGTGATGTCCCAATAGCGAAGTCTATCAGACATAGTGCCAGAACATCTTGGCATGCGGTGGTGCTAAATTTGAAAGAATAAGAAAAACCCTAGCTTGACCAGCACATTCAATAGGAGATAGAGTATTTTTATTTTAACCTTAAACCCTAGCCGCCCAAAATTTGGGTTAAAATTTAAAATTCAAACCAAACATATTATCACTCCAATCCTTACCCTATCCTATCACATATCACCTTATCACTTCATCCTTATCAAGCCACCTCTTTTAATTTAATTCTTTTTAGTTTTCATCATTATCCCTAATTACTCCTCCCATTAAAACACTTAACCGACCCAAAACCTTTCACTTTCTTACCCTAACCGGTTAAATAACCAAAACTCACTCTCAATTTTTACTTTCCTTTTCGAAAAGCAGGTACCAAAACCTAAGCCGCTTCTTTTTCTTCATCTTTGTTCAACATCATCCAAGATCTTTCAATGGCTTCCTCTTCGACTTCCTTCAAGCGATTCTTCAATGAGGAGATTCAGAAAAAGTTTGAATCCAATTTTGCCGTGAGGAATTTTTGCTATGAGAAGCACTTCGACCTCAAAACAGAGGTGAACAATGGATTCCCTCCGAAAGTCATGTCTACGATTAACTTGCACAAATGGACTCAATTCTGCTAGCAAAAAGGGGAAATTTATGCCATTATCGTCCAAGAATTCTATTCGCACCTTGTGACCAAGGATTCGCCTTTCTTGATGATTAGAGGTAAATGTGTTCATTTTGATGAAGGATATATTAACAATATGTTTGAGTTAGATAGTGCAGAGGATGAGTATTTCGAGTACGCTGAATCAATAACGCGACCAAGAGAAAGAGGCTGCTGGCAGATCTGTGCGAGCCTGACACGACATGGACAGTGTCATCAAAGGGGCACTGTACAGTGAAGAGGCTGGCATTAAAACCCCCAATGGAGAGGATAAAATCACTTTCTCAAGGCTAATCTGATGCTCACATCCCATAACGAGACCGTGTCAGAAGAAAGGATGATCCTATTGCACTCCATTGTTATAGGGCGCAAAATCAATGTTGGCAAGCTCATTGTTGAGGAAACTTACAAGTGTGCAGTGAAAGATACTGGAAGCTTGTTTTTCCTTTGTTGATTTCTAACGTTTGCATGCTCCATGATGTGCCAAGTCTTGATACGGATAAAGGGCAAACGATCAAAGGAACAGCAATTATTGCTGCTATTGGAGGAATCTAGTTGCTACCGAGCCCAAGGACAAGGGGAAGGGAAAGGCAAGGGCACCCACACCAAAGCCCAAGGAGTCAAGGGCCACGCCAGCAACCATGCCAGAAACTATTTCAGACAGATCAATGGCAATGATGTCCCAGATTCACCAACGCCAAGAGATTATTCTCTAAAAGCTGAAAAAGGCTAAGGAGCTCAATATCAAGATGCGACACTACATCCAGGCTAGGGATGTTGTGATCAGAGAGGCCCTTACAAAATTATCAACTGATTTTGTGCCAGAGTTTCCAGACTTCCATGTCGAGCTCTCTGCCAGCGACAATGCCATGCCAGCTAGTCCAGTTCATACCCCGTCCGATGCCACTATTATGTTGTCTCTAGTTTAAGTCGAGTCTTCCAGTTCTGATTCTTCATCTGAATTAAAGGAAACCAAAACCAAGTCAACCAAAGCCAAGTCGCTAGTGACACCTGTTTTACACACGCCATCTGATGCCACCGATGCACTTGCTGTATCGGAGCCTGCCAAGAAAAAAGAGGAAGTTAGAGCCTCCACTGCCGCTTCAAAACCGAGCCTGAAAAGAAAGAAGCACATGGACCCTGATCATGGGCCATTTGTGAGAAGAAAAACCCGTGCTGCATGACAAATAATCTCCGAAAGAGAGTCATCTTCTTCCTAAACTCCTTTACATTTCATTCCATTGCATTCACATGATCATGCATTTTTTTTTTTTGTTTTTCTTGTATATATGTGTTGTTTCATGCATTAGGGACAATGCACATCTTAGGTTTGGGGGTGTGCATTTCTTCACATTTATGCCACGCCATGCATTTCATGTTTAATTTATGTTGCCATGCCATCTAGGTCATTTAGGATAGATGCATACCGAACCACTAAAAAAAGAAAAAAGAAAATTTTTCCTCGGTTTAATCTTGAAAAATGTTAACAGTTGTTAGGCAAGTTTATTTTGATCTAGGTGTCTGTCCAATAAGGAAATTTTAATCTGAAGTTGTCATGCCATGCCAGCAGCGTAGTATGCCAGGTTTGCTTGGCAATTGATCTCTAGTTTAGGGAATTGAACTTACACTTTACACGTAGTATGTATCTAGTTCCTTAGCAAACTTAGACTTTTTGAAACTATGCTCAGATTTAAAAAAAAAAAGAAAAAAAGATTGAATGATGTTAGGGTAAAAGAAATAAATAAGGCAGCAATGTTCTGCCAAGGCAAGAAAAAAATATATAACTCTCCTCTACCTTAGGGATAATAAGCTACTTGAGGCTTCGTGGTTTGCTCCCTCTTAGTTCTCAAGTCCAAAACTTTAGGGTATGAGTTGAAGAGAAAGCCTAGTGATGTCTATATTAAGGTGGGGATTCGTGGTATGCTCTCTCTTATCTCTCACGCTAAATAGTGTCACGAAGCAAGCTTAAATTAATGCCAATGAAACCCTTGGCAAGAAGGAAAATGATAAAAATCTAAATTTAAGTAGTAAAATTGGCTAAGGGAGTGAAAGGACACTCGATGCATATTGCCTACACATCATGCACTGTTCATGAACTTAGACTAAAGTTATATTTTTACACTTGAATTACTACCTACTTGGCATTATTACACTGAGATACTAAGGACAGAAATAGAGCCAAATTATGTTTGCCAGCATGTGTTGGCATTCAACCAAAATTTTGTCAAGGTAACTTTTTCACAGTTTTTTTTCTTTTAATTTTGTTTGCATTACTTGAGGACGAGCAATGAGTTAGGTTTGGGGTGTGTTACCTCTCTAAAAGTATTGTTTTTAATGCCAATCTTACAATTCTTTTGCTTGTTTTTAGGTGCATTTAGTAGCATTAGGATGTTAAAACCATGCATTTGCATACAATGTTTAGAATTATGTTTATGCCAGTGTGAAGGCTTGTTTTGTTGGCAGTTTTGCAGGTTTGGCTCAGAAAAGCAACAATAGAAAGGAATGCCAGAGAAAATGCCGAGCACTGTTGCACAGATGGACCAGACAATGCCAAGCACCGATTGGTAGAGAAGTGAACTTGATGCCACGCCAAGAAGTTGTTGGACCCCGAAAAACTAGGAAATGATCAGGCTCCAAAAAGATAGCAATTGGATCAATCTCCGAAAAAATAGCGGATAAGATGGTGCCAAGACTTGTTCGCATATTCATGCCAAGCTTGGATGCCAAGGCAACATCGATAGTATGACGTCAGCCCTAGCCTGATCAACGCTCATTCAAATTTGGATAATATGATAATCCCTTATCCCTTGGGCAGTTGAAGTTCAAAATTTGAAGAGCTAATCCTATCTCTTCCTCGCACGCCTATTTAAACACCAACCAAGCTAGCATTTGGGGGGAGCGAAGAAGATCGGAGTGAGGAGTTGGTGTGTGACGATTGACAACTGGCTGCACCTAGGAAGGATGGTCCGACCAACTTGGCCGAGAAGCCTAGATCTTGAAGGGCTGCATCGAGAGACCCTTCTAGCCCATTTTCTCTTTCAAGTTATTTTATTTTGTTTTAAATGATAATGTACTTGGGAAACGTTTGTGGTTTTTTGGTTAAGTCCCTCACCATGAACTAATTTCATAGTTGGTAGGGGATGTTTGCGTTGAACGCTATTTTTATGTTTTAGTTTTTAATAATAAATCTGCCTTGGCAATATTTTCACTATTCGGCATACTTCAATATTTCCTAAATACTATGCCAAGCGAGAGCTGGCACTATTGGCCTATTGCGCCTCAATATCTTAACAGACTTGGGGTGGAAATGAATATGTTATTGAATACTGAGGAGAGAAGCTTCGAGAGAAGTCGTTCAAGTAGATGAACTTACTTCGGGAGTGAAATCTACCCCTTAGGAGTACAGATTGGATCTTAATCAAATTGGTTTATTTAAAAACAAGCACTATAGAGATATAGGGGTTTTTACATGATCAATTTAGGGTAATAACCATCGAGAGAGGCTTTGCTAATTCTGAATCTGCTCGGCAAACAATGCCAAGATAGGTTGTTATTAAAAGCTGGCACGACATGAATAGCGTGAAAACCAGGCATTCCCTGCCAACGCTCATCATTCATTAAAGCACCTTCTTTGCCAACGTCTTTACTTTACTTTCATTCTTTTTCTTTTTAATTGTTTTTAAAACCAAACTCCAAATTAAATAATTTTTTCTTAAGGCAAGTAACAATCAAGACAATTGAATTCCAGCTCAATCTCTGTGGGATCGATATCACTTACATTTGTATTACTTTGCAGACCGTGTATACTTGCACGCAAAAGACTCATCTTGGCACTATTTTATACTATTCTAATACATATCTTATGCCCCTTTTGCCAGTATATCACCTAAAGAGTTTACAACCGAGTACGTACGTTGTGGCAGACGCCACACAGGTACTTGCTGGGGAAATAGTATGAGTTGTTGGAAGTGTGGGTCGCTAGATTATTTGAAGCGTGATTGTCCTCGTACTGTGAGAGGTGCATCAGTTCATGCAACTGCACTAGCCAGGGGAAGAGACCGTGGCAGGGGTAATTTCCTGAGGTGTGAGGATGGTTAGGGGGTTATGGCTCACACTGTTGCTGCACAATCGAGAAATAGTAGACCGAATCAAGTTTACGCTCAACCTAAAGGGCGCAACGACAATGATATGGTCGCATGTATTTCTATCTTGGAATCTTTATCATTGTTTTTTTGATTAATTCGGGGTTACTCATTCATTTATCCTAAGCGAGCAGACATCTTTGCTGAATTTTCCTGTTGTGACCTTAGATGTTGGCATGCCAGTTGTTGAGTTTGAGATAAAGTTTGTTACTTTGAGAATCCTTCTCGAGGCTCTAGCCACAGTTGTTTTTCGTTGGGTTTTTAGATTTGGCTGATATGGCTATTAGTGGAAGTGTTGAATGTGCTAGTGACATTCGAGAAGTTGACATGTTGGGTATTCTCTAAATAGTTGGTGTTGGGTAGTGACCGAGTTATGGTGTTCTCGTGTATTATGGTACCGAGAAAGAGTTTTAACCAACAAGTGAGGGTTGCTAGACTGTTTTCGATGTGTTGGGGGGGAATATTGGTACCGAGAATATTATAAGTAGGTGTGGATATTGATCATACACAGTGCAAAAACACTTATATGTATATTTAAATATGTCAGAGCATGCATACATCTTTGGGCATGACATTAGAGGTTTTGCATCCATATGCATAGACATCTAGGATGACATATAAGGAATCATGCAAACATATGTCCACACTTACGGATAATTTCTCGGAGGCTGATGTAGTCTTAGTAACTAGATCTTTTGGTTAGAAGGTTAGTACTAGAAGGTTGTATAGGAGATGTTCTTTGGTTGTTCAAGGCCGCAGATTTGGCAGAGTTGCCATTCCATGGTTTTGACGTTATTTTGTGAATGAATTGGTTGGGTGAGCAAAGTGGTAGCGGATTGTGAGTCCAAAAGGATTTTCTTGAAGTTAACAGATGATTAGGAAGTTGTGGTGGTTGGCGAGAATGTGAAATTCTTGTCTGATGTTGTTCTGGCTACTCAAGCGGAGAAGATGATGTTTGATGGTTGTCAAGCTTATTTGGCTATGGTTATGAATTCAAAAGCTAAGGGTGTGCAAGTGTAGGACATTCAGACGGTGTGTGATTTTCCGAAAGTGTTTCTTGAAAGATTTAAAGACAGAACTCCAAGAGTTGTTAGATCATGGGTTCATTCGACCGAGTTTTTGCCCTAAGGTTCTCCGGTTCTTTTTATGAAGAAGAGGGATAGATCGATGCGTGTGTGCGTTGGTTATTCGCAGTTGAGTAAGTTGATGGTGAAAACAAGTTCTCATTCTTGCGAATTTAGTTTTACGGGGTAGCAGTGTTTTTAAGGATTAATTTAAGATTGACGTGTTATCAGTTGAAGATTAAGGATGTGGATGTGCATAAGACTACATTTTGTACGTGATACGGTGATTACGAGTTCTTGGTAATGCCTTTTGGGTTAACAAATGCCTGGCTGTATTCACGAATATAATGAATGGGGTGTTTCATGAGTACCTTGATCAGTTCATAGTGGTTTTTATCAACGACATACCCGTGTACTTCCGTACCTAGGAACAACATGATCAGCATTTGTGGATGGTGTTGCAGGCTTTGAAGGATAATCAATTCTATGCCACGTTGAGTAAGTATGAGTTTTGGCTCAAGGAGGTGATGTTTCTTAGTCATATGGTTTTTGCGAAAGGTATTCATATTGTTCAACAGAAAGTTAAGGCTATCCTCAGTTGGAAACAACCTAAGCCAGTGTCCAAGATTTGCAGTTTTCTTAGGTTGGCTGGTCATTATTGACGTTTTGAGGATGGGTCTTTCTAGTATAGCGGCACCATTGATAAAGTTGTTGCAGAAGAATGTTCCATATGTGTGGACGGGGAAGCAACATCAAAGTTTTGAGAAGTTGAAGGAAGTTTCGACACATGCTCCCGTGTTAATTCAACCCGAATCAGGGAAGGAGTTTGTGGTTTATAGTGATGCATCATATGTTGGTTTGGGTTGCGTGTTGATGCAAGATGGCAAGGTTGTGGCCTATGCGTTGGGACAGTTGGAAGTTTATGAGCAAAATTACCTGACTCATGTTTTGGAGCTTGCAACTGTGGTGATTGCTTTGAAGTTATGAAGATCTCATCTTTATGGATAGAAGTGTGTTGCTTTACGGATCAGAAGAGTTTGAAATTTTGGATGTCTCAAAAGGTTTTAAACCTTAAGCAACATATATAGTTAGAGTTTCTGAAGGTTTACGACTTGACAATCGAGTATCACCTGGGAAAAGCAAATGTGGTTGCAGATGCGATGAGTCATAAGGTTACGGTTGAGCTTAGGGCAATGTTTACGAGGTAGAGTATGAAACAGAAAGGTGGGTTGTTGGCTGAGTTGCAAGATAAGCCTACATTGTCACAAATGCTAAAGTTAAGCAACCATTTGATGAATCTTTGGTTCCTCATGTTAAGGACATATCAGATGGCAAGCCATCAAAGTTTTATTGTGATGATGATGGAGTCTTGTGCCTTATCGAATAGTGGTGCCAGGAGATTTGGAGCTTAGGTGCACTATTTTGACGGAGGCACACTCTAGTCCTTTTGCTATGTAACCCACTAGTACCAAGATTTATCGAGATTTAAAAGAAGTATACTATTAGGTTGGTTTGAAAAAGGATATGGCGAAGTTTGTTTCTAAGTGCTTGGTGTGTCAGCAGGTTAAAGATGAACATCAGTTTTCATCTAGGTTGTTGCAGTCATTGAGAATTTTATAATGGAAATGGGAGAGAATCACCATAGACTTTGTGTTAGGGTTGCCGTTGACACCAGCTAAAAAGGACTCTATTTGGGTGATTATTGATCGGTTTACGAAGTGTGCACATTTTCTGCCAGTGCATACGACGTATACCTTGGATAAGTTGGCAGATTTGTACATCGCAGAGATTGTGCATTTGCATGGGGTACCTAAGTCCATTGTTTCTGATAGAGACCTGCGGTTTACAGCGAGGTTTTGGAGATGGTTACACCAGGCTTTGGGTACGAGGTTGAGATTCAGTACCGTGTGCCACCCTCAGACTGCTGGACAATCTGAGCATGTTATCCTAGTTTTAGAGGATATGCTGAGGTGCTCGGTTGGATCCTTCGCATGTTATACTGGTAGAGCATATTGAGTTGAGGTCGAACTTGTTCCTTGAGGAAGAGCCGGTGGAAATCCTTGATTCAAGCAGCAAGGTACTTCGTGGCAAAATGATAGAACTGGTTAAGGTCTTGTGGCGACATCGAGGTGTCAAGGAAATCACTTGGGAGAGCAAGACGGATATGTTGGAGCAAATTCTACATCTTTTTCCTCTAGGTAAATTTTGAGGACGAAATTTCTTAAGAGGAGAGAGTTGTAACGCCCCTATTTTTGGGTCTAGCAATTTTAGAGTTTGGTTCGAGGGTCTAGTGGACCGGTATTAGAGGTTCGAGTTAGTTTTAGGATTAAATCGCTATTTTTTGAAGTGTTTTAAAAAATATATATAAATGGGTTGGGGAGAATTAATTTCATAATTATTTTTAAAACAAAAGTTACGTAACCAACTTTCTCAAAAAATCTTTTCTCTTAAAATCTCTCCAACCAAACACTATTTTCTTCTTATAAATCTTGAGTAAATTTTCTTTCTCTTAAATCTTTTGATTTCTAATGGATTCTCAATGGTTTTTAGGCAAAACCTTATTGTTTTAACTTTGTTTTCACATGTAAATTCAGCCAATTGTAGCGATGTCCCTTTTTATCTTTTCTCATCGCTAAAAAAACGTGGATTTTAGAAGGTGTTTTTGAAAGGTGCTTGTGATTTTTTTTTTATATAAATATTTATTCCGTGGGGTTTTTTTAAAGAAACCGCATTTTAAAAAAATGGAGTCGCCACCGGCCACTTAGGTAGGTCGGACACCATAAAACCAGAGATTCATAAAGATTGGGTTCGGGAGTCGGTTACGGATGGGGAAGGATTAGCACCCCCACACCGCCCAAAATTGGTACTTTAATAATTACCGCTTTATTAATATTGGATTTTCGGGTTAAAGTGACGATTATTTTAAAATTCGGTTATAATTGCGAATTAATTTTAAGGGCCCCGTTATCCGAGAGTAAACGCCCAACCACTATCACTACGCCTGATACTGGCCCCGTTTACGCTCGGATAAAAGGACACCGCATTGACAATTTATATATCATATGCAATCTTAGTGGCAAAAATATAAAACATGGCAAAATATTTAAATGCAATAAATATTGACATAACAGAATACTAATCTAACATAAATGAAATACACCATTAAAATACACATGTACATACCAAGCTTAATATCAGATAAAAGCAAACTTAACATGCCACAATAACAAGGTAGGAATAATTACGTATATAGACGAACAAATATTTCAAAAAGACATATATGCTAGTAATAAAACATATTTCAACATATATAGAACAATATATTATACATAAAAGAAGACGCACTAACACGTAACCTAAAAGCCAAGAAAACATACAATACGTACAAAAATACAAAAAAACATGCCGTTTACGAGTCAAATAGAACATAACATGCTTTAATACGAATAACCGGATAAAAAAGATACACAACTATCGTAAGCTTAATACACATATACATTTAAACATAAAATACGAGGCATATACGAGGGATATAAAATAAAACAATAGAATACATCAACATATACGACTATAATACGAACAAGAGTATTTACAAAGAAACATGACTGAAATGAAAGAAAAATAAAAGTCGAGTAAGTAAATTAAAGAACGACAATAGGCAATTTAAGGACTAAAATGCGAAGTAAACAGAACCTAAAAGGATCAAAACTGTAATTAGACCAAGGGGAAGACCCAAAATGAAAAGTTCAAAAACGCGGGATGGCGAAAGGCGTAATTTTACCATTTAAAAACTGATTCAGTGTAATTTAGGGACTAGATTGTAAGCTTTTGAAAAATCAGGGGGACTGGGATTGTAATTATACCATGCGGCGAGACAAAAATGAAAATATTGGAAACACGGGGGGATTAAGTGTGTGATTTACCCATTTCAAAAAATAATAACACCTATATAAACCCTATTTTTAGACCGAAACCAATTTTCCCCTCATTTCTTCCATTTTCAGTTTTGAAATCCAAACCTCGTTCTTATTTTCTCTCAAATATCCCCATGAAACCCAAAATTCGGCGGCCGCCGCCGTGTTTCTCCGTCGACGGCCACCGTTAACCGGCGTCGCGAGCCTCCAAATCACACCGAAATGACCCCCGTTTCACCCTCGACATGAATCCGTGGTTGGATTCAGAGGATACACCCCTATTTGCCCTAGATCTAGAAAATACGAAACAAAAAAAACATTTTTAAACCTAAAATCGAAACTACCAGGGGCCTTCCCCTTCGTTCAGTTCACCATCTCTAGCTTGGGGAAGCCGAAAGGCTTGTCACTGAGGAAGGGAGACCCACGGACGGCGACGGTAAGACCTCTTCTCTCTCTTTTTTTTTATCTTTGTATATGCATGCAAAAAAACAAATAAGAAAAGGAAACAAGTGTTTACCACCTGGGTGACTTTCGATTATCACTTGGTTGGTTACAACTTTCAGTTTTTTTGTTACAAGATCTCATTACCCACTCCCTCTCTCGTTACAAAGTACTCGATTCATATATATGCTTCTTTGTTTTGTACAAGTTGTATACTTGCTTTTTCAGATCTGGGTGACAAACTTGTTGTATTTGGCATGTTCGAACACGGTGGTTGAAGATCGGCATGGTGGCGGTGTGGGTGTTCTCGTCGGCCAGCCGGCGTTCTCGGCGTTAGATCGGATCTGATCTAGCGGTCGAGATGGCTTGAAGGACGAGCGGCCTGGATGAAGCCTCGATTTGGTGAGGCGGCTCGGATCTTGCCGCGTGGAGCTCCGCGATCGAGGAGTCGAGCGCGTGGGGCTCACGCGCGTGGGATATTAAAGCGTCCGTGCGTGGACCACACGTGCGCGTGGCACTCGAACGGTCCATACGTGTGGAACACGCGGCTGGCAGATATTTTGGCTTCTTGGTTGGATCGTGGTCGTTGGATCAGATCTTGATCCAACGGCCCACAGTCACCTGCACACAATAATTGTAATTAAATAGGGTTTGGGTTTGGGCCATCTAATAATATTAGATTTGTAATTGGACTTGGACTGTAATTTTTATTTGGGTTTAATATATTTAATTTTTTGGATTTCATTTTATATCAGCCCATTAATAATAATATAATTAGTATTATAATAGCAATACACATACATACATAAACGCATATTTATACAAACATTAATTAATATAACATACTAGCATACATTACATATAATCATACCCATAATTAACATAACATCTATATACATTAAACAAATACGTTCATACTCTATAGATACATACACGACACCCATACACTATTAATACGTATACATACATAGCTTATAATATACATGCACACCACACCTTATATATTAGTAATACTCATGCGAACAATAAATATAATAAGTATACATGCAACACTAATATGTATTTACAGGTAAAAATGAGTGATTACAGTTGCCCCTCTTTGCTTGTTCTCATGAAATGGGAAACAAAGCAAAGATTCATAAGCACTCATTTTTATCAGACTTCCCTGTTTGTAGCTTTGGAAAAACGTGTTCTTTTGGACATCTCCGCTCTTCCTTAGCTGAATCTTCGGGCTCGTAAGTTCTTCCTATATAGAGATTTGTCACCTTCCGATCTTGGAGCTACAGGCTCTTCCTATATAGAACCCCTCGCTCACGAAGCCTCGAGTTATGAGTCCCTCCTATATAGGACTTTTCACTTGAGATAGTAAAGCTTGGAATCTTTCC